>JARHVA010001243.1:2500000-3062500 GCA_037957365.1 Torreya grandis | reverse complement strand
TGACTGTGTATAACACACCTTGTCTTTTCATGAGTCCAAATTGAGTGTTTTGTTAGTGACTAACATGCAACCAATATCATGTTACAATATATAATCAGTGCATATAATCTAGAATTAAAATAATTTTAAATGCTTGAAAGTAAAAGGGAGCAAGGTTAAAAGTACATGTGTGTCGATACAATTGTTTTGCCTTTTAGCAACTTGATTTGAAGAGATTATTTCTTATGAAGCTTAGGAGCTAATATTAGGACAATTTGAAACCTTCAAGTGGATACACATACATATATATTGGAAGACACATGCCCCCAACCTTGATGAAAAGGTGAGTTGCCACATGACTAGTGAACTTACTCAATCATGTAACCCAATCATGCTTATAAACTAGTGAGTGTAAGTGATCTAATCAAATCATACTATATATATATAGTGAATATGGATGATTTAATATATATATAGTGAATATGGATGATTTAATCACTCCATCCCATAAATATAGTGAATTTAGATGATTTAATCAAGTCTAACATATAAAATTTGTAAGATTGAGTGATTTAATCATATTAACCTTCTAAAGGTGAACCAACTACTACAGTAGGTTAACTGAACACAGTCCATAAAAGTCCATTCTAGGTATAATAATAGTCCACAATAAATAGTGTTTTAAATCTATAAATTATTTTGATTTTATAATTTAAGGTGCCTTTTTCATGGCATATGGTACCTCATATATGTCTCAATCTAAAATTTGGATATAATAATGGTATAAATGTATAAAATGTTATCACAAATATGTATCTGAATCATATCACTATGAAATGTTACCAATTTAAAATGTTTTCAAGTGTGGAGGACATGTTTTAATGATATGCCCTAATTGAATCTAGAGAATCTGAGAACTAGTATAAATTTGAAGAACAAGTTTTCATAACATTCCCCCATTATAATCTAGAGATGTTGAGTATTGAATAAGTGTGGAGGTCATGCCTTTTTAACATGCCCCCACTAAATCTAAAACTTTGAAAATGTGGAATCCATGCTTTTATCGCATGCCCCCACTGATATGCCCCCACCTTTTGAATGAGGGGAAATATAATTTGGTAGATACCTTACCTCAAAAGGATAATATAATTGTATGAGATGTGTATAGATCATGTAGCATATAGGAGTAGCATGTTTAAGTAGATATATCAATGAGGTTTTTAGTATGTGATAACATCAAATCCTAAGTTACATGATATAGATCATGGCAATGTCTAGAGAGTAATAATATAATTTCAAAAATAAATAAAAGGCAACAGTCCAAGGTGACCTCATATAAGGGGCATGTTCAAATTCTACACAACTGAATGGACATGACTTAATCAAGCATCCACAAATCATAGAATAACATATTCAAACATCTACATACAACAAACTATGACATGTTAAAATATCACAATAGGCAAGCATAAGCATGGGGTCCACAAGCAATGGAGCAAATTCAAATGCTCAAACAAACAAGACAAGGTCAAGCAAATCAAAACACTAAAGGAAGAGAAAAAAAATGAAAGAATCGTATCATAAGACACCAAAATTTTCATATCATACTAGTCTTTGGATATATGTGTTAACAAAAAACTTTAAGTATATGGAATATTAAGTGCATTGTGAAATATATAAGCATAGATAAAGGCATATGTAAGTACATATGCTCAAATGTGATAATTGAAAGTTATCATATAATAATATAACCTTAATGTATCATAAACAAGGAATAATGATGACCCCAATTTATTGATGACATGAGTAGAGGGAAGGCCCAACATCTATTCATGCATATATCATGTGCTTGGGTATGCATGTATCACACTCAAAAGGTGCATGAAATGTATGTGTATATATAGAAATAAATGATATGTTATTTACCATCATGGAACTAATGAAATAAATTCCAAGGAGATAATAAGATATGGAAATGTTGCATATTTTTATATTTTTGAGTTTTTTTTTTTTTTTTTTGTGGTATTTTTGGAATATTTGAAAGGACTAATCGAATAAGCCTTCGTCATCAAAATGTGTAGGATCACTTGAGACATTTTTCAACCTTTGTTTATATTATTTTAACAAACATCGAGGAGTTTTCAAACACTGGTTTGATAAACTATCTAAAGTGAAAGCCTTTTAAATCTCTAATTTAGTCCTACTCTTGGATAAGGCTTACGAGAAAAGGAGACAACATGGTAAATTTGATGCATTGTGGTCGGGTCCCTACCAAATCTCTAAAATCTTGGGCAAGAATGCATTCTACCTAAGGTATCTAACTAGTGAGGATGTCCCATTTCTTATCAATGGATAATTCCTCAAACACTAATTTGAGTCTTGAATTAATCTAACAAGTTTTTATACATACTTTCTCTTCCCTTTTCATGCTTGTGTTTATGTTTTCCTTTTGTGCTTTGTTATTTATTTTCAATACTTTCATGTTTTCCCACTTTTAAATCTTAGGTTAACCTTATTGCTTGTCTCTTTTTGGTTTGGCCCATTCATTTTACCTTGTAGGTTCCCCCTATTGGTCAAAAGAATGAAGAACAAAAGTCTTTTAGGTAAGTGACATGAATGACATTCAATTGCATAAGTACTCAGTAGTTTGCAACATTAAATTTTGTTTCTGAATTAGTTTCAAAGACTTAAGTTATTGTGTGTGCTCTAAATTTTTTCATGTTAGGGTTAAGTTTGGGTAAACTATTTGGTCAATGAAGACATCCTCTCAAGACCAAACTTAAAAATCACATTTCAATAGTTTTTAGGTTTGTCTAGATGAACCTGCTATGATGAAGATCTAGGGTAAAAAATCTATAATTTTGCCTTTTTCTTGCCATGGTCATCCCCAACCTAGAATTGAGATTCTAAGAAAAGAAATAGAAAAGAAATGAATATCAATTTCTAAAAAACTCAATTATGGGTGATTCAGGAAACCTCTTTAAAAGCTATGGACTCCCAACCAATAGTAGAGTAGGGCCTTGGGTGGGATTAAAGACAAATTTATGAGGATATGGATGCCTGACTGGTAGTGGAACAATGTTTAGGTAAGCATTCTCAAGGTAGGATTCACTAGACTGATGATTAGATCCATATCAGTTAATCTTTTTAGGTTTTATGAAATAGTAATTAACTCATTTGCACACCCCATGTCAATGAAAATGTTAGATTTGGTCTCTTAATTGTTCTTATTCTTCTCCTATCTTAAATTCATTCATGTTCCATGCGTAGTATCAGCCAAATATATTGGGTTCATAGACATGTTTTTTTCATTCTAAAATACTTAAGAGTATTTTCTAGTAGAGTTTCCATTTGTTGTTATTTACACAACATGCCCTAACTCTCTTAGAATTAGGGAACCTCTTCTTTTTTTTTTGTCTGCTCATGCTCACGGCCCAATGGTATCAACAATCCTAAATTATTTTGGTGTTTTGTCTTGGTTTGCATGTCAAACCAGACCTTATGAACACCTCCATTAGAAAGACCACATCCATGCCTTAAAATTTTCAATTTAAGAACCTAGTGCTTAAATGGAGTCTTGCCCCCCTAATTTGCATTTGAATGTCTCACTTGCCTAGTTATCTACACTTGTATCCCTACTTTGTTTGGGTTTATCCCATTTTTCATGTGTTATGGGGCCTCAAAATTTCATATAGTGAAAATACCAAGTCCCTACTAAGAATTTTCATATTTACCACCTCACCTAAAAATGCCTACCTAACCCTCTATTTTTCCAATGAAGTGACCTAATCTAAGGATATTGGTACTTTAGTCTAAAATCAATCATTTAAAAAATCATTCATTATTCAAAAATCAAATTTAAAAAATATTTTTTTTAATAAATAAAGGTTAAAAATCAAACTTAGAAAATAGAAGATTTTAATCACCATATCATACCAAAAAATGGAAAGTTTTATGGTTTTAGAAACCCATGGTTTTTTTTTAAAAACCACCCCTCTGATGGGGGCAAAATTCAAAACCACATAGTTTTTCATGGAAAAATTTGTGTTTTGAGAAAAGAAAAATAAATTTCTCAAGTTAAGTTTCCTTTATCGTAGGTGTTCCCCATGTAAACGAAAGTCATTCAACCACCCTTCTCAAATACATGGATGTGCCAATCTTTGGTGGTATAGATTTGTGGATGATGGAATATGGCCATGTAGATGGTGGGCATTTAATCGTATCGATGGTGGTGATCCAGTCCATCCCAGGGCCCTACGAAAGCATAAATGTATGAAGGTTTATTTAATTAATCAATTTTTTTATTAGTTTTCAAGAAATTAATGTATTTTTATATTGACTTCAAAATTTTCCCACTCTGGGGCCCTTAATGACCTAGGAGGATAGTTTCTTCCACATATCACAAACTGGGGATCCATTTTTCAAACTGTTAGTGATGTTGGAAAGTTGGTTCTTGTGTAGTCTGCATTATATAATTAATTTTGAGAGAATATTTCCCAACCAAAATATACTCACACTTTCAATATTAAGTTTATAAAGTGCATTTTTATAAACTTAAAAGTTATTTTATTTACCTATGCCAAAAAGTAACTTGTTTTATCTATTTTGCAGGTGTGAATGGAGCTAAAGTGTAAGGAGCTTGCTTTTGGAGGGGAAGTAAAACTCGAGTTCAAATTAAAGTACTTTTTAGTTTTGGGGAGAAATTATTTCCTTCCAATCACCAAATTTCTTATAAATAGCCATCCCATGGTCATTTCAAAGGGCCATATCTTATTGATTCTAAGTGAGGAGATATTGAACAAGACATTTTATGTTTTTGTAGTGTAATTCTTTTCCCTTTATTTAATTTGTTACTATTTTTATGTTACCAAAATTTATAGCTAGAGATGATTTTTTAAACCCTAAGTACACCATTCAAGTGAACATTTCTATTAATTGAAGCTATGGATTCATTATTTTCATTACTTGTGTGTGTAAACAATGGTGGTGTCATTCTTATTCTTGTTTTCTCTTCTCCCCAAATTTTGGCACCGATTCCCATTATTGGTTGTGTGAATACTAGCCAAACATGGGATTAGTTTGTGGATGCATTTCATCAAATAAATTAATTACGACTTCATTTCAATAGGCTTTCCTTTCTTTTCCCCCTTTCTTTTGCTCTTTTTTATTAAATCGATTAATCTACGGTTAGATTAGTTTTTCTTACAATCTCCTTTGAATGATAAATATTTATTGCAATTTATCTTTCAATGTTATTCCATTGTCACATTGTTGAATATGACTAATACAATGAATGTTTTAAAATTATTTGTGTTTCATTTTATTTAAATCTAAAATGCAAAATTTCATTTGGTAAAAATTTGTATACAAGTCATTGTTCTGTAAAAAAATGATTGATACCCACAAGCACGAGATAATGAAACTTACATATTTCTCTCATCTGTCAAATGTTAAAACAAAGTTTTAAATTCAAGAACCAGTAAGCCCCTTGACCAAAATAGTCCATAATTCATAATTGAGCAAAGATCATATTGAAAGTTATCATTGATGTCATGAGTATGCGTATTGTCATTAATGTCAAGAAGGATCAGTAAGGTGAGAGTTGTTTTTGATGTCATATGCCTAAGGTCATTGATGTCAAAGAAAGTTTGAGGTCAATTTTTGGTTCATAAGAAGGTGGCTATGGTCATTGGTATGAGGTTGATTGTTTGAGATTGCTAGTGTGGATTTGAGTGATCCAATGGAGTGTCTTGTGAAGCATAGTGAGGTATGGTAAAATGACTGAATACAAGTATGTGGAGTTGTTTGAGGTAGTGTAAGTTTCATGTCTTTGGTGAATATCTTTGGATCTTCATGAGTTCAGAGAGAGAGATTGTATTCATGTCTTGTGTGTTCAAAAAGGCTAGTTCAGTCTTGGGTAGTGACCTATATGGTTTAAGGAGACTTGGTCAAAGAAGAATGATGGGAGACATTATAGATCTTATCTTAGATATCTAGAGGTAAGTAGTAAGCTTCAGAAGTTATTTTGAAGATCTCAAAGTGGTATAGTACCTAGTAGGTCTATTTGATAGACTAGTTCTTAAGCATGGATATGGCTTGTAGAGGCATGATGGTGGTGATATGGATGTGTATGAACTAAAAGTTATGTAATGTAGTGTTAAAGCATTTGAGAAATGGATTAATTCAGTCACATGACTCTCAAGGTGAGCCAAAGGGTTTGAGGTTCTAAGTTGAAGGAGAAAACATTAAAATGAGTTTAAAGGTCTTTTGTGTGTACATAATGAAGAGATGAAGACTTGAGAAGGATTTTCTAATATTTTTTGGCATTTGCAACCTATACATGGGATCCTAAGAAATTTATGGTAGTTAGGGAAGGGTCCTATGTGTATTTTCATTGTATTAGTTTTGGAGTTGAAGGGTAATCATGTATGAATGATTGTTAAGATTAGAAATAAGTTTTTAGTGCATTAAAACCCTAATAGTTACCCAAATGGAAGATGTGATTCAAAAGTGCTCAGAATGGTTTGAAAAGGCTATTGTGATGATTGGATCTTAAATTCAACTCTCTTAGTCACCTCCAAGTGGCTTGGTTAGAGAGAGGAGAAGAAAATTGTCACATCCCAATTTCACCCTATGATTTATAACCTTTAAATATATGGATTAATATGGTTATTATCTAATTATTATTGCTTTGATATGAGCTTTATGACATATACTATAATGGAATAGTGATAATGTTTATTAGTATACATGGTGTGATAGTCATATTTTCTTATTTTGTACATTGAAGATGTATATTTATTAGTTTTACATCATTGGTTGATATATATGATGACTCAGAATAACTACCTACTTGTTTCAAGGTGGATGTAGGATAGATCCTGACCTCAAAGCTTGACAAGGGAGAGAATCATTGGATAGGATGGACTAGATGGGATAATTAAGAGATGACAGAGGAATTACTAGTGACCCTACACACATGTACAGTAGATTTTAAAATGATTTATGTGTAGCATGTTTTAAATGTTAGTACATGGTTAGGGAAATAATATTTTTGATCATATTTTTATGTATATTTAGTTCTAAGTTACATAAGATTCCTTTAATTTAATTGACTTGACTTTTGAGAATAAATTAGGAAATAGATATTTAATTGCTACATGTAAATAGTAATTAATTATAAATTTATCTTATTATTGGAACCAATTAAATAAATAAATAATTACCATTATTTTAAAGAGCTTAAGTTATCATAATTTATTAACCTTAAGTGAAGGCCAATTAAACATAGTCTTGGTAAGACATGCATGAAATTAAGCTGAGAACTAAAATTTAGATATTATTATCTTATTAGTCAACTTAGCCTTAAATTTAAGCTAATTTTGGAAATGAGACATTGTTTTAGATGAGAGGAGAATTAAAATGAAATTAAAGTGGTAGTGATTATCTACATGTATGTGGATTAAAGGTAAATTATTATTTAAAAGAAAAAAATATAGGCGGCAATTTGCATGTAATGAGATTAAAAGATTAAGATTTCTTATAAATTGAGAAAAAGGGAGCTTTGGAAAAATATACAAGCATAGGGAAAAGAATAAAAGGAAAATAAAGAGGAAGATATGGCCATGCAGGCATAGAAATACCATAGTGAGAGAAAGGAATACAATGAAGGGGAGGACACAAGAGGAGAGAGAGTGAGACCAGGAGAAATAAAAAAATCTTAGGTTGATTTAAGTGTTGAAGGTAGGTTTTGTAAATTGATTTCCTTTGTACAAGATTTTTTTATTTGAAAAGCATCTTAGTTTTTATGCCAAAATATTTTGTTGAATAGTAAAGTGTCATAATTGGGGGAATAATAGCAGTGACGTTTCTTCAATTCTATCAATAATAATATTACCTAAGTTTAAATTTGATAGTATCTGATGTCTATTCTATTACTACATTTCACTTGTTTAATGGTTATGTCCCACCTATTTGAGGATTGTGCATTTGGTCTACATTTCTCTATAAAGGTTTGTGTTTCAATCTATAGAGCCAGTGTATAAAATTTGAGCAGGGTTTTATATTATATGACGTGTTTTATTTTTCTTAAATTGCATTCCATTCTTTAAGTTTGTGTCTTATTATTTATGTCTATGTCTTATATTTTATTAGGAATGCATATTATACCAAGGAATGCATAATATATCAAGGTTGGCATCTCAAATAAAATTTTACATTTTATTCTTCTAAGCCGACATTTTCTTTCAAGTTTGGACTGCTTCTTAAACTATAACTTGAACTAAGTTTTAAACATAAACGTTGAGTCAAAATTCAAAACACAGAGTCAAATTAAATTAAATCACCCAGCTTTTAATAAAATGCTAAGTTTATAATATTAGCTAAGAAGAATATTTATACTTGGTTCCTCTTTGTAAGTCTACATTTCATTTTTTATGGTCTAATATAGATTGTGTTTTTTTGTGTATGTCTATGTATCACATCTAGAAGGGCTAGTGCTTGTATGTGAACTTTGTATCTTTTTCCTTAGTCTTTAGCATCATATTATAATATAATATTGTGTTGCATTTGATATTTTATCCAGGATATAAACTACATATTTTTATTGGATAATATGCTAAGTCATATGGATAATGAAGCACTGAGTATTTGATTAAAAAGGTTGAGTTAACTATATAAAATGCCATGTCATTTTATTAAAACATCATGTCAATAATATGAAATTCCATATATTAAATTGAATGCCTAGTCTAGTATTGATTGAATTTATTGAACACTTATTATATTAAATAAAATATTGAATGTTGATTGACTGATTTATTAATTTAAAGGCTAATTTAATAGTTGTGGTTGAGTATATATTTTTGTTAGGTCATTGAGTTTGTAATTTAAATGATGAGCATATAAATTAAAATGCTTAACATATAATCTCAATGCTATACAATGCTGAGTCTTTTAACTAAAAGAAAATATGTTTTTCTTTAATGCAAGATTGAATGTTGTGTGGAACTTTATTATGCCTCAGATTTTGGTAAATTGGTTTTAATTGGCCGAATTATACTCCCAACTCTAATTTGATTCTTTGTATTGCATCTTTGATCTGTAATCAATGTTGGAATGATCTGTATACCTGGTTCAAAAAGAATTTAGTAAGACATTAAATTATTAAATATTAAATATTGAATGTTAAAAATAGAACATTGAGTTAGTAGTTGTCATGTTTTTGAAGATACTAATTGTTATTAAGTATTATATCCATGAAAGGGTAATATGTTAATAACAGTTGATGAAACCATGTTAAGACATTGGTTAGAATTCAAACGATAGATGAACTTTGCAATCCATATTTGTATTTAGTAAGTACTTTTGACAATAACTAAGTGTATAAGGGTATTTATATAAACATATAATTTATATAAGTGCATTAGATAATATGCCTATGTCTAAAGTAATAGATTGTTAATATGATATAAGATTTTGAGAAATGGGGAAAACTTCAACCCTATGAATATTGCCCTTGAGTTAGAGTTATCCAAGGTTATGATATTTTCTAGTGATAAAAACTTGTGTGAAGAATATATTTTATGAGAATATTAATATGTGTAAGTGATTGACATTTATAGAATAAAAAAGTGCATCATGATGTGTGCCTATAAATTGTGCTTTCATCTGATTATTTTGTGCAGTATAATCTAGTACTTGTTTGTTTATTAATTAGTATGAGATTATTTGTTCATGTTTGAGTAGGGTGCTCATACAAAATGAGCTTTGATAGTATGAGATATCATAAAAAACTTTATCTTAAATGTATATTCCTATATGGTACATACTATAGCTATATGCCTAGACTCTCACCTACGTTATCTGCCTAGATGTATGTGTTGGTTGTTACTTGAATAGTATATTAAAATAGTTAGTAGGATATCATGTATACGTGCATACAACCTTGAGAGTATAAATGAATGTTAAGTATAATTTTATGTATTTGTATGACTTAATTTGTGATATATACTTGCTTGATTAGAAACTTATGACTCCATATAATTATGACTAATTTATATGATTGATAGTGGGAAAACTAGTAGTTATGTCTTAGAACACTAGACTATGATATAATGGGATATCATGAGGTGTAATTGTTTGGATTATATTGAAGTAGTTGGGAATATATAGTTTAATGTGAACCATACCCAGATGGTATGAACTATAGGCATTATTTATTGTATGATTTAAATATTAATGTTAGATTTCATTATGCATTAATAAAATAAAATGAATGATTTGACTATTTTATTCCTAGTTTAAGAAAAATATGAATGAATCTTTGAGTTATATATTATTATATTAAAATCTACATTGATGATGCTAATAAGTAGTGAGACAGATTCTACTAGCCTAAGTAGCACCACCAATGTTAGAAGTAGATAATTCGATCAAGTGTTGTGTGATGAAATTGACCGATCTAGATGATTGAATGTTATTTGAAAACTCTAGTCAAATTAATGTTAGATATAAATTATCATTTTATATTTTTGATTTGCATGTTGTATGATATCATGTTAGAAACATATTTTTTTAATGATACACATTATGTCATAGAAATCTTACAGCACATAGGGTACTAGGATGTCTCTCTAGATTCCTGCACCATTCTATCTACCTGTCTATGAAGGGAGGGCCATTCCTTGATAGGGGATTATGTGGGGGATCATTAGTCCGTGCTTGGTGTGTAAAAGCACTTGGACGATACTCTCCCCTCCACTATAGTACTTACCTAGAGACAACACTTGAGATTATTAGTGATACATGAGTTTGATCGACTCGAGCTTTAGAGAGCTTAGTATCTATTTATTGTATTAGGTTGGATGCCTAAAGGAAATGTAAATATAATAATTATGTTTTATTATATTTGAACAATAGTTGCTATATTAGTGAACCAGTTGTGTCCTATTGTATTTACTTTTCTTGGAGTTGTGTAAGATAAATATTGTATTCATTATTTGAATTAGATTACTATTATTCTAAGTTATAATTTATATTTGTTGTAATGTTTTATTATGTGGAATGAATGTTAAGTAAGTTGTTTTGAAAAAAAATTACTAAATTTTCTACATATAAATTGAGGGGTTGTAACATGTGGTATCAGAGCTATGGCTTGAACTCTAGGACCTAATGATTCCATTAGCATTTTTGTACCTTTTTGTTTAGCAAAGAGGAGAAATGTAAATGTATGGTACATTGAGTGTGTACCTTAAGAGCATTCATACCCCCTTAAGAGTTGCTAAAAGGTTGGTTTATCGAGTGTCTCATTGATGGTGGTTTTATAAGGTGTTTGGGTAGGAGATTACGTAGCTTTTTTCTTGAGTTATGAACAAGAGTTTCCTACCATATTCTTGATCTTTTAGATTGAACACCTCAAGTGTGATTACATCTTTCTTGGTAATCGAAGTACCTTCACCATTTGTGTTTTGTTTTGTGAGTATTTTAAAAGGCATGGAGTGCTTCTCACTTAGGTATTTATGCATTAGTTTTGTGTATTACTTACACATATCCTAGGAGTGTGAATCTTATAAGACCATTCTAGTTTAGCACCACCTAGTGCGGTCGAAATTTTTTTGTAGTTGAATGTAGATGTCTTGGTTGATGTTCCTTTATGTTAAGAGTTTGTTATGTATATTAGCATTCTTGTATTTATATAGACTTGAGAATAAGTGTCATCTCTCTTAGTTAGATTAAAGGTGAGTTTTTATGCTCTCACTCACCTCTTACATCATGTTTAACTACCGAGAAGATTCATATTCTCAGGATGTGGATTTAGTGTTTCCTTTAGTGGAAATTTGTTTTTGAATTATTATTTTGATCTTATTCCCTTAAGTCCATGGGATAGTGTTTTATAATTTTTGAGAAAAGTTGTAGGATTAGATAGATTGATGCATATTTGAGGTTAGTATTTTCCTTCTAGTTGTGGAAGTAGGTTATAATACTACACTTACAAGTTGGTAAGAGATTAGTGATTAGCAACGTGGATTGTGGTGTTTTACTTTTACCATGTGATGGTATGTAAAAGATTTTTTTATGAGATGTTATCTCTCTAATTTTCACTCGTGACATTTTAGAGTCACTATTTTATCTAACTTTTTAACTTGACCACAAGGAGTGGTTAACATGGAATTTATATTAATTCTAGTGATGATAATTATTATGTTATCATATACCTTTATTTAGACTAATATTATTCTCTTTTTTGAAACATGTTGTTTTGAAGAGTTATATATGTACCTTTCTTTAAGAACAAGTAAGGTATAAGATGTGCAGAACATTTTGGTAGTTTAAAAGGGTTGATATAAACTTTTGACTTGTTGTGTGTTAGCCGTGTAAGCAACGATACATTGTCTCGTGTATAAGGTTGTAAGGACTTTGTATGTTATGTTAATTTTGACATTATTTTCTCTTTACTATGAATATGAAACTATAGGTTAAGTTACATAATATGATACTAATTATGTTTTATTTGTAGCAACTTAATACAATTTTAGAATGATTATATGATTTTTTATGTATGTATGTTAGTACATCTGGAATCAATTAGCATATGGTGTTATTTTCTATGATCTATTAGTATAGATTTGTATTTCATTGAACCTTGTGTACATTATGGAGATCATCAACTCGTGAATGCCTGAAGGAAAAGTGGTGAATTAGGAACATGAGTTTTAAGTGATAAGACGGTATCCTACTTAGCCTCACATTGACTCAATTGTTACATGTGGTTTGTATACATTAATTCCAATTCTTATTCATCATCATACTTATTAGGAGCTATATTTGAGAAGTGACATTATTGATGTGTTATACTTATCCAAAGCTATGTGGTGTAGCAATAGTATAAACTTATACACATCATTCTTGCCAAGTTCGTTAAATACTTTTCTCCAGAATGAGAAATAAACTCTCTAGATTAGAGAGATGTGTATAAGGGCTGAAAGGTTTAGTGGAAATCTTCCTAATCATTTATTTTGAATTTTGTGATGATCTCATGTGTTTTTAGGAAGTCAATGAAACTTTTACTGAGTTATTATATACTTTTCTTATGGTTTTGAACCCCAGGTGGTCATGATAAAACTAATTAGTGTGACTTTCGTAAAACTTATTTGCATAATAAAAAATGTCATAGAGCAAGGTCTTGTGGGACCAATACTCTAAGAATATAGTTAATTCATAGAATATGATGAGTTATTTAGGTAAATTTAATATTTATCTGCATAATTTGATAATTGATACTATGTTTTTATTCTATTAAAACTTATGTTTGTTATTAAGAATTATTATTGAATAAGTGTCATCAAAATGACAATCAATTTTAAGGGGGAGGATGTCACATCCCAATTTTACCCTATGATTTATAACCTTTAAATCCATAGATTAGTATGGTTATTATCTGATTATTATCACTTTTATATGAGCTTTATGACATATATTGTAATGGGATAATGATGTGTTGATTAGTATATATGATGTGATAGTTGTATTTTCTTATTTTGTTCATTGAGGATGTATATTTGTTAATTTTGTATCATTGATTGATATATATGATGACTTAGACTAACTACCTACTTGCTATGAGGTGGATGTAGGATAGATCCTACTTTTAGATCTTGATGAGGGAGAGCATCATCGAAGAGGATGCACTAGATGAGATGATTGGAGGATGACAGAGGAATTACTAGTGACCCTACACACACGAATGGTAGATTTAAAATTGTTTTATGCATAGCATGTTTTAAATGTTAGTACATGGTTAAGGAAATCATGTTTGTGATGTTATTTTTATGTAGATTTAGTTTTTGGTTACATAAGATTCCTTTAATTTAATTATCTTTATTTTTGAGAATAAATCAAGAAATAGATATTTAATTGCTACATGTAAATAGTAATTAATTATATAGTTATCTTATTATTGAACATAATTAAATAAATAAATAATTACCATTATTTTAAAGAGCTTAAGTTATTTTAATTTATTAACGTTGAGTGAAGATCAATTAAGCATAGTCTTGGTAAGACATGCATGAAATTAAGTTGAGAACTAGAATTTAGATATTATTATCTTATTAGTCAAATTAACCTTAAATTTAAACTAATTTTGAAAATGAGGCATTGCTTTGTGTGAGAGGAGAATTAAACTAAAATTAAAGTGGCAGTGATTATCTATATGTATGTGGATTAATGGTAAATTATTATTTAAAAGAAAAAAATATATAGGCAATAATTTACATGTAATGAGATGAAAAGATTAAGATTTATTATAAATTGATAAAAAAGGAGATTTGGAAAAATATACAAGCATAGAGAGAAGAATAAAGTAAAATAAATAAGAAGGTGTGATGATGTAGGCATAGAAATACCACAGCGAGAGAAAGGAATATGGTGAAGGAGAGGACACAGGAGGAGAGAGAGTGTGAGAACAAGAGAAATAAAAGAAACTTACGTTGATTCAAGTGTTGAAGGTAGGTTCTGCAATTTGATTTACTTTATGAAAGATTCTTTTATTTGAAAAACATCTTAGCTTTTATACCAAAATATTATGTTGAATAACAAAGCATCATAATTGGGAGACTAATAACAGTGACCTTTCTTTAATTCTATCAATAATAATATTACCTGAATTTAAATTTGATAGCATATGACGTCTATTCTATTACTCCATTTCACTTGTTTATTGGCTACATCACACTTGTTTGAGGACTGGGTATTATTGATAAACTTGTGTCCAATTAGATTTGGTCTACATTCCTCTATAAATGTCTACATTTCAATCTATAAAGGTAACGTATAAAATCTTAGTAGTGTTTTATATTATACGACTTACATTTTATTTCTCTTGAACTATGTTCCATTTTTTAAGTTTGTGTCTTATTATTTCTTGGTTTTCATCTTATATTTTATTGAGCATGTGTATTATACCAAGGAATGCATACTATATCAAGGATGGTGTTTCAAATAAAAGTCTACATTTTATTCTTCTAAGCCAGCATTTTCTTTTAGGTTTGGATTGCTTCTTAAAATATAACATGAACTGAGTTTTAAACTTAAGCAATGAGTCAAAATTCAAAACATAGAGTCAAATTAAATTAAATCACCTAGCTTTTAATAGTTAAGTTTATAATATTGACTAAGAATAATATTTAGACTTGGTTCCTCATTGTAATCCTACATTTCATTTTTTACGGTCTAGTATAGATTGTGTTTCTTTTTGTATGTTTGTGTATCACATGTGGAAGGTCCATCATTTATATGTGAATTCTATATCTTTATCCTTAGTAGTTAGCATCATATTATAATATTATACTGCGTTCCATCTAATATTTTATCGAGAATATAAACTGTGTCTTTTTATTGGATAATATGTTAAGTCATATGGAGAATGAAGCATAGAGTCTTTGATTGAAAAGGTTGAGTCAACTATATAAAATGCTATGTCATTTTATTAAAAAACCCTATCAATAATATGAAATTCCCCATATTAAATTGAATGCCCAGTCTAATATTGATTGAACAACTAGTCTATAATATTGAACATATGTTATTGAATGCTTATTATATTAAATAAAATGTTGCATGTTGATTGGTTGAGTTGTTAATTTAAACGCTGAGTTAATTTTTGTGGTTGAGTATATATTTTTGCTAGGTCACTAAGTTTGTAATTTAAATGATGAGCATATAAATTAAAATGCTTAGCATATAATCTCAATGCTATACAATGTTAATTCTTTTAACTAAAAGAAAATATGTTTTTCTTTAATGTAAGATTGAATGTTGGGTGAAATTTTATTATGCCTTAGATTTCCATATAGATATTTTAATTGGTCAAGTTATACTCCCAATTCTAATTTGATTCCTTATATTTCCCCTTTGATCGGTAATCAATGTTAGAATGATTTGTATACCTAGTTTAGAAATAATTTAATAAAATGATAAATTATTAAATACTAAATGTTGAATGTTAAAAATAGAACATTAAGTTAGTAGTTATCATGCTTTTGAAGATACTAATTATTATTAAGTATTTTATACATGAAAGGGTAATATGTCAATAATGGTTGATGAAACCATGTTAAGACATTGGTCAGATTTCAAATGACAAATGAACTTTGCAATCTATATTTGTATTTAGTTAAGTACTTTTGAAAATAACTAAGTGTATAAGGATATTCATATAACCATATATATTACATAGGTGCATTAGATAATATGCCAATGTCTAAAGTAATAGATTGTTAATATGATATAAGATTTTGAGAAATAGGGAAAACTTTAACCCTATGAATATTGCCCTTGAGTTATGTTCATATGAGGTTTAACTTGATTTAGAGTTATCTGAGATTATGATATTTTCTAGTGATAAAAACCTATCTAAGGAATATATTTTGGGAATATTAATATGTGAAAGTGATTGACATTTTTAGAATAAAATAGTGCATCATAATGTGTGCCTAGAGATTATGCTTTCATCTGATTATTATTATGTAGTATAATTTTGTACTTGCTTGTTTATTAATTAGTATGATATTTTTTATTCATTTTTTAATAAAGTGCTCATATACAATGAGCTATGATAGTATAGGATATCATATAAAACTTTAGCTTAAATGTGTATGCCTAGATGGTACATATTGTAGTTGTATGCCTAAATTCTCACCTATGTTGTCTGACTAGATGTGTGTGTTGGTTATTACTTGAACAATATGTTGAAATATAGTTAGTAGGATATCATGTATGTGTGCATGCAACCTTGAGAGTGTAAATGAATGTTAGATAGACTTTTATGTATTTGTATGACTTGCTTTGTTATATATACTTTTTTTATTAGAAGCTTATGATTTCATGTATTTATGACTACTTTGTATGATTGATAGTGGAAAAACTAGTAGTTATGTCTTAGAACACTAGACTATGATATTATGGGATATCATGAGGTGTAGTTGTTTGGATCTTATTAAAATAGTTGGGAATATGCAATTTAATGTGAACCATACTCAGATGGTATAAACTATAGTTATTATTTCCTATATGAGTTAAATATTAATGTTATATTTTATTATACATTAATAAAATAAAATAAATGATTTAATTATTCTATTATTAGTTTAGGGAAAATCTATATGAATATTTGAGTTATATATTATGTTATATATGATTATATTAGAATCTGCATTGATACTGTTAATAGGTAGTGAGACAAATTCCACTAGCCTAGGTAGCAGCATCAATGTTAAAAGTAGATAATCTGATCAAGTGTTGTGTGATGAAATTGATCAATATGGATGACCAAATGTTATTTGAAAATTTTGGTCAAATTAATGTTAGATATACATTGTCATTTAATATGTTTGATTTGCATGTTGTGTGATATCATGTTAGAAACATATTTTCTTTCTGTACACATCATATAGTAGAAATCTTATAACATACAGGGTACTATCATGTCTCTTTAAATTCCTACACTATTATATCTACCTATCCATGAAGGGAAGGCCATTCCATGATAGTGGATTGTACGGTGCATTATTGGTCCGTGGTTGGTGTGTAAAAGCACTCAGATGATCCTCTCCCTCTCCCACTATAGTACTTACCTAAAGACAATACTTCAGAATTTCAGTGGTACATGAGTTGGTTTGACTCGAGATCTAGAGAGCATAATATCTATTTATTATATTAGGTTATATTCCTAAAGGAAATATAAATGTAATAATTATGTTTGATTATATTTGAACATCAGTTTTTGTATTAGTGGACTAGTCGTAGTTGTGTCCTATTGTATTTACTTTCCTTGGAGTTGTATAAGATAAAAATTATATTATGTATTTGAATTAGAAGCACTATTTCTCTATGTTATAATTTATATCTTTTATAATGTTTTATTATGTGGAACTAATTTTAATTAAGTTATTTTCAAAAAAAATTACTGCATTTTCTAAATACAACTTGAGGGGTTGTAATAAAAATGATCAGTTACAGGCATATTTGTAAAAAAGTCTATGTAGTTATTAAATGTTACATTGACAAAAAGAAGTGAATGGAGAGAGGGATAAATTCAAGACTCATATTTTTTGACCATAAATGTTTAAGTACAATATCTAGTCTCTGTGTCAATCATTTTTTTCATCTTATTGAGCCAGTCGCTAACTAGTTCTATAATGCAAAAAGTATATTTTCAAAGTTGTTATTATTAAAGGCCTTTGCATAGTAGATTGATGCTCCTAAGTGATTGAATATGTTTTATAGTACTTTTGTGTCCTATTCATGCCTTGGAGAGAGTGTGAAATTTAGTTCAAGTGTTTGAGAAGTTAGTCACAAAGTTGTCTGTCTAAGTGAGTTAAGATTGTGTGTAGTAAGGATTTGAAATAGGTCATCAAGTTGAACTATTGCATTAAT
Organism: Torreya grandis; assembly: GCA_037957365.1. NCBI lineage: Eukaryota > Viridiplantae > Streptophyta > Pinopsida > Cupressales > Taxaceae > Torreya > Torreya grandis. Next base: position 3,044,086 of record JARHVA010001243.1, on the reverse strand, counting down.
ACCTTGCTATTTTTTCTCTAAAGTAGATCTAGGGGTATCAAAGGTTAATTTTAATGTATTTTTATTCATGATGAGTCCCTATGCAAGTGTGGAGAGTCAAAGGTTCTTGACTGGGTTTTGGAGCTTATTGACAGTTCAAAGTAAGCCTTTTGTAAAGGTATTTCTAAGTCTTTGGAGCCTAATTGATGGATTCTAATGAATTTTATGATGACCTTTAGGTCATGAAGTTTCCATCCATATGTGTATTTTGCCTATAATGTGTTTCTATAGGTTGTTTGAGCTTTGTCTTTGAAGATAGTGTTTTTGGGGTAATTACGCCTAATGGTAGTTGAGGTTTCTAGTTAAATGTTTGAAAGGTTTGAGTTATTTGGTGAGCACCATCTGATCCATAGAGTTTCAAGTTGTTCCATGGAAAGGATAAACCTAATTTTAATTAGGTCTCTAGCAAGCCTAAGAAGAGAATGTGGTTTAAGTGAGTTTGGACAACCTAATGGTGATCTTATTTTTATTTATTCTTGTATATAATGTGTCCTAAGACATGTTTTGGGTCTGACCCTAATAGATTAGTGCTTTGGATGATAGAGTGAGTGAACTAGTGATAAGTATAAAAAGAAGGCCAAATAGGCCTATTTGGGCTAGTTAGATGATTAGAGATTAAATCAAAGGAAATAGAAGACTATTGAGTGATGAGAGGTCATGAAGACCATTATAATAGTTTATTTAATATGTCATGAGGGTCTAATAATGTTTTTGTAGGCAATGAGCAAGTAAATTGTATTGATACAAGCTTATTAGGCCTATTTATATAAATATGCTTATGAAAAGGATTTAATTTAATATCAAGTTAAAGGAGCGAAATAGAGGGATAAGGATGGATATCAATCCATGCATTATATTCATGAGATGATTGTTGGCCATTTTTCCCACAAGAAAAAATGGGTCAACCCCCTATAGCCAAAATCTTGTATAGAATATTTTTATAATGTTATAAGGTATTCTATAGCTCATTTGGTGTCATTATTTATGCCATTATGGTTTAGTCATAGTCTAACTTGGTCCTTGTGTCATTTGGTGTTTAAGGGACCATTTTAGAATCAATCCATGCAAGTGGTATGTCTTCATAGAGATCAATGCAGTTAGGGCATGGATCAAGTTGCTAATGGATGAGTAGATGAAGAGTATTGTAGAGACCCTATGGGATGTTAAGAGTGCTTGGAATGACTTTGAAAGCTCCTAGGTTTCATCTAGTTCTTTATTGTATTCATCCTGACATCTTGGGTCTAGTGGAAAAAATTATAAATGGGTAGTTTGTTGATGCCATATCTCTCACATGTGGACAAGTCAAGAGGAATTGGTCATATGGGTTTGTTCACTTTTATACCAAACTCATATGATCTAAATCTTAGGTCCTTCTCCCAAGAACATCAAAAGTTACAAAGTTTCAAATTTTGCTCCCTAATCACTTTTTGATTATTTTCCCATACTCAGCCATTTTTAGGAAGGTTCTAGCAGAGCTGAGGGAGCACTTTCACAAAGCAATATCTCAGACATGCATTATTTGAAAAGGAAAGTCACCATATGGATTTATTCACCTTGCTCCCAAGTTTCTATGCACCAAGTCTGAGGTCTACCATCAAAATACAAATAGAGTTATCCATGTGCAAAGATGGGCTTCTAGGCATTTTTACTAAGTTCCCCATACTTAGTCATTTGAGCTCAACCATCACCAAGATGCCATGTAGAAGCAGCTATGGACCAACCATCTTAAAATTTGAATATATTTTCTTTAAAAACTCCTAAGATCAGTGGATCAAATGGGTTTGTCACTTTTGACATTAAGAACATATTCTAAAAAATTTATACCTCCACGATTCTCATGCTTCAAGATCTAATCTTTCAAATTTGGTCAAAAAGCATAATGATGATCACATGAACATCATTTGACATCCCATAGATCAAATTTAAGATCATGAACTAACTATTAGATTTCAAATTGTGGGTCTTGATAAGATCAACAACTCATACTTCATCGTACGTAGATGATCCAATAGAGTGTGATGAAGTCAAATTATTAAAAAGAGCTTCGAATGAGTACACAAGTGGCAAGTGTCACATTCACAGAGCTTATCAAATAGAGACCCAATGAGCATAAATTGGTCAAAGTTAATTCTTGAGCTTATTAGAAGATCTAACATCTCACGCTCAATCATGCAAAGGAGATCCAGTAACATGAGATGAGTCAAATGGTTAGATATCCTAAGAGATTGACATGTGGCATAAGTTTGTAAGTTGGTAGACTGATAGTAGGATCCTAAATATTAATACATGTTTGACATATGGTGGAAGTGGGGATAAGGTTGAACATTCAAAGGTGGATCTGAGGACTCACACTTGTTTGTATCTAGAAAATCCAATAGAGTGAACGAGATTCAAAGTGTCAATAAGCCAATTTGAGCATCGATAACCAATGAAAATTAAGGTCAAAGATAAAGGCAAGCTCAGGGTTTTTGGTGGAGGTTGAGAATTTATTTTTGACCATGAAAGCAAGGTTTTATAGAGTCTTCATAATGCCATCAAAGCTAGTTTACATGCCATGGAGTAGTCAATACGATCTAATCAAGCATAGAGAACATAAAACGACTACTTATGTGGCTAAATATGGAGTTCTTGCTTGTAAGTTTGTCTCATAAAGAAATACTTCTATGATTGTGTTCATCAATTCCAGTAGAAAGAGCTAATATTTCAAAAGGTGCCACAAAGGCAAATAAGTGAACCCCTACAATTCATTAAATGCACCAAATACTTGAAAGTGACCTTTCTCTCCACTATGCATGTCATGACAACTAGTTAGGAGTAGTTGGTAACAAGACATGATTCTAAATGATGGATCTAAGTGTTGTAACTACACTGTTATTAAGACCCAACTGGAAATAACTTGATCTCACCATTATAGCCACCATGGAGCATCATTAGAGAAGATATTGTAATGATGAAACAAACTAGAGTGACCTAGATCAATAAAATGGTCTATATGAGCATATTTTTAGAGGTAGTTGTAACTAATTTTCAAATGGTTTTGAACTGATTGATTCCCCTTTTGAGTGCTAATTCCCCCTTTCTCTTGTGGCCTTTCTTCTATAAGTATAGATCTTGAGATATTGCAAATAGGTTCCACTCCATGTATGTCAAAGCCCTGCTGGAATGACATCATATTTTACCTTTGAACATTAATACAAGTCTAATTTTCAATTTTTGTGCAATTGTCAAAATGTGAAAGAGATGTATGGTGATGCAAAGTGATTGTTTTATATCCTTTCTTCCCTTATCCTTTCATTTTTTTGTAAGAGTTTCTATTTTAACATGTCATATGAAGTGTTGTCAAGTGTATGAGCATATCTTTTAAGTGTGAAATGACCCTTAGTGCCTAAAATTGGCCTATGGTTCACTTACCTTGGATATATCTCCTACATCTCACCTCCATATTGAATGACTCATGTTAGGATCCATAAGACTTATAAGTTAGTTTATGTGCCTTGTTTCTTAGTGTAGGAAAGTATGATGGTCATATGGAATACATCTTGGTGTATAAACCCCTTAGATTATGTTTATTTCATGAAAATTCTAACTATTTTCCCATAAGCATGCATTATCATAGGTAAAAGCCCTTCAAGATACATTTAGGGAGATAGCCCTTAAAATCTAGAGGCTCACTTCCACTACAGGTACACCCACATACCTAGAAGTGTTCCCATTTTGCCCAAATCTAGAGGAGGATTGAACACCTTCTTTTAGGATGCAAGATTTGGTGAAAATAGTTTTGGAATGCCTAGTGGGACCAAGGTCTAAGAGAATGGAAAGATTGTTGGTGTGGCTTTCCTTTATTAGCTTTTGGAAGCAATCAATCCAACACTAATGGTGAATTCGAATGATAGCTTCTAGTTACAAGTAGCCCAAGTATATCCCATTGAATTTTTTATTAGTTATTGTATTTTCTTTGTTATATGAGGTTGACATCAATAACCATGGTCAATATCCCTACCGTGGACCTCCTTACTAGCCTTGTTATGAACCACAATATACTCCCCAATAGTCTTATCAAAATGCCTATTAGTCTTATGAGCCATGATAACTGTATAATCCTCCATTTGCCCAACCAGATAGACACCATGTTACTAGATAACCCTATGGGGAAGGCTACTAAGAAACCTATCAAGAAATGACTCCTTGTTAGTCCCAATATGAGTCCTACCAACCATACCATGATACCTATGAACCTCAAGAGTACTCCTATAATTCTTGTCATGGGTAAGAATATGTTTCTATGGACTCCATATCAAAGTATTATAAGGTAAGATATAAATTCCTATAGGATAGAATATAACAAGTTGAAGTTGGTCTTGATCCTCATCATTACCCCCCTCCTTCATTTTTTCCATCTTATATCAAGTCTTTGTTGGAATCCATATCACATTTAGTAGTTCTTGAAGATGAAATGATAACATGGGATGATGAGTATGATATACTCCATGATCATCTCATGGAATGGTTGAGAAATGTTGTCCAAAGTCATATGCAGACTTTGAAGATGTTTGGAGAACTAGAAGGAACTCAATGGGAGATCATGGAATAAATGGACTTAGCAAAGAAGTGCCTTCAATGCTTAATAGAGAGGATAAGTATGTGGGAGGATAAATATATCAAAAATAAACATGTTGTTATTGAAGAGTTTCAAGAAATCTATTGGCAAGATGCAACTCCTACTTATGTAGGTGTCCCTCCTTCCTATCAGCCCAATAAGTCACTTCCCTGTGAACTTACTAGTGTTTTTCTCTTTCTTAAATCCACTGATAAGCCCTCTCCTCCATCTATAACTCACCAACCTTCCACTACACTTCATATCCCATCTCCTTCACATGAGCCCATCTTGAGGGAAGTAAGTAGAAGGGAGAAAATCCAAGCCAAAGTTGACCAAGAAGATGTCATGAGCGACTAAGAGGAGGAAATCACCATAAGGACCCCCTTGGTGACCACAAGTACAACTCTGCCTTCTTGGATGAATAAAAGCACATTGAAGATCCTATCATATCTACTGGTGTAGAGTTTAATATGGAAGAGGAACTTTTTGAAGACTCTTTTGTAGCTATCCATGAGAAATGTGGCCAAGACCTGAAGGGAGAGGCATTTGAGGAAGACTCCTTGTCTAATCATGAAGTTATAGATGACCATCTCAAGCATAAAGATGAAGGTCATTTTGTTGATCAAGAATCTATTATCATAAATAAATTTGGTGATGTTAGTGTCCAAGATGTTGTAGACATGGAAAGTGAGGGCAAGGTGGAGGTTGAAGTTCCTCAAGAATAGATGAGAGACCCCCTAGTAGTGAGCCATATTTAGAGATATGGAGACATGAAGAAGAGAAGCTTGATTCTATCAAACATTAAGCACAATTTATCAATGATTATTGGTAGCTACAAATGAATCTTTTTCAAGATCTTATATATCTTTGCCAAGTTGAGGGTCAAGTACATGATAAGGTGGAGGAAAAGTTTTCTATGGAGGACAATGAATAGGATAGGGTGGACTATTCAAAGCTCCTTGAGAAGCTTGAGGAACTTGCAGCTGAAGAGAAACCCAATCTTGTTGAGAGTACCATGGAGATCAATAAGATAAGCCTTATTTAACCACCATTGGAGGTCATAGTTTAGGAACCATATGAAAAGGTTGAGGTTGTCTATATGTATATAGTTGACCTATTTGGAGCTGGTTGGTTCTCACTGAACATCATGCTAAAAAGGTTGATAGTTGAAAAAAAGTAGGCATCAAAACCAAGAGTCAAGGAGTTTCCTGCCTAATTCAATCCCTCAGCTCATAATTAGGTCTTCATCTTTGATCTAGGAGGGAGTGTTCATATCAGATTAGTTAGTGTTTGGGTGTGTGTTTCCTTTATTGTTGTGTTCTATTCAATAAGTGCCCTTGAAGCACATGTTGTTTGTCATCCTATGTGTTGCTTCTTTTTATGTACCCTTATGTTTTATTTATTGTTCAAGGCATTTTTTATGTCAAACCTAATGTACATGTGACTCCATATCCCAATAGATAATATTAGGGAACTAGTATGGGTTCTTTTTGCATAGGTGGGCATGTAACCCCTAGGAAATCATAAAGAATGTTGACCATTTTTCCCACAAGCCAAAATGGGTCTTATATCCAAAATCTTGTCTAAGGGATTTTTGTAATGTTATAGGGTATGTTGTAGCTCATTTGGTGTCATTCTTTATGCCACTTTGGTTTAGTCATAGTCTAGCTTGGTCTTTGTGTCATTTGGTGTCTACAGGACCATTTTAGAGTCATTTTATGCAAGTGGTATGTATTCATGGTGATCAATGTAGTTATGGCATGGATCAGGGTGCTAATGGATGAGTAGATGGAGAGTGTTGTAGAGAACCTATGGGATGTTAAGAGTGCTTAGAATGATTTTTAAAGCTTCTAGTTTGCATATGGTTATTCATTGTATTCATCCTAACATCTTGGGTCTAGTGGTAGAAAGTACAAGTGGGTAGTTTATTGAGGCCAGATCTCTCACGTGTGGATAATTCAAGAGGAATTGGTCATATGGGTTTGTTCAATTTTATACCAAACTCATATTCTCTAAATCTCATGTCCTTTGTCTAAGCACATCAAAAGTTACAAATGTCCAAAGTTGGCTCCTCAGTTACTTTCTATTTATTTCCCCATAGTTATTTTCAGGAAGGTTCTAGCAGAGCTGAGAGATCACTTTCACAAAGGAATATCTTGCACATGTGGCAGTTACAGAGAAGGTGACCACATGGGTTTGTTCACCTTGGTCCCAAGTTACTATGTGATAAGTTTGAGGTCCTCCACTAAAATGCAAATAGAGTTATCCATATGCAAAGATGGGTTTCTAGGCATTTTTTCTAAGTTCCCCATACTTAGTCATTTGAGCTTGGTCATCACTAAGATGCCATACAGAAGTAGTTATAGACCAACCATTTTAACTTTGAATATCTTTTCTTTGAAAGCTCCTAGGACCAATGAATCAAATGGGTTTGTCCCTTTTGACCTTAAGAACATCTTCTAAAATTTTGATGCCTTCACGATTCTTGCACTTTAAGATTTAAGATTTCAAAGTTGGTCAAAAAGCATAATGACAATCATGTGAATGTCATTTGATGTCCCATAAATCATCAAATTCAAGATCATAAACTAGTTGTTAGTTTTCAAACTATGGGTCCCAGTAAGATCAATGGCCTATGCTTCATTATACATAGATGATCTAATGAAGTGTGATGAATTCAAATTATCAAAAGGAGATCTAAGTAAGCATGTAAGTGACAAGTGTCACATTCATGGAGCTTGTCAAATAGAGACCCAATAAACGTAATCTAGTTAGAGTTAAAGATCAAGCTTGTCAAAAGATCTAATGGCTCATGCTTAATTATGCAAAGGAGATCCAATGGCATGAGATGAGTCAAATGATTAGATATCTTGAGAGATTAGCACATGGCGTAAGTGCATAAGTTGGCATACTAATAGTAGGATCCTAAAGATTAACATGTATTTAACATGTGGTGTAAGTGGGGACAAGGTTGATAATTCAAAGGTGGATTTGAAGGCTCACCGTTGTTCATATCTAGAAAATTGAATGGAGTGAACAAGAGTCAAAATGTCAATGAACCAAGTCAAGCATCAATAACCAATGAAAATTAAGGTCGAGGACAAAGGTGAGCTCAAGGTTTTCAATAGAGGATGAGAAGCTATTTTTGACCATGAAAGCAAGGTTTTGTAAAGTCTTCTCAATGCCATTAAAGCTGGTTTAAATGCCATAGAGTAATCAATATGATATAGTCAAGCATAGAGAACATAAAGGGACCACCCATATGTCTAAATATGGACTTCTAGCTTGTAATATTACATCATAAAGGAATCCTTCTCTGAATATGTTCACCATTTCTAGCAGAAAGTGCTAATATTTCAAAGGGTACCATGAAGGCAAACAAGTCGACCCCAATTGTTCATTGAATGGACTAGCTACTTAAAAGTGACCTTTATCTCCACTATGCATGCCACAACAACTAGTCAAGAGTAGTTGGCAACAAGACATGATTCTAAATGATAGATCTAAGTGTTGTAACTACATTGTTACTAGGACCCAGCTGGAAACAACTTGATCCCATCATTGTAGCCACCATGGAACATCACTAGAGAAGATATTATAATGATACAATAGACTGGAGTGACCTAGATCAATAAAATGGTTTGAATGAACATATTTGTAGAGGCAGTTGTAATCACTTTTCAAATGGTTTTGAATTGATTGATTCACTTTTTGAGCACTAAGTCCCCCTTCCTCTTATGGTCTTTTTTCTATAAATGTAGCTCTTGAGCTATTTTAAAGAGGTTCCACTCCATGTATGGCAAATCCCTACCAAAATGACGTCATATTTTGCCTTTGAACATTAATACAAGTCTAATTTCAGTTCTTGAGTAATTGTCAAAATGTGCAAGTGATGTATGGTGATGCAAAGTGATTGTTCTCTATCCTTTCTTCCCTTATCCTTTCATGTTTGTGTAAGAGTTTCTATTCTAACAAGTCATATAAAGTGTTTTCAAGTATATGAGCATATCTTTTAAGTGTATAATGAGCCTTAGTACCTAAAACTAGCCTATGGTTCAATTACCTTGGATAGATCTCATACATCTCACCTCCATATTGAAATACTCATGTTAGGATCCATAGGGCTTATAAGTTAGTTTATGTGCCTTGTTTATTAGTTTAGGAAAGTATGATGGTCATATGGAATACATCTTGGTGTATCACCCCCTTAGATTAGGTTTATTTCATGTAATTTCTAACTCTTTTCCCATAAACAAGCATTAGTATAGGTGAAAGCACTTCAAGATACATTTAGGGAGCTACCACTTAAAATCTAGAGGCTCACTTCCACTATAGGTACACCCACATACCTAGAAGTGTTCCCATGTTGCCCAAATCTAGAGGAAGATTGAACACCCTATTCCAAGGTGAAATAGTTGGTGACAACAATGATGATACTTCTTTTGAAGGTTTTTGATCAAGTTATATGTTTAAGTTTCTATCTATAAGGGTAGAGTGTGAAATGAGTATCTAGAGATCTTTAGATTGAAGATACAAATTGAGAGAGAGTAGTGAGTAGTGGCCTATGAGAGTTCCTTGAGCTTTTCATAGATGATCATTGATGTGTTATTGATGTGTTACAAGTATGTATGTGTTTATGAGGATTTATATCATGTTGTGTTGGTCCATGTTGTTGAATATGAGGGCTATTTGAGCAAATAAGAAGAAGGGCATTTTTGATTGTGTGAGAGGTAGATTTGAGTGTGATAGAGCAAAATAAGACCATCATTAGTTGTGAGAGGGAAAAAAATCAAGGTAGATAGTTTCATAGTGTTGATTGAGTGGGTGTTTGATCAATAAGGGGGTTGTAGCTTCCTATCAAGTCAGTGCTTAACAAATTCTTAGGGGTTGGTGTTCCTTGTTGGGTTGGTGCTCAACTAAATTTGACTCATAGTAATATAAGACAAGTTATCCAAGCTATGTTTCAGTGGATTTTATTCTCCATGAGGGTTTCCCACATAGATCTTGTGTTCATGTGATGTGTTCTTATTTTTCATGTTTTGTATGAGTATGCTTTTGTTGTGATGTTGCTAGATTAGTTGATATATGTTTGAATGGTTAATAAATGATGATTGGAATTGAATGAAAAATATTGAACACTGATTCACCCCCCCTATCAGTGGTTTTGCTTTCAACAAATCAATGCATCATGACCTAGTAGATAAAGACTTTAGGTAAATCTACCTCATGAGACTCATTTCAAGAGATGCTTGACAAGCTTTAATACCTTGAGATCTTAGAGTTAGCCAGCCATGATAAATGACACAATAAAATGTATAACTCATGCTTGTTGATGGGTCATTTGGAATACCAAATTATGTGAGATGGGAACCATCCAACCTCTCCTAAAAGGAGACCGAGGATCTCCCTAAAGTCTATTATCACCAGACCATGGTATTTTTAGATAACCTAGTTACTGATGTGAAATGTATCCATATCAAATGGCATAGTTTAAATAAGTTTGAGATAGATGAGGGATAATGCAAATCTTATTATTTTCTTGCCTAAAAAATTAACAAATGTGAATTTAGCATGGAAACATAGCTAATTTAATACATGTTCATTGCATACTTTAAAAAATATGTAAATTATAATATACAAAAGGGTTTGAAATCAAGATGAACATGTACCACCTTGACTCCATTATGTTGTGCCATCTACCTCCCTTTTACCTACCAAAACATTAAATAGAGCAAGTTATTTCATTGACAAAGGTAAAAGACATTAAAATATTAAATGACCAATTCACTTAAACCAACAAAGTCCCAAGATGAAAACATTGATAGTTTTAGACTTGAAACTTATCCCATTTGAAACCATCTTTATGATGCTACAAATTACATGAAAAATAGAGCATTGGATCGAAAGATATGCTTTAAAAACTAACTCATAGTCAGCTCTATGAACAATGTTGGCTATTCAGAGCATGTCATGAGCATCAAAAAATTTAGCTCCAAGAGGAATGTTAATGACCAATAAAACCTCAATAAAAATTTCATAGGTCAAATGAATTGTAATAAGAACTTTAGGATCCAACTTAGTGCCACGAACAAGCAAATTGATCGATTTAGGGTCAATAAGAACCTCGATGGCCAACTAACTAAGAGGAACATTGAATAGGCTAGATGTGCATAAATTTTGGCATGATTCTAAAACTTTAATGCCTAAAAAACATGATTTATCACAAATATTTTCAAACTACCTTGCTAATGCACCAAACAGGATGAAAATCAGAGCTACGATTCAAATGTTACAGCAAAAAACCATCTTCATGTCCATTTTTTGCCCAGGGTCAGCTTTTAGAGACTATTGGAGGCTAACCTAATTCTAATAATAGGTGTTTTGGCTTACCTAGTTCCATATGGAAGGTCGGAGGGTGACCTAGTTCTAGGAACTAGGATTTTGGCCAACCTTGTCCTCTAAGAATACCTAGATCTAACATGATTTTCAAGGGGTGAGTTGATGTTTTTAAATAGTGTTGTAATACATGAAATTTTATCACACAAACTTTGTATACACAAAGGAAATGTTTTTAAGTTTTTATTTTTGATTAAAAAATATATTCATGCCAAAATAACAATTGAACATGTGGAGACCAACTAGACGTGCTTGCAAGTAAGACCAAACTTCAAAAGACAAAAAGGGGTACCGTGATTTTGAGAAAAATTAGGGCATGTTGTGCAAGAAACAATAAATGGTGAATTTTTTGGAAAATACTTCTAAGTATTTTTAAACAAAATAAATACATCTACAAACCTATAATCTCTAGCTTTAAAAGTACACGAAACATGAATGGGTTCATGAAAAGACAAGAAGGGAATGGCTAAAAGACAAAATCCAATATTCACATTGATCTGTGTGTGCAACTGATTTCATTCCCATTCATAGAATTCATAGAGACTAACTACCATAGTCAAGAACATCAAGTTAATGAATTTTACCCTAAAATGATTGCCTAGACATTGTTCCACTAGCACCTTGGTGCATATATCCTCGATGAATATGTCTATGATCCCACTCAATGCCTTGCTCTACTGCCAATTGAGCATCTATAGCCCCAATATAGGTTACTTAAATCACCCAAAAATCAAGTTTTTTAAATAATTGGTTTTCTTTTATTTTTCTTTCTTTTTAGCATCTCAATTATGGGTTGGGGATGACCATGGCAAATGAGAGGTAGATTTTTAGACTTTTTACCCTAGATCTTGACCATAGTAGTTTCATCCAAGCAAACCCATAAATTATTAAAGTGTGCTTTTGTGAATGGTTTCAGGATAATATCTTTATAATTCAAATAGTTTACCTAAACTCGCCCAAACACAAATAAATCTAGAACACATGTGATAGCCTAAGCCTTTCAGACCAAACTCTCAAACATAATCTTATATCATAAACTACTTAGGGTACTTAAGCACCAAAATTTCATGACTACTACTTAATAATAAGCCCTTTTCCTTCTTTCAATTACCAACATGTACTCATAAGACCCCCCCTAAAAAAAGGACTAGATCAAAAAGAGGCAACAAATGAGAATAAACAAATGACAAAACAAATAAAATAACAATAAAACATAACCCAAAAGTAATAATAAACTATTTATAAGGTCTCAAGATAACTCATTTATGATGGTGTTGTCCTTTTATCTCATACATAGTATCCTAAAGACTTTTATTCATGATGTTTTAAATCAAATTAATAAAATTTCCATTATTAAATTTGTCAACACTTATGCTTAATTCATGAATAGCAATTGGGAAAAGGTTTGAGAAATACCTCTACCCATACAATGAACCATAAATAGGGATAAACATAAGTGCTATCACATATCGAAGTTATTAGAATACCCAACCTGGCGAAGATATGCTCTTTGAGGCATCTAATCACCAAATCAATGGTTGGTTATTCTCTTCCTAACATGAATGTTGTAGCAACACCATTCTCATTCTCTTCAATGTTAAGCGTGCATATGTTATGTTATTTACATGACAATGACCTTCTAGTTTTATCTTCAATGGTTGAGTTGTGAAGAGAGTTATATTGAATTAAATTATCTTCAAATCTAACTCTTATTGACTCCTCCTTACTTAGGATACCATATTTATGATTAATCATTTTCACTTTGATCACTTCCACTGCTGAGAGGAACAATGGGAAATCATATCCCATAGGTTTCTCAAAATGATTTAAATTTAAATACAAACATGTGATGAAACTACTTCAAATTCAAATATTGTATCCTTTTTGTCCATCTACTCTAGCTTTATAGCTCCATCCTTGAGTTGATCACTTGGATTTTTGACCTCTTATCATATAAATAACATGATGATGCTCTAATCTTTGTCCATTGTCTCATCTAAAATAGTTGTTATGTTATAAACATTAGAATAATTGCCCCAAAACATGAGAGTATATAATATTCTCCACCAGTGAAAGTAGTCTAAAATTCCCTATATAGAGTATGATATTATCGTGTTTGAGATTACTTAGTTCTTCATTCGACAATGATCCCTCGATTATTTTAGTCATGTCTTCATCATCTAGAGTATGAGTAGAGTTTTTTTTAATTAAGGTATATTCTTATCTAACCTTTTTTGACCCTTCTTCTTCACTGAACCACCAAGTTCAAGGTTGATCACTTTGTTATCTATCATTTCTAATGGTAAAAAGGGCATGAAACTACTACAATTTATTTTTTGTCCATTATGGGTTAGATTTCCAAGTCTAGGAAAGAAAAAATATGTTAGGACTATTTCAGATGCATAGACTGCATGCTCCTCATCCAACTATTCTAACTCTTTCACTTCATTCTCAAGCTGATCATTGGCAATTTATGATTTGCCTTTTTGCATGGATAACTCATGTTGGAATTTTATTTATAAAATCATCTAAGACAACTAACTTAGCCTCATCATTAGAATCATCATCATTTATACTCTCTTAGACCTTTTCTTGTCTATTAAATACAACACTTTCAACCAACATAATCACTCTAGCCCTTACTCTACCTTTAGTTTCATGGAATCCAAATTGTGATCTTAGAAACATAGTATCCTGAGTTAGACCTTACATTGCCTATTATAAATTTTGTATAAAAAATGACATTTGATTGGAAATAGTATTCAAATTCATTTGATCATTAAAATATGGTAAAATAACCTATTGATTATTCACTAAACTAACATAGCTACTTGCATTATGTATAACAATAATGTTATCATTTATTATAGGAAGGATTTGTTGATTGTATGCTTCAGGAAACATATGATTTGAAGGCATGAAATGGTTCATATGTTGATTTATATTCATGTAATTCAAATTATTTTGAGTGTATTCCCTTGGATATCCTAATGAATACAATATGTCAACACCATACCCATGTACCATCAATTATTATTCTATAGTGAAGGATTCATGATATGTCAATGCCAAAGATGTGAGTGTTGATGGAGTTGTTCAAATAAACATAGTATTTAATGGGTCAAATGATTTTAGATAAATATTAATAACAACAACTTTTATTTTAAGGAATGAGTTTCCAACCTCCTATACAATTGGTGAAAATGAGTGTTGAACATGCTCGTACAATTATTATTCTATAGTGAAGGATTCATGATATGTCAATGCCAAAGATGTGAGAGTTGATGGAGTTATTTGGATGAACATAGTATTTAATGGGTCAAATTATTTTAGATAAATCTTAATAGCAACAACTTCTATTTGAAGGAATGAGTTTCCAGCCTCCTATACAATTGGTGAAAATGAGTGTTGAACATGCTCATAGACTTTTAGTCTCTCTAAGGGCAGTAGAAAATTAATGATATAGGATAACAAGATCAGTGGGAGCTTTTAAGTAATTAGAAAATTCATTTTCAAAGGCATTCCATGAGTTAATATATCAAACCAGAAAATTGAGGTACCAAACTTGAGCAATTTCATCCAAGGTGAAATGGAATAATTAGCAAGACACATTCTCATGTAAGATATACATTTAGAGAAGGGAATATTTAAATACCTAAATATGTTATTTTTGCAGTAAAAATTATGACATGAACATATTTAGGGTATAATTCTTCTAGATTCTTAGGAAAATCAAGGGCAATCCCTGAAACATTCATAGGGCAACTACCTCTATCAAGATAAATAACGACCATTGGTGGGTTTGAGAAATGTCTCTTTCTCTTATCGTTTGTTGGTGTGTTTTTTAGGCACATAATAGGGTATGAAAAACATAAAATATGGGCTATAAGAATCACCAAATAATAAATCTCAAATAATATTCCTATCCACGCCCTCCTTCTAGCATCAGCCTATTTATGGGTCATTTGGCACACCAACATAGGTGGGATGAGAATAATTCATACTCTCTTGAAAGGATACCCAAAAATATTCCCAAGGTCTATTATCATAAGGTTATGGTATTATTGAGTAACCTAGTGGTAGATGTGAAACTATTCTATTTCAAGGGGCATGTTTGGATTAAGTTTTAGATAGATGAGGGATAATGCAGATCATGTGGTTTTCCTGCCCAAGAAATCAAAAAATGTGGATTTGACATGGAAATGTGACTAATTTAATACATGTTTTCATTACATACATTTAATAATGAGTAAATTCCACTAAACAAAAGGGTCTACAATCAAGATGAACATGTAAACACATATTATAATAAGATCTAATCTAACCTTAAGCTAATAGATTTTTAAAAAGAGTAAAAGATAATAGAAAATAAGAAATAAGTGAGCTTGTTTTGTAGTGAACATATATATGATCCATCTAATTAAATGGAATCCACAAAAACTAATCTCCTGCCTTGCCAATGTTTGCACAACCATGAACGTAGATAGTGCAAGAGTCCAAGGATAAGCAACTAGGAAGAATAAAAAATAAATCCATTGAATACACACGTAGGAAATGAATTAAAAACCTCTAAAATTTTGATTAATATATGATTTCTTGATTGATGAGATGTAGTTGAGTTTCTAAAGTGGCTTTTTTGTATTTAGCCCCACCCAAGTTCAAATCTTGTTGAGGCATGTGAGGCCAATTATGGCCTTTGGTGGTATTCTCAATGTCGGTAATGTCAGTAATGGTTATTGGTGTATTTTAGAGGTTGGTTGTCACCATTGGAAGTACTTTAAAGGATATTTGTAGCTATTAATGGTATTATCTTGGGTATTTGGGCCCTCGTATGTGTCTCAAATTGATTTTAGCTCCAGTCAAAAGCAAGTATCAATCTTAAAAAAAATAGATGTTTACTTGAAAATCATAATGTTTGGGTCAATTACAATCAATTGGATACAAACCAATGACTCAAAAAAAAAAATTTGACCATAAAAATCTACCTATCAAATAATATATTATAAAAAAGAAGTGTTTGGTCCTCTACCCTAAGTTGTAAATAAGAATGAACCAACTCTTTCAAAGTCTCTTGGCTAATCTTAAATAGAAACTTAGTCTATTAACTAAATCAAAATTCTATCCAAAATTTTGTTGAATCCATTAATGAGAGCCACAATCCACCTTGAATCCCTTGTGTTTCACCATCCTCCTCCCTTTTACATACCAAAACATTAAATAAAGCAAGTTATTTCATTGACAAATGCAAAAAACATCAACATATTAAATGAGTAGTTCACTTAAATAAACAAAGTATCAAGATGAAAATATTGATAGGTTTTAGACCCTACACTTATCCAATTTAAAACTAACACCATTGTAAAGAAGACATAACCAATTTTATGATGCTACAAAAGACTTGAAAAATGGAGTAGTAGATCAAAACTTGTGCTTGAAAAACTAACTCATAATCAGCTCTATAAATAGTGTTGACCATTTAGGATCTATAGAAAATGTCAATAGCTAACTAAACCAATGGAATAACTACATTGATGAAACAAGTTCCAATAGGAAATTTGAGATCTGATTTAGTTCCAAGAACAATCAAATCGACTAATTTAGGGTTAATAGGAACATCGGTGGCTAACTAGCTAAAAGGAAAGTTGAATAGGTTATATGTGTAAAAATTTTAACATGCTTATAAAATTTTAATATGTAAAAAACATGATTCATCACAAATATTTTCAAACTACCTTTCCAATGCAATAAATGAGATGAAAATCAGAGCTATGGTTCAAAAGTTACAATGAAAAAACCACCTACATGCTTGTTTTTAACCAAGGCCAGCTTTCAGAGACTATAAAAGGTCAAACCAATTCTATTAATAGGTGTTTTATCCAACCCAATTCTATATGGAAGGTCAACAGCCAACCTAATTCTAATAATTATGGCTCTAACTAACCTTGTTCTCTAATAAATGCATGGATCTGACCTGAGTTTTAGGTGGCAAGATGAAGTTTTTAGGTAAAGTGTTATACATGAGAATTTATTGCCTGGACTTGGTCTACACAATATAAATGTTTTTAAGCCCTAAATTTTCACTAAAAATGTATTCATTATAAAAAACAAGTGAATAGGTGGATACCAAATAGATGTGCCTACAAGCAAGGTTGTACTTCAAAAGACAAAAAAGGGTATCATGATTTTAGGATAAATTAGGGTGTGTTGTGCAAGAAAAAACAACACTCATACACACACACTAGAATATTAATCTTAATAATACTATATCATACTAAATATTCCCAAAATTCCACCTTGATATGAACATACATAAATGAACCAATATACATGACTTGGAACACATGACACGAGACAGACTTTTGGATGGTCAGGGAACATAGCAACCATAAATGTTAATGGATAGGAACACATCAAACTTTCACCATCTAAGTATGAACATGGAACATATCAACCTTACATGGATCGACTATCTAGGTTATAAGGACCATATCAACCTTATATACTATCTACTTTATGCATCTAATGGTTCACAATCATATACATATACTCGTTTACACTTATTCACACTACACACAAAAAATAGAAAATCAAAAACTAGGTTGTCATGACCACTTATTTAAATGCATTTTATTTTAGCATTGAGACATTATTTGATGGTGATCTATTTGATACTGGTTGGCACTTCGATATATTTCTATAGTTTTTAAATTTGATTTAGAGGTTACATTACTAATATCATTAATTATTTAATACGATTCATCACTATGTTAGATGATTGTTGACATGGAGGTATCTTGGATGCATTATAAATGTTATATTTGATATTATGTTAAGTTTAGAATTTACTTTATTATTTGAACATTTGTACCTTATTTATATATTATTTATGTCTTATTCTATGATCACAGGAATAGGTTAATGATCTAGTCTTGGCAGTGGATTTTGGTAGCTTGGGAATAAGGAGGTATTGGAGAGTCAAAAAATATTTTGATAGATATTTGAGCCATGTTTAGATTATGAGCCTTTGTTTATTCTTAAATCTATTTGAGTGCTTTTTATTTTTAGTTATTATTTCACTCTTTGTTATCTTTATTTCATTATGAGCAGATTTTGTTTGGGACTGACATAATGATGATTGAAGTCTTGTTCTTTAGTTTTAAACTTGACTATTATGAATAGTTTGCTTTAATTTGGACCATGGTATATGTCATATTTATTTCATAAGCAAGGATTTTCACTATATTCTTATTATCTTATTTTATGTTGTTAGATTTGTTTTATCAAGTCTTCTTCTTAGCTTGACTTATCCTTGTTGTTGCGAGCTTATCATTGTTTGTCTGAGTGGTTGTTGATTTGTGTATTGGTTATTATAATCCCTTAAGATACTTTGCTTTGAAAGGGGCATATGTTTGAATGGGATAATTGCCCATAAAATGGGGTCATGACTAGGCCCATGGCATGTTAATTATTTTATGGAAATTGTAAGGGGAGTTGACCTAGGGGCAAAGATTAGGTGATAATGGCACAACCTTCAAAGTCATCTCCCATCGAGTAGGTTATTTTTGGTCTTTAGTGTTTAGTTTTGTTTGGATGGATCTCAACACAACCCTAGGTTGATGTTGTTGGTTTTTTTGCTAAAACCATGGGAGTCTAACAAGTACTTGAACTGGTATTTGAGGTTGTTGGCCATTTTGGTAGTTCTTTGGGACTTAATGAATTTATGGGGAAAATAGTGTTATGATGTTGGCCCATGATCTTAGTCTTTTTTTGTTAGAATGTAGATGGTGGTTGTTTTTGGTCGTAGCCATAAGAGTTCTTTTATGCTTTGAACAAGTACCATGAGAGAGAAGCTAACTATGGAAGCCTTGATGACCCTCCATTGCATGATTTTCTACATTCTGGGTGATAAAACAAATAAGTTTACTTTGTTAGGTTATTTTTTAGTGGAATAAAGCTTGTATTAATTTGGGTTTTACATGGTAGATACAATGTGAAGTCACATGACTTCACAATGGACCTACATTACATTTTTATAGCCCTATTATAACATTATTATGTTGGGTGTTCTATTATTGAGTGGTTATATACCTATGGTTGTGTTGGGTTTTTAAGGCATTAAGTCATTTTATTAAATATAGTTTGATTTGGTTGTGTGAGCTTAAATATTATTATTCTTGGATGAGTTCAATTTCTTTTTAACTTCATGGAAAAGTTTTGAAGTATACCTATAACTTGTTACAATCACTTTTAATGCATTGAATTATTGTGTTGGTCGATTTAACTTAGTTAGTTGTGTTTTTTGTTTTGGGTTTATAGTTATGGGTCTTTATTTTCCAAGTCAAGGGTTTTGATTTGGGAACTGGATATAGATGCCATTGTTCTTAGTCTTTTCATGGGATGAATTCTTACTATTCAAATGGTGAATTTGTGGTATTTGATTTGGGTCTTTAATAATAGCTTATATTCATTATTTTCACTCAATTATATTGTGAAACTCATTGGACTCGATTTTGGGTCAGCTACTTATAGCAAATAAAGGTTCATTTGGATGTTTGGTTTGTTTTGCTTGATTTGTGATTTTTATAGATGAATAATTCTTAGTAAAATGTTTATGTTAGTTGGTAATGTTGTGCTTAATTATTTAAATCTCAGTTGATGTTGTTGGCAGTGAAATATGTTATGATTGTGTTTTTCTCTTTTGGAACACTGTTTGGTTTCTTTGGTTGTTTTAGTACTAGTTGGTTAGTTTATTGATAGGAAAAGTAAGTATGAATCTATTAATATATTTATCAGATATACTTGATACTTGTATAATATTATTTCAAGTATTATGAAGATGACTTTGATGGATCCACTAATAATTTTTTCTATTAATCCATGAAGGTCAAATATAAATGCCTACAAGCTTGATACTAGCATCTCAAGTTATCCATGGGTATTGCTGACACTTGGATTTATAACCCTAAGGAGATGCCTATATCTCCTCTTCCAAGTGGAATAATGGAAAAATCCCTCTTGTTGTAGGTGACAATGTTGAGATATGAATCTCAAGAAGGGCTAGTTCCCTTGATGCACTCTTTGAAGCACTTCTTAACTATCAACTTGTGGATGAAAAGGGTTAAGAAAATAACTAAGAAAACCAAAAAAGGTGATGCACCAATGTTTAATCTCCTCTAATTTGACTGAATATCTACTACTTAAATACAAACAAAGTCTCTCTCACACAAAACTCACAACTTAGGATGTATTGTCACATCAATGTTTCATATGTTAGATTCAAGAAAGGTATTTGATACTTAAGAGGGTAATGGATGATTCCATGAAGGGATACAATTATAAACCAGTTTTAAGACACCTATACACTTAGAAAATAATACTAAAAAGACCTGTAACAATAACTTTTTTACACATTTGGTAGAGAATTAGTAGTAACATGCTAGAAAAGATCTTTCACTAGACAGGACCAATAAGATTGCAATCAATACTCAATAGTACAGCATGTAAGTGTCAAATCACTTGTATATTTATTTAGGAGTCTTTAAAGTAAAAATTTGGATAGAGTTTCCCCATTAACCAATCAAGGCTGCCCAAAAATAATTAAAAGAGTCAATATTTATGGCTTTTGAGAGAGAGACAAAGCAAAGGAAGTCCAAAGGTCACTTGGACATGTGTCAATATTTCAAAAGGAGTTTCAATCTACATAAAAAGAGGCATGAATCAAACCATGCAAACTCAAGAGGTCCAATTGTCCATACAAGCCATGAAAATTGTGAAAAGAGGCGAAGAACTCTCAATCCTGGCATAGAAAATTGCCTTTATAATTTGCATCTATTTGAACATCCCACCACTAACTATGGATAGGTATAATGATTGGGATGAGATGGAAGGCCTTTAAGCATGTAATTCAATGCATTGGTTTCATCCCTACACTTTTAAAAACTCTTAGATTGAAGCAATCATTATTTGTAGTCTTAAAACTCCTTGTTTCAGTCACCCCTCACACTTGGCCTCAAAAAATTCCTTAGTCTCCCATAAAAATCCATGGGAGGGAGTTAATGACACCTGCAAATCTTATCTATGGCCTTAAACCTCTCAAACTCACCTTAAAAAGACATCTAATTGAGGTTTCCACACTTTTCACCCTTGTGTGCATGATCCAAAACTTCAAAGCTTTGGTTGAAATATAATTCAAGAAACTAGAACAAGACAATTCAAATAATGTTATCTCTAAGAAGAGATGTTTTATTGATAAAATTTGTAGACCCAAACATATGCTTATCTCTAAGAAGAGATGTCTGATTTCTATTTTGGGTTACATCTTCATTTATACATGTTTTGAAGGTGGGGGGAGGATGTGGAAGGTCACCAATCTCGAGGGATATGAATTGGTTTGAATTCCATGATTTACAATAATACAAAATTTGAGGAATTACTATTTTTAGAAACTTACTATTTTTAGACTGCATTACAAAAATTGAAATTTGGGGCACTTCCATTGGGTTTTAGGGGGTCAAACTTCATTAATAAAATCTCAATGCCATCTCACTATGTTCTCCTTGTTCTTATATTTCTAACGGTTCAAATGGCGAGTCAATTAGAGCCATGATGCAAAAGTTATGGCTCTCAAAAGTTTCATCATCAATTACGCATCACCTGAATTGTTGCCTGGATCAGTGCACCATGCTAGTTTTGATTAGCTAAAATGAGATATTTATTTTGGACACTTAAAAACTTTTCCATAGGAATAAATGACCATAGGGAGTTAAAACCGGATCTGAGCTTCCCATAAAACTTGATTTCACCTTTTGAAACATCATAGACCCTAAAAAACACAAGAAATGGTGAGAAAACCACATTATTCCTATTTTTCATATAGTTATATATATCTCCTTGCATGTAAAATATCTTGGGTGAGTATTCTCCATGTTCCAATAGGTTTCCTACCAAACTATGCCATTATGGTGGTTTTCAAAGCTCATTTTCCTCCTTAGGTCATAACTGGGGTTTTACGATAGTTTTAGGTCTTAAGCTTTGTTCATAAAACTTGGAAATTTAAACTACCTTCAAAATTACACAAGATTTATTCTAAGGGACCCTACTAACTTCCCTCAATCCCTCAAGTTCCCATGCATAGCCTTAGAAAAAATATGAGATCTTGAAAACACACATCAAACTTGTTTTCCTCTCATTTTGCATGCTTGGACTATGTCAAGGCTATAAATTTATCTTGTGTAGGTATATTTATACTCCAAGAGCTCAAACATGTATATTTACATCTTATATTCATTTTTCAATCAACCACATATCTTTACAAGAGTTAGAAATGGGGGTAGACCTCAAGATGGTTCTAGGTCTCTTGAATGCTTAGTGGGCTTAACATATACCTTGTAAGTTTGGAATATTTGGATTGTTAGAACATGACTATGATGGCTTATTAAACATGTTCACACTTCATTCATACTCACCAATCTATCACATGACCTCTCTAACACTCCTTTCATCACTTTTCCTCTCTTTTGCCAACTCGGCCTAGTGGAACCCTACCAAATAAGACTGCATGCATGCACAATCAGGTCACTCTAAGGGATTGGAGCTTGTTTGAGTGTTTATAATCATCCTTGCACATTCCATACACATCACTCAATGTTATTTAAAGGTCTTAAGGCATCATCTTGGGTCATTCACTCATTTTTCCATCTTTTGCTTGGTAGACCAAAGTTTTGATTTTCATGAGTGGCTGATTTCTAAGTAAAAATAGAGGGAAATTCCCTTATTACCATGTAAAAATGAGAGTTTCAAGAGTTTTATAAGGTCCTAATGAGGATTTTCACTAAATTTCAAGGTCAGACTCCCTCATTTAGGTACCTAACCAACTCAAGTTTTTAAAAGAGGCTAAAAAACCCTATTTTCTTGCATTTTTATTCAAATCCACCTGTAATTAACATTTACAAACTAATTTTATGCCTTTATGATGCCTATACATGTTCTACACCTTTAATTCATTCTTATTTATCTTTAGTAACCATCCAAAATCTTTCTTCTTATTGGATTCTTTATGTTTACCCTTTGAACCAAGGGTTTCTTAGCTTGTTTGTATGTGTTGGGTGAATATTTTGTCACCAACTAACTGATGGGAAAAATAGGTTGTTTCAACCACAAAATAAGGAAATTGGTCAGCCAAATGTGCAAGTTTACCACATCAAAAGGGGACAAATCTCTCCTCTCATCAAGGGGAGGTTCCCTATAACTATGAGGTGCTATATATATATATATATATATATATATATATATATATATATATATATATATATATATATATATATATATATATATATATATATATATATGCTGAAAATAATACTCAAGGTAGGATAACACCATCCATCTCTCTTTTTTTAGAGATGGTGTTCACAAACAAAGGAGAAATCCTGGGTGATTGCTGGAGGTACTTCTCTTTTTTTAGAAGTAATACTCAGTCAACAGCCAGATTCCTTCCTGGGTAGTAAAAGTAACTAGAACAGGGCGCAATAACTAGCAGAATGAGGTGTAGAACAAAGTCTCCACCTCAACTACCAAAGAGTGAAATATACGAAGGATAATGGGGGCAAAAAGTCATCCCAAGATCCTTTACATAGAAACAAAAAAAAGACAAACTAAAGACAATTGTGGCAGCACAAAGTCTCTCCATAGTTGGCTTCAGGACACCTTCCTAGTTACTTCCACTAGTTATGCTTATTTAATTAAATAGACAAGAATGCATTCAAGAAATAGACATAAGAATAATTTCCTCAACAACACAAGTTATTCTAGCACAAATTCTAAAAGTTCACTTGATTTCTCACTCAAATAAAGAAATATGATTAATAATCTGAGCTCAAAGTCTCAAGAAATGCCTTTCAATTTGGGTAGAGTTTCACTTCTGATAACAAAAGGATCTCCCTTGTGAAAAGAAGAGATTTACAATATATAGAAGCCTAGAAATACTTGGCACTTTCTTTCATAGAATGGCCCATACTACATTCAATGCCTTGAATGCATTTTAATTTTTGTCAAAGGACCATGCTAGAACAGGGCAGCTGCCTTAACTGTGGCGTGTCAATTCATCTCAAAATATCTTCTCCTAGGCCTGGGTCATCTAGTCTGTCACCAAATATCTGTGCAAATATCCACTTTGCCTTTACTTCATGGGAGAAAAATAGGCTACACCTTTAATGTTTTCAAGTTCAAATATCTACTTGGTTGATGGTTCCACCTACCAGAAATAACTCCTACGCAGATATTTCTAGTCTTCCCTCTTTCCTACTGCAATTTGAGCTCTTGGGCTATCTTTTCCCCTTCTGGCTGGCTCTTTTGGCTCCCTCTTTAGCTGGTCACTGAGTTCATTTTTAACTTTTGTCTTTTTTCAGCTTTGTCTCTTCTTGGTTTTGTCTTTTCCTAAAATTTGAGCTCTCAAGGATACCTTCCCAGCTTTGTTGGCTCCTTCAGCTCTTCTCTCAATGGTTCTTCCTTTTTGTTCTCTCTTCTTACCCCATGGCAAGATGTGGTCTCCAATATAAAAACCATAAATCCTTGCTCTCTTGGTGAAGAGTTTCTTTTCTTGACTTTGGCATGCAAAAGTATGGTCCACTACCATAGCTTGTTGCTCGTTTGGTTCAGTCTAGCACATGTTTTGATTGTCTACATCAAATTCCTAACAAACCATCAGTTTAGCATCTCCTTTGGTGTGAAGGAGTTTGACATCTTTGTCTTGAGTAGCCTTCAATCTAAGTAGCAGTGATTCATACTCAGCAATGTTGTTGGTGTTGCTGGACTGCAACTTGTATGAAGAAGGAAAAATAACTCCTTGAGGGGATATCAACATAGTCCCAACTTCAGCACCAGTAGAAGAATTACTACCATCGAATTCTAAGATCTAAACATCATCAAAAATTGATCTTCTATCAAATTTTTCTTCATTAGAGAGGGAAGATATTTTTTCATCTGTACTGCACCCTACCAATTATTTTGATGTCTTATTCGAATCAATTTTTGGATTGCCACCTATAGGACTTTCATCTGCTATAATAAGAATGTCTTTAATAGATAAAAAATAATTACCCCTACCTAAAGACACAGAGAATCTGGGCTTCATGTGCTGATGTCTGAGTGACAATATATTTTGCCTCATTTTCAGGGAGCAGCCTCTTCATGACACCTTTGACAGGGATCCTTGCCTCAGACAGGTCCATACTTAATTCTCCTCCAACATCCTTGCATAAATTTCACCCAAGAAGGATGTTGTATGAGGTCGAGATGTCAGCCACTAGGACTGTCATCTTGATTCTTTTGTCCAAGAATGCTACAAATGCAAATTAGGCATCCTTGATTTGTCCCAGCAGTGGCACTTGTTTGTTCTCCATGGAGAAACATGTCCCAAATGTCTTGGTTAGTGTGAGACCAAGGGATTCCACCACTTTGGTAGGCATGACATTTTCTAAAGCTTTGGAATCAATGATGTAATTGCTTAGCTTGTGACCATTTATCAATAGGGAAACATAAAAAGGCTCTATTTTTATAGGGGCAGCGAGAGGATTAATGACAAATTGTTTGGGATGGACATGTTCCTTGGGGGATCATGAGTTACCTTCTTAACATCTTATCCTATAGGGATGTCTTTATTCCTCACACACTCAACCAACCTATCTAACTACTCAGGGTTGGCTTGTAGGAATTCAAATTTAGTCATTTGAATTTTGGTCTTCTTGACATGGTCGACTATGTCAAATGACTGAAATGGACTGGGAATAGGGAAATGCAGTTCATCCTTTTGGTTTTTAGGGGGGAGGATGATCTATGAAATTAAAGTTGAAGGTGCAAAAGTGTTTGGGGTACTTACTTTTTTAGCAATCACTGAGTCCTTTGGCTAGAAAGGTAGAGAGGTTCCTCATTTGGAAATTGAAATTGTAGGTTGAGCTCACTCTTCTATTTTTTCTTTATCAGTTTGCTAGGCTGACTGATTCTTGGACTGGGTGAACATAGTGTATGATCCATCAACTACTTCACCTTTACTTTTGGGTTCATCCTAGTAATTCAAGAAACCAATGTTGGAGTCGCCAATTGATTCTTCTTGGTCCTCCGTGAAGAGATCAGTGTCATTTTCTTGATCAAACTTAGGTTGGAAAGAGAAATCATGTTCAGTTTCTACATATCCAACTGTTGAGTTGGTTGGAGGTGCTTCAAGGGCAAGGTTCCTCTGTGGGGGAGGAAGATGATTTGCTTGCCCTTGATGCCTGGTAGCATTGCCTTGATATGATTGATTCTAAAATGTCCTCCTTAGCATATCTTGATTAGGAGGAACAGACATACCTTGGGCCATTTGTCTTTTCAAGGCTAGCAATTCATTTGCCATCTTTTGCACCATTTGATCTGTGGTGCCTGTAGATGGATATTTAGAAGATGAAGAAGATTTACCTCTATTAAGATCTCTCCTTATCTTTTCTACCAAGATAAGGTCATCTTCCACCTCAATGGCCAAATCTTGAGAAGCAGCAAGGTCTATGTGGCTAGCACATCTTAGCAAAAAAATTACTTCAAGCAGCTGAGAGTTGATGAAGATGCATTTGAGATTCTCCACTGTTGGCTGAGCAATGATAGGAATCATGTTCCTTAGCTTGTCAAATTTGGCTATGAAATCTCTCATATGTTCATGAGACTCCTTCTTCATTTGAGTGGGTTGGGCCAATAGGGCATTGCATCTTCTACAGGCTTGAACCTGGTTTCAAATTTAGCTTTAAGAGTGTTCTAGTCAGTCATTGATCGAGCCTGTAGGTGGTAGAACCAGTCTGTAGCACCTTGTAATGTCTCCACAAATAGCCTGACTACCACATCCTCATACTCCATGCCTATCACACCATAGACTATGCTGAATGCTACAATGTGTTCATTAGGACGAACCTTCCCATCACCAAAGAATTTGGGGAAATTCTTCTTGGAATTGTGTGGTAGCTCATGTAGAGGTGGAGTTAGATTGAGTGGACCAAAATAGTTACCCTAGGGGCCTTGAACTGCCATGATTTGATTATGAAAAGTGGGGATAACAAATCTAGGTGGAGTATGTATAGGTAAAGCTCTGCTAATAGTAGAAAAAGAAGCTCTACCTTGTAGTGGTTACTTGGTATTGGTAGGAGGAAGACTCTTAGTTCATTGAACTTGAAGTTATGGAGGAAACAAATCAAGATTTCCCTATTGCACCAACTTAAAAATAGGGTCAACAACACCTTGGGCTCTCTAGCTTTTTGTATAGCATGGAGTTGCCAGATTGTAGAAAAAAATGGAAAAGAACTGGCCCTGCTTCAGCTTGAAGCTTGAGGCTTCAAACTGCATGCTCTTCCCCAGTGGCTCTGGTTTCACAAACTAGATAATATAATGAAAATGGATAAGACATAAGTGGTGCTTTAATCTGAAGCTTGAGGCTTCAAATTGCACAAAAATATTGTGTCCCTAGTAGAGAAAATGGATAAGGAAAAGAACTGAAACTGCTCGTTCTTCCCCAGCAGAGTCACCAAAAAATTATTGGGTGAATATTTTATCACCAGCTAATTGATGGGAAAAATAGGTCTCTTCAACCACAACATAAGGAGATTGGTCAGCCAAGTGTGCAGGTTTACCACATCAAAAGGGGACAAATCTCTCATCTCATCAAGGGGAGGTTCCCTATAACTATATGACGTTATATACTATATATATATACAGAAAATAACACTAAGGGGTAGGATCACACCATCCATCTCTCTCTTTTTAGAGATGATGTTCACAAACAAAGGAGAAATATAGGTGAAAACACTAAAGGCACTTCTCTTCTTTCAGAAGTGGTCTTGCAGCTAACCACAAGAGTTCTTTCTAATAGGTAACAAGAAACTATTAATAGGGGGCGTAGTAACTAGCATAATGAAGTGTAGCACAAAGTCTCCACCTCAACTGCCCAAGAGTGAGATATGAAGGACAATGAGGGCACAAAGTCATCCTAAGGTCCTTTACATAGAAACAAAAAATAGACAAACACACTAAAGGCAATTGTGGTAGCACAAAGTCTTCCCACAGTTGGCTTTAGGACACCTTCCTGATTACTTCTACTAATTCTACTTATTTCATTAAATGGACAAGACTGCATCTAGGAGACAGACATAAGAACAATCCCCTAAATAACATAAGTTATTACAGCACAAAGTTTGAAAGTAACATGCTTTCTCATTCAAATAAAGAACTATGATTAACAATCTGAGCTCAAAGTCTCAGTGATCGCCTTTCAATTTTGGTAGAGTTTTGCTTCTATATCAGAGAGATCTCCTTCTGCACCAAATAAGAGATCACAATATATAGCTACCCTATTCCAGCATGGTCCTTTGACAAAACTGAAAATGCATTCAAGGCATTGAATGCATCGTGGGCCGTTCTATGAAATAAAGTGCCAGGCCTTTTTGGGCAGCTATATATTGTAATCTCTTATTTGGTGCAAAAGGAGATCTCTTTGATATAGAAGCGAAACTCTACCAAAATTGAAAGGTGATCACTGAGACTTTGAGCTCAAATTCTTAATCATAATTTTTTATTTGAATGAGAAAGTAGGTTACTTTTAGACTTTGTGCTATAATAACTTGTGTTATTTAGGGGATTGTTATTATGTCTGTCTCCTAGATGTAGTCTTGTCCATTTAATGAAATAAGCAGAATTAGTAGAAGTAATCAGGAAGGTGTCTTAAAGCCAACTATGGGAAGACTTTGTGCTGCCATAATTGCCTTTAGTGTGTTTGTCTATTTTTTATTTCTATGTAAAGGACCTTGGGATGACTTTGTGCCCTCATTGTCCTTCGTATCTCACTCTTGGGCAATTGAGGTAAAGACTTTGTGCTACACTTCATTCTACTAGTTACTACACCCCCTATTACCAGTTACTTGTTACCTATCAGAAAGAACTCTTGATGTTAGCTGCAAGACCACTTCTGAAAGAAGAGAAGTGCCTTTAGTGTTTTCACCTAGATTTCTCCTTTGTTTGTGAACATCATCTCTAAAAAAAGAGAGATGGATGGTGTGATCCTACCCCTTAGTGTTATTTTTTGCATATATATATAGTATATAACATCGTATAGTTATAGGTAACCTCCCCTTGATGAGAGGAGAGATTTGTCCCCTTTTGATGTGGTAAACCTGCACACTTGGCCGACCAATCTCCTTATGTTGTGGTTGAAGAGACCTATTTTGCCCATCAGTTAGCTGGTGATAAAATATTAACCCAACAGTATGAATTGTTGTCAATTTTCTAAATGAGAAAGATGTTTGGGCATCTTGGGAGGGTCTTAGACATCATATGACATCAATTTAGTTATGATTAATCTTATTTAAGTCACTCACACCTTCCCCTTATACTCCTTGAGGGTTCATGATTCATTTAGCTCTCCATCTTCCTAAACTCTACCTTGACTATAATAGTCCTACCTGTAGGTGTTTTTCACCTCTTGGAAGTCCTCTCAAGATGCTTATTAGACTTATTTCAACCTTCCCCTACATGTATTCTATCTACCTAACCATTTCTCCCTTTAGATAACTCAAGGAAATCAAAATCCATGTCAATATTGTAGTTTATATCAAATCCCTCCTAAATGACATGTCTTCAACTAGGAATGCCAAGTTCTTTTAATCTCATCCATTGTCCTCTTTATGATCCTGATTAGATTCTTGTTTGTGGACTCAGCTATTCCATTACCTTGTGGATAATATTTGGAGGAGTTACTAAGATAGATGTCATACTTCAAAGCCCATTCACTTATCCTTATTCCAAGAAAAGCTAATGCATTATCTGAAATTATTGTTGAAGGAGACCCAAACCTTGTTACTATACCTTCATAGAAGTACATAACTAAGTTTTCATTTGCATACTTAAGAGCTACATCCTCCACCCATCTTGTAAATTAGTTTGTAGTAGTCAACACCCACTTGTGACCAACATTAGAAGGTGGATTGTTAGGCCTATGAAATCCAAACCCCATTGCATGAAGGGTAGCTCAACTTGGATTAGATGAAGAGACAAGGAAACAATATTTTGTTTTCCATAAAAAAGAGTACAATTTTGACATTTTCTTACCCAAGCATGGGTATCTTTGAACAAGCTAGGCCAAAAGTATCCAGCCCTCATAATCCTAGTAGTTTTGGTTCTTAGAGCAAAGTGACCACCATCTGGTCCATCATGAAACTCAAATAGTACTTTGTCAATCTAATCTAAATCAATACAGCTATAAAATTCCTTCCTAAATATCACTCCATCAAATAGTACATATGGAATGGATTGCAATCTAAAGTACCTTCTTCTAGCTCTATCAAGACCTTGTGGATACTCACTGGTTTGAAGAAAATGAATCATATATTATGTCTATCTCCTCATGGGTGAAGATGTAACTATCATAAGGCCATCATGAAGTACCAAAACAACCTCCTTTTTCTCTTTTAATTCTGAAGCAAGATGCTCACATAACCCTTTTCCTTTCACTATCTTGGTTGTCTTGATTTCTACATCATATTCTATCACTTTTGTGATCCAATCTGCCCTCTTCTCATTCAAATCCCTACTTAAAATAAAGTCTTTAACACTAGGATGAGGTACAAATATGTGCATATTGCTATTAGATAATATATGCCTAAATTTCTTTAGGCTCCTAATAACTAAAATTACATGTTTCTCAACATAAGTGTATCTTACCTCATAGCCTTCTAAACCTTGACTAAAGAAGGAAATAGGTTGCTCTAAATTTTCATCATTTGCTTGAGTAATCATAGAAGAGATTATCTCTTCATTCCCAAAGGTATAAAAATTGAAATCTTTGAAGAAATTAGGACTTGCAAGATTAGGAGCTTGGGCAATGGCTTGTTTGATCTCTTCAAAACTTTCCTTCCTCCTCTTGTCCAAGTGAACACTTCATTATTCCTTAGCATTAAGGTTAGAGAGTTAACCAAGTTTTCAAAATCAAGAATGAATCTCCTTATAAAATTGATTTTCCCAAAGAAACTTTGCAAACCTTTCTTGTGTTTAGGCAAAGACAATGCCAAAATGGCACTCACCCTTTCAGGATCAATGGATAAGCCCTTCTTAGAGACAATGTGTCCTAAGAGTTTGCCTTCATGGATAGAAAACACATATTTATTTGGGTTTATAGATATCTTAAACTCTCTACACCGTTCGAAAATCTACCTTAGATGATTCAAGTGATCATTTGCATCCTTGGAGAAAACTGTTGCATCATCAAGATACACCAACACAATGTCATTGATTAGTCCTTGAAAATCCATATCCATTACATGTTGAAAAGTA
Organism: Torreya grandis; assembly: GCA_037957365.1. Classification (NCBI taxonomy): domain Eukaryota; kingdom Viridiplantae; phylum Streptophyta; class Pinopsida; order Cupressales; family Taxaceae; genus Torreya; species Torreya grandis. The sequence continues at coordinate 3,012,717 of JARHVA010001243.1, read as the reverse complement.
TCTCCAACATTAAAAAATCCAAAATTCATCTTCCTATAATCATATGTACCCCATTTAGTAGTAAAGGCTATCTTATATTGGTCACTTTCCTTCACCAAAATTCGATTGTACCCAGAATACCCATCAAGGAGAGAAAACCTCACATTACCTGCCATAACTTGCAAGATTTATTCCATGGAAGGGAGTGGATAATGGTCCTTCAAGGAAACTCTATTCAAGTCCCTAAAGTCAACACACAGCCTGATCTCACCATTCTTCTTTATAACAGGGACTAAGTTGGCCAACCAAGATGAATGCTTGATAGGAAAGATGATTATAGACTCAATCAACTTAGTGAGCTCTCTCTTCATGAGGGGTTCAATTTTAGGATTGATTAGCCTTTGTATTTGCTTAATAGTCTTGGTATTTTCATCTTGATAAATGGTGTCTTGAGCTATACTTGGATTAAAACCCTTCAAATCACTATACTCCCATTCAAAGACATCACTAAACTCCTTGCATAACTCAATGAAAGCATGTTTCTCTTGACTAGTGCATATGTTTCCAAGTACAAGTAACTATCTTTAAATATTATACATTCCCATAGTTCTCTTTTTTAGTATACATTCTCACCTTCTCTTTATTTAGCTAGTCATCCTAATTGAATATGCTCTCAAGAGTAACTAGGCCTTTAGGAAGCTTGTTGGATTCAATTAGACAATCTGCCCTCCATATTGTTGTTGTAGTTTGGACTAATTCTTGGAAAAAACTCAACCTCTTCTTGTATAAAAAGTTCTATTTGTTGATCACTATCAAAAACTTGTCAATTAGTGACATTATCTGGTATGGAAGGCCTTACAATCACCTTGAGATGTGGTTGGTTCATATCTTCTTTTATCCCTTTTGGAACATCAAATTGAGCTCCAATTGATGCCAACATATCATCATGTTTGTTGTCCTCTCTTAGGATATATGTGATGTTGAAAGCTTGAAAATATTCCATAATATCCCACACTCTATGTTTATAGGACTTAAGCAAAGAGTTCTTGGTTAAATTATGCCCTCTTACTTGGTTCACAACTAACTCACTATTACCAAACATTTGAAACTCTTTGATACCTCTTTTCCTTGCCCATTCAAGGCCATGAATGAGGGCCTCATATTTTACCACATTATAAGTACATGATAATTTAAATATGAAAGTTGAATAGTACCTTTCTTTATAAGGTGAAACTAGCATTTCTCCATCTCCTGCCCTAATCTTGCTTCTTGACCCATCAAAGAAAAGCTACCATAAACCATTCACATTCTCACTTGGCTTCACTAAGTTTGGTATGAAATAGTCCTCCTCATGCATAAAATACACCCCAATACCATATTCCTCCATGAATTTTTAAGGATCATTTTCATAATGTTCATTTCCCCATTCATCTAAGTACATATCAGAAACTCCTTCAAGGGAAGATGTTGGAGATTGGTCAATATGGAGTTCATCTTCATCAATGATGGAATAATTGACATTTTCCACTTTAGGTGTGTAAGGCTCCAAGTTATTATGATGAAAAGGTTCTGATTAAATCTTCACCTTAGTACCATACTTTGTCCTAAACACCATGTAAGACCAATTGGTTGCCAAGTATCCACCTATCTTAGCTGTAAACTCTTTTGACAAGCAAAAAGAAAAGTATGGAGGTAAATCTACCACACCCACATCATGAGGAATAGAGAAGGGAGGACAATCATTTAGGATCAAATTCAAATTTTTAACTACTCCCAAAGTCTTGGCTGGTGATCCATCTAATTGTAAGACCCCCTTAGTCATTAGATCACATTTGAGGCCTAGTTTATCCGCTATACACTTGGGCATAATTGAAGTACTAGCCCCACTATATATGATGCAATTATGAACCAAGAAATCACCAATGATTAGAGATAGGTAGAAAGGAGGGTTTTTTTCATTCTTTTTCACTTGACCATCTATAGGTTGAGTTCAATTAACTATGAAAACATTTTTATTCTTAGATGAGCCAACTTGCTTACCCAATCTTTGCAATTCATTTTGGATCATATCTTTCTACCTTGGTATTGTCAAAAAATCCCATAATGAGATGTTCATGTGTAGCTTCTTCATCTAGTCTACAACACTAATGGAAGAATTATTTACCTTTGGGGGCTCATTAGGAGCACTAGCTCCTTGTGGTGTAGTTTGAGAAGGAGGGTGAATAAGAGTTGTCTTCACATTCTAAAATTTTTGGATTTCTTGCACTCTAGGAGATTAATTTGACACACTTACCATTGGAGATGAAGTGGGAACCAAAATAGGTCCTTGAGTTGCTCCTTGTTGCTCTTCAACAACCCTTTTCTTGGACCTAGTGTTAGAGGCAACACTAATATTCATATTACTTAGATTCCCCAAGTGATTAATAGCATAAAACTCTCCCTCAAAATTATTTATGAGAGTAGAATCAGATTTTGGTTGACCATTATCCAACCCACTTTGCATTGGTCCTTCAAAACATGAAACTTGGAAATATTGATTACCTTGCATTGCCATGGTTTGGTTATGCATTTCATTTTCATAAGCAACGTGTTCTTGATTTTGTTCAAAGGATGGATAGCATGGTTGTTCTTAAGCCAAGTTATTTTGAGTGGGAACAAGAGATTTAGAGGATGAGGGAGCATTAGGATTTTATCTTTGATAAGGCCTAACTTGGGTAATTTGACCTTGTCCTTGAGTATTACCTTGAAAAGGGGGTCTATTAGCTTGTCCAAACTGATTGTAGGATTGGTATGGCCTATAACTTTGGGCTTGTTGTCTTTTGAGGGAAACCAAATCATTAGTGACATTTTGTAACAATATTTTGACTTCATGAATCTCATTGGAAGGAACAATGGCAAATTTCTCATGACTAGGCAAAGGAGCTAAGGTAAGTAATGTAACTTGACTAGGAGGCTATAAATCAAGGAACAATTACATTGGAGGCTGAGGAGTAATCTTTCATGCTTAAACAAGACAATTCTCAGCATTGATGGCTATCTCATAGGCAATAAGGAGTGTACTCCCACCCATGGATTGGATCATCATAACTACATCACTATTCAATGCTTTTAGATAGTATAAGAATGCATAGTTTGGAGTAGGCCTCACAAGATCTAGGATCTTATCCCATGTTTTTTGAAACTTAGTGTTAAAATCTTGCATAAACTCATGTGTTTCCCTCTTGATAGTGGTCAATTACTCAGCTAGAGATAGATAATCACTTTTCTCTCTAAACCTCTTAGTCAATGATCTCCTAGTTCATCCCATGAACCAATAGAGTTTTCAAGTAGAGTCCCATACCAATCCAAGACTTTTCATTTGAAAGACAATGCCAATAACCTAATAGCCACATTTTATTGAATTATATTATGGATATTGTAGAAGTTTTTTATGTTTCTAATATGTTCAATGGTAGTAATAGGACCCTCTCCACTAAAAGATGAAACACTTTTAAGGGTTGCTCCTGGAATTTAGTCATATTAGGCAATATTCAAAGGAGATGATCTGATGAAGGCTACAAAAGGTTGATTCCCATCCATCTTTGGATATGAAACTTGAGTTTTGAGAATTGAAATCAACCAAAACTTATACTTCTTAAACACCAACGCTCTTGAATAAGGATCGGTATTCATAAACCTAAACCTTTTGGTAGAATATGGAGGTAATTGCACAAACTCAAAAGGTAAACCTTTAGCATGGAAATTAGGAACTTATTAGTAACCAAAGAGTTTAAAACTTTAGTGGAGTCACCAGGTACTGAACATAGATGCTCTTGTAGCTACAACTATGTTAAGACCAACACCAATCTTGGACAATCTTCTAAGACTTAGAGTCTAATCAAGTGTGCCAAAAATTGTTGACACTTGGATTTATACCCCTAAGGAGATGCCTAGCTCTCCTCATCCAAGTGGCACAATGGAAACATCCCTCTTGATGTGGGTGATAATGTTGAGAGATGAATATCTAGAAGGGTTAGTTCCCTTGATGCACTCTTTGAAGCACTTCTTAACTATCAACCTATGGATGAAAAGGGAAAAAACTGTGAAAAACAAAAAAGGTGATTTACCAATGTTTAATCTCCTCCCATTTGACTTAATATCTATTACTTAAAGACAAACAAAGTCTCTCTCACACAAAACTCACAACTTAGGATGCATTGTCACATCAATGTTTCATATGTTAGATTCAAGAAGGTATGTGATACTTAGGAGGGTAATGGATGATTAAATGAAGGGATACAATCATAAACCACTTCTCAAACACCTATACACTTAGAAAATAATACTAACAAATACTTGTAACAATAACTTTTTTGCACATTTGGTAGACAATCAGGAGTAACATGCTAGAAAAGAAGATCTTTCACTAGACAAGACTAACAAGATTACAATAAATAATCAATAGTACATCATGTAAGTGGAAAAATAACTTGTATATTTCTTCAATAGTCTTTCAAGTACAAATTTGGCTAGATTTTCCCCATTAACTAATGGAGGTTGCCCAAAAAAAAGCAAAAGAGTCCATATTTATAGCTTTTGAGAGAGAGGCAAAGAAAAGGAAGTCCAAAGGTCACTTGGACATGTGTCAATATTAAAAAATGATTTAAAATTTTCATGAAAAGAGGCATGAGTCAAACCATTCAAATTTATGAGGTCCAATTTTCCATAAAGTCCATGAATATTGTGAAAAGTGGTGTAGAACTCTTAATCCTGACACAAAAAATTGCCTTCATAATTTGCATCTGTTTGAACATCCCACCACTAACTATGGATAGGTTTTATGATTGGTGTGAGAGGGAAGGCCTTAAAGCATGAAATTTCATGCATTGATTTCATCCCTACATTGTTGGAAACTCTTAAAATGAAGCAATAATTGTCTATAATTTTAAAACTCCTTATTTTAGTCACCCCTCACACTTGGCCTCAAAAAAGTCTTTAGTTTCCCATGAAAATCCATGGGATGGAGTGAATTAAACTTTTAAATATTATCCATGGCCTTATACCTCTCAAACTCACCTTAAAAGGACATCTAATTGAGGTTTCCACACTTTTTGCCCTTGTGTACATCATGCCAGTTTTGACTAGCTAAAAGGAGAACTTTAGTTTGGACACTTGGAAAATTTTCCATAGGATAAAATTACCTTAGGGAGTTATAATAGGTCATGATATTCCCATTAAACTTTTTTTCTCCTTTTGAAACATCATAGACCCTAAAAAAACATAAAAAATGGTGAGAAAACCACATTTTACATGTTGTTCATACAGTTCCATACATATCTTTGCATGGATGAGAGCTTGGGTGAGTCTTCTCCATGTTCTAATAGGTTTACTTTCCAAACTATTCCATTAGGGTGCCTCTCCAAGCTCATTTTCCTCATTGGGTCATAACCAAGGTTTTGTTTTAGGTAGTTTAGGTTTTAAGCTTTATTCATAAAACTTGGGCATTGAAAATGCCTCTAAATTCCACAAGATTGATTCCAAGGGACCCTAATAACTTCCCTCAATCCCTATAGTTCCCATACCTAGCCTTATAAAAGATATGAGTTCTTGAAAACACCCATCGAACTTATTTTCCTCTCATTTTGCATGCTTGGACTGTGTCAAGGCTAGAAATTACTCTCCTATAGGTCTCTTTACAATACAAGAGATCAAACATGTCTATTTTAATCTTATAGTCATGTTTCAATCAACCACATATCTTTCTAAGAGTTATAAATGGGGGTAGACCTCAAGATGGTTCTAGGTCTCTTGAATGCTTTGTGGGCTTAGCATATACTTTGCAAGCTTCGCTCATTTGGATTGTTATAACATGCCTAGGATTGCTTATTACACATTTTCAAACTTCATTCATACTCATGAAGCTATCACATGACCTATCCAACACTGTTTTCATCACTTTTCCTCTCTTTTGCCAATTTGGCCTAGTGGAACCCTGCCAAATTGGCCTATATGCATGCACAATCAGGTCACTCTGAGGGATTGGAGCTTGTGTGAGTGTTCCTAAGAATCCTTAAACCTTCCATATACATCACCCAATGTTCCTTGAATATCTCAAGGCCTCATCTTAGGTCATTCACTTATTTTTCCATCTTTTGCTTGGTAAACCAAAGTTCTAATTTTCATGAGTGGCTGATCTGTGAGACAAAATACAAGGATATATCCCTTATCCCCATGGAAAAATGAGAGTTTTTGGAGTTTTATAAGGTAATAATGAGGCTCTATACCAAATTGAAAGGTTATAATCCCTCATTTAGGTACTAACCAACTCAACTTATCTAAAAAAGGGGCTAAAAAACCCTATTTTCTTGCATTTTTGTTCAAATCCACCTGTAGGTAACCTTTACAAAATAATGTGATGACTTTATGCTTCCTATACATGTTCCCCACATTTAATAATTCTTATGGAGCTTTAGTAACCATACAAAACCTTTCTCCTTAGTGGATTCTCTATGCTTACCCTTTGAGCCAAGGGTTTCCTAGCTTGTTTGTAAAGATTGTTGTCAATTTTCCAAATGAGAAAGATTTTTGGGCATCTTTGGAGGGTCTTAGGCATCATATGAAATCTATTTATTTATTATTAGTCTTATTTAAGTCACTCACACCTTACCTTTATACTCCTAGAGGGTTCATGATTCATTTAGCTCTCCATCTTCTTAAACCCTACCTTGATTGTAATAGTGCTACCTGTAGGTGTTTGTCACCTCTTAGAAGTCCTCTCAAGATGCTTCTTAGACTTATTTCAACCTTCCCCTACCTGTATTCTCTCTACCTAACCATTTCTCCCTTTAGATAACTCAAGGAAACCAAAATCCATATCAATATTATAGTTTATATCAAATCCCTCATAAATGACCTATAGGTGAGCTTTTAGGCATGAGAGGAGGGGTATAGACTTAGTTATCAGGAGTATATAGGGTATTTAGGATTCTTAGGTCATTTTAGACTTCATGATCTCAAATCAAACATGTTCATTTCTAACTTTAAGGTCCTCTTAACCCTATAGACTGAGTACGCTTTCTTTGTAAGGGTCTGATGTAGGTCATCACCCTACTTCTTGAGACTTATTTGATGTGAGAAAAGTCCCTTTGAATCAATTTTGGTTTCATATCATGTCTCTTCACACACTCTCCTTCTTTATGAGCCTCCAAGTCAATAATGTGTGTAATTTTCTCATGCCACTATTTGAGTTGAGGTGTTCTTCCCACTACCCTTCCTGTAGGTGAATACAAGAGTCCTTTTCACTTCATCATGATGCTCATCAATTCATTGAAACCCTTTCTGAGTTTAAAACATATGCCTCTCACTTTCACCTCCCATTGAGCTTATTTGGAAACCAAAATAATACCTTTATCTTTTACTGAGACACATCTCTTTTAGGACCCTACTATAGGATTGAGATATTTTCCATTTATTAACCCTTGTAGGTGCTCCTAGGTTAGAAAGCAATCATCTTTACTCATAAAGAGACTTCAAACCTTGATACAGTTTCTAATCATCATTTATTAGCATGAACACAACCTAACCTCCATATATGCAAGAAGAGACCTCTTTCAAGCTTGAAACTCTACCTTGGTTGTAGATGCATTTTTTGAGACAGTATACGGACAGGGTATGTGATTATGGAGGGCAACATAGTACTATCATCTTCTCCTTGATGATCTTTACATCCAACCAATTTCACAAATTGTTTGTAAGCACCTTAACCATGGTTGCATAGTATAGATTTCAACTTTAGTGGAGAAAACACTTTTTATTCTCAGACCTGTAGATAACACTAAATAGATTAATTGCTTTCATTGCACCTTTAGACCCTTAGAAAAACCTTCCCCCTTTTGTCAACTGCCCTTCTCACTTGGCAAGGGGCTTGTCCATGGTAGAGGCTATAAATCCAAACAACTAGGAGCATTGAAAAGTATTTGAAACTATGAAATATTTTATTCCCAAAATGTTTCTAGCCCTCTATTTAGTGTTTTTTGGGCAGACAGAACTGAATTCACAATCAACACTCTTGGAGGTGTTTCCAATTTGCAACTAGACCTATTACACCTTGGATGGGTCTATCAAGTACCATGTCATCAAGCAATGGTTCCAAGTGAGGTCCAATCTCACTTTCACATTTAAATGACTCTCTCAAACTCCTGTTTAGGCCACCTATAGGTGGTTACATGATGTACCACAATGAGCTATAGTGTAACCAATATGGATATCTCTCATAAACCTAAATTTTGATGTTTCCCACTAACAACCTGATGCATTTTTAGAAAAACCAAGAGGTTTAAATGCACATTCATCCTTTTAAACATCAGTATGATGTAAGCAAGGGTATTGTAGAAGCAAATTCTGAGTTGCAAGGCAGTGAAAGTGAATTTGAGCATTGATATGTTTGTTTAAAGGCCTCCTAACACCTCAAATTCAATTGTTAACCTTAAAAAGGATAACCTCCATCAAGAAAACTTTGAAAACAACTTCAAAACACCCTCCTCTACATGGAAATCACTTGTATGTTCATGGAATTCAACAGATAATAGCATTTCATGACTGAGATAGCTTGGGACATGAGCAAATGGTCAAGTCTATGCCTCCTTTAACATGCAAGTGGAACCTCACTCAACCTCCAAAGTCTTGAAAAGCCAAAACACCTCCATTACCACTTCATATATAGGATGAAGAAGCTTGTGTATGAAATTCAACTGAAACTAAGCATGAATTTGGAAAATGAAGAAAAACAAGCTTATAAACTACCCAAGGAATGCCATGATGAGATCAAAACATGAAGGAAGTAGTGATATGACCTAGGGACTTATGAAACACTCTTTCCTCATTGAAAACGTCACCTACAGGAGAGATACACTCAACAAATCAAAACACTCCAACTAAAATTATATATGGTGACACCTCCTTCATTGATAGACCAATTTTTCTCATCCAAACCTCATGAATCATGTAACCAATAATGGATACATTTGAGAAGGAATAAAACATCTTATGGAGCCAACACTATTAACTAGTTCATACATATTTGGTATCAATGGAGCAAAAATGTTAGGGTTCATCAAATAATTATCAAATCTACATAGTCAACTTGTTAATGATTATTCATACAAAAAAATTGACCAATATAAAAATTACATATATTAAAATGAATGTCTCCTAGTATAATATCATCATCCGAAGGCATTTTTTTTGAAACTGCCTAAGCTTCCCATACTAAGCAAAAACCTGAAGGTCAGTTTAGTCTGCCAAGAAAAGCAAAAAAGTGCAGAATAGTTTTGGATTTATAAAGGAACTTATAGATCAAACCAAGCATGGATATGACTTATAATGTTTTAAGGAGCCCCCACAAGCTTCCCCATGTGGCACACTTCCCAAGAATCTATACAAGTGCCATTTTCCCTCTTTTTTAGCTAATTTCTACAATTTCAATTAGGAAGCCTACAAGTATATAATGTAACTAACATGTCAAACATCTAAAATAACTTCTTGGACATTAAAGAAAATTAAAACATTTATTCACCTTGAGAAATGTTCCAAATGCATTAATGACTCTTAAATTAGCATAAAATGGCCCCTAATGGACAAGTTGGCTAATATGACTAAGACTAAAGTTAATGTGACTTCAAATGACATCATATAACAAGTAATACCCCTTATTACAACATATTATCACCCATTCAAATGTTTAAAACCCAAAATTTTACCTAGGGGTGCCCAAATTGATCAAGAAGTCAAATTTGGTCAATAAAATGGTGACTCATAGGGGTAGTATGCCTACTATACTAAGGACCAGTAGCCTTATCCTACTAAGGGCCAATGGATTCAATGTATTCTTGAAGATAACTAGTAAGGAATTTTCCCAAACAAACACATCACACCAATAAATCAAGACCAAGCAAAACACAAGACAAAACTCACACTTGTGCATAAGCACTTAGGGAACACAAGGAAAGCAAGAAAATATGTACAAGGGGAGGGGATAAACTTAGTAACAATGTTTGAGATATATCCCATTTAATGAGATATTAATCTCCTCTCCATCCAACCTTGAAAGTTGGAAAGCATTGTGTTGCTTGAATTATGTGATCACATATGGGCCACTTCATAAAGCATCAAACTTTGTGTGTCTTCCAAGTTTAGCTCTATCCTCATCCCATTTTAGGACAATTTCTCCCTCATTGAAACTTCTTGGCATGAACTTATTTTCAAAGTATATATTTGTTTGATCTTGGTGAGTTCTCATAGTTTGCATAGCTTGATCTTTTGTCTCCTCAAGCTCCATCAACTCACATAACTTGACTTCCATGCTTTTATTCTCCATCAATTGTAGCTGATAAGTGAGGTCCAAGGCTTGTAGTTCAAGTGAAATAGGAAATCTCACTTCTCTTCCATAAACAAGTGTGTATGGTGAGTTTTCAATAGCTCTTTTTATTATGATCCTATCAGCCCAAAGGGTTGTCTTCAACTTGGAATGCCAAGTCCTTTGAATCTCCTTCATTATCCTCTTTATGATCCTAATTAGATTATTATTTTTAGACTCATATAGTTCATTCCCTTGGGGATAATAGTTGGAGGAGGTACTAAGATAGATGCCATGCTTCAAAGCCCATTCACTTGTCCTTGTTCCAAGAAAAGCTAACGCATTATCTAAAATTATTATTAAAGGAGCCCCAAACCTTGTTACTATACCTTCATAGAAGTCTGGAACTAAGTTTTAATTTGCCTCCTTGAGAGTTACAACCTCCACCCATCTTGTAAAGTAATATATAACAGTCAACACCCACTTTTGACTAGCAGTAGAAGGTGGATTGATTAGGCCTATGAAATCCAAACCCCATTGCATGAAGGGTTGCTCAAATTGGACTAGATGAAGAGGCAAGGTAGCAAGATTTTGTTTGCCATCAAACTAGTAAACTTTTGACATTTTCTTACCCAACCATGGGTATCTTTGAACAAGCTAGGCCAAAAGTATCCAACCCTCATAATCCTAGTAGTTATGGTTTTTGGAGCAAAGTGACCACCAGTTGGTCCATGATGAAACTCAAATAATACTTTGTCAATCTGATCTAAATCAATACACCTCAATAACACACCTAAAAATTCCTTCCTAAATATCACTCCATCAACAAGTACATAAAGAATGGATTATAATCTAAAGTACCTTCTTCTAGCTCTATCAAGACCTTGTGGACACTCACCGATTTGAAGAAAATGAATCATATATTGTGTCCAACACATCATGGGTGAAGATGTAGCTGTCATAAGGCAATTATGAAGTACCAAAACAACCTCATTTTGCTCCTTTAAGTTTGAATCAAGATGCTCACATAAGCCTTTTCCTTTCACTAGCTTGGTTGTCTTGATTTCTACATCATATTTCATCACTTTTGTGATCCAACCTACCCTCTTCTCATTCAAATCCCTGCTCAAGAGAAAGTGTTTAACACTAGGATGAGGTAAAAATATGTGAATCTTGTTATTAGATAACATATTCCTAAATTTCTTCAGGCTCTTAATAACTGAAATTACTTGTTTCTCAACATAAGTATATCTTACCTCATAGCCTCTAAACCTTGACTAAAGAAGGCAATATGCTGCTCTAAATTTTCATCATTTTCTTGAGTAAGCATGGCACAGATTACCTCTTCATTCCTAAAGGTATACAAATTGAAATCTTTGGAGAAATTAGGACTTGCAAGAGTAGGAGCTTGGGCAATGGCTTGTTTGATCTCTTCAAAACTTTCCTTCCTCCTTCTTGTCCAAGTGAATACTTCATCCTTCCTTAGCATCGAGGTTAGAGGTTTAACCAAGTTAGAAAAATTAGGAATGAATCTCCTTATAAAATTAATTTTTCCAAAGAATCTTTGCAAACCTTTCTTGTGTCTAGGCAAAGACAATGTGAAGATGGCATTCACCCTTTCAAGATCAATATATAAGCCCTTCTTGAATACAATGTGTCCTAAGAGTTTGCCTTCATGGATAGAAAACACACATTTATTTGGGTTTAGAGAGATCCCAAACTCTCTACACCTTTCAAAATTCTACCTTAGATGATTCAAGTGATCATTTGCATCCTTGGAGAAAAATGTTACATCATCAAGATACACCAACACAATGCCATTGATTAGTCCTTGAAAAGCCATATCCATTGCACATTAAAAAGTAGCTCCAGCATTAGACAATCAAAAAGGCATCTTCCTATAAGCATATGTACCCCATTTAGTAGTTAAGGCTATCTTATATTGGTCACTTTCCTTCACCAAAATCTGATTGTACCCAAACTACCCATCAAGGTGAAAAAACCTCTCACTACCTGCCACAACTTGAAAGATTTGTTTCATGGAAAGGAGGGGATAGTGGTCCTTCAAGGAAACTCTATTCAAGTCCCTAAATTCAACACACAACCTAATCTCCCCATTCTTATTTCTTACAGGGACTAAGTTGGCCAACCAAGATGAATGCTTGATAGTCAATAAGTACTTCGAAGAGTGCATCAAGGGAACTAGCCCTTCTAGAGATTCATCTCTCAACATTGTCACCCACAGCAAGAGGGATGTTTCCATTATGCCACTTGGATGAGGAGAGCTAGGCATCTCCTCATGAGTGCAAATCCAAGTGTTAATAGGTACTTTTCCTTTCAATGGATTTATATTGTTTTGGTCTTTGAAATTGTTGGTTTTGATTTTGTTTAGAATCTCTTAGTTCCTTACTATTGATTATTTATTATTGTTTCCTTAGTCTTTTGGAATTTCTTTTGTTGTCTTATATTCTTGTTATCACTTCTTACACCTTCCTAAATCATCCCAACTGCCTAAATCCACCATCTAACTGATGGATGGGGTGATTAGGGCCACTGATGGATGGGATAATTGGGTTGAAAGGGTGGGCCTGTTCCCTTATTGCTGAGGCTTGTTGGTTTTTGCATCAAATTTGTTTGGTATAATTTAAATTCTTTGGCCTGTTAGTGATTCATTTCACTTTGAGTTTAATGTTATATAATCTTAGTTGCAGTGGTGATGAAGTTGTATCTATTTATCATGTTGTATGATTTAGATTGCAAACAAGGTATATTTTATTAATTCAAATGTAGCTTGTTGATAAGGCTTTCATTGTTCTTAATAGATGTCAAATTGACTTCCTGACACTATGAATGCCATGTATGTTAAACAATAAATGTGAGTGGGATATTGAAGTTAAAGTAGTGGCTTGATTAATTAATTAAAGTGTATTAATTTTTTTGGCAAGTTAGATTCTTAAACTTTACCTACTACATTTATGGATTATAAATCTTTGCAATGTCTCTTTCTTAAATGGTTAGTAATACCATTGCACTTTATTAACAATTACTAGTGTTTGAAGTAAAATTAGGCAGGCTTTCTAGTAAGGATGCTAGCATTAAAAGTTTATGTTACTCATATGGCTAGAGGCTTTGTTTTTAAATGGTTTTTAATCACCTTTATATAAATAATGAATTTAGAAAGAAATGGGCCTAATAATTAATCTCAATGTATTTGGTCTTTTAGAAAGAAATTACTATTACAACAAGTTTATGATTCATTAGATAATCAATGTTGTATCTATGGAACTATGTTATACTTATCTGATTTATTTCAAATCATTCTTGGCATGTGAAGTAAATCAATAATTTTTAGTCTTCCTATCTATTTCTATATTATGGTGTAAATGACTAATTTTCCTTATCTAGAATAAACATAATAAGGAATTTAAGGTAATTGGTAGTTTGTTTCAAGATGCTTTGACATTTGATTCTAGTATGACTTAATCAACTAATGAATATATAACAAGGTCATTACCTTATCAAATAATTTAATCCTTTACACATAATTGGATGTTACTATATTAAAAAATTATTGTAGGTTATAATTTATGCTTTAGGTCATAGTCAAATGTTTGGATAATGGATTGTGATGTGTAAGCTTGAGCTTGAAGTTGTGTAAAGACTTGTGAAATTTGATAGTTGTCATCGTGTAAAAGTTTAATAAGCATGGTTATTAAACATAAAATTAATGTTGTGATTTTTTTTCATATTATTGATTCTAGTGTTATAACTATAATATAATTATCGACCATGTGACAAGTGAGTAAGATATAGTGAGTATTTACTATATCGCATATGTAGAAAGGCCAAGTTATATTTCTCATTGAATTTATTATGTTCTTATTAATTGAATTAGTGGTGATACATCTGATCTTGTCTTAGTAACATGACAACCCTTCATGTGGAAACATTTGTTAACATGGAAAAAAAATTATTACCCTAATATTCATGGAAGTGGACTTAATTAAAATTATATTGGGAAAATAAGAAAATATATAATTGAGTGTGTGGTTAGTGTTGGTATGTTGAGTAAATTAATTAGTATCATGGCTCTAGATCTGTAGATCATATCTAATGATCTAGGTAGATAACACTAGTTGAATTATTTAATTTGCTTGCAACATGTAATGTAATTTCAGAGCATTTACATATCTTGTTAGTTTGGGAATGATATGTTTGGTTAGGAAGAGATAATTATATGATCACCCAAATGTGACTTATCTTGTTTAGAAATATAACCTTGATGGGTGTATTTTATTTATAATAACAATATAATGTCTATTTACATTGATGATTATTCACATAATTGCTTTTAATAGTATTTAATGGTCAGATCTTGAATTATATATTTAGATTACCTGTTTTAGTATTCTTGGCTTTAGGAGATGTTATTTTAGTGATACGAACCTCAACTTGGACTTTATTAGGAAGGATGAAACACTTGAGCAAGGTTAAGGATTTTTAAATGGTCCTATCAAGAAGACCCTTATGGTGTATTCAGATTGGATTTTATGAGTGTAAGTTAGTACACTGATAGACCCCAAGCTGAATACACATTCAGAATGACCTTCTTTATAGAATATTTTAAGGGTGTTTAACCATAGTTATGTATCTTTAGTCAACCTAATACAGTTTTGGTCATATCACATTAGTGTGTGATTGCTTTCTCGTAACCTTTTATCTAGAAAGATGCTTTAGATGTAAGTTGATCTCGACATTTTTTTTGGGGTCATTTCATGGGTCCTCATTATCTTTAGTGAGTTTTGGGCTTCTCACTGATCTCACATTTACAACCACCATTTTTTGTCTTTACCACCTAATCAATAATAGTATAATATGATCACTACTGCCACTAAAAACTGATCTTAGCATTAGTTTGTTTAGTGCAGTTTATTTTTCCATTACTATAGTATGCAACCTTTGAGTTAACAATGAACTCAAGGTTGTTAAAAAGGGCCTCCTTCCTCTGTTTCATCTAATCTCTAATTAAATGCTACTCACTTATTAAGATGCATCTTGAAACTCAATTACATGTCATTTTTATGATCAAACATATTTCTTCCTGACAGAGAGGAGATACATATTGTCTAGGACATCAAGTTTGCTAAAAAAATACGTCCATTTACAAGAGGATTTTTGTAAAGACATAAATAACTATACAAACCACTAGTAGCATAATACATAACTAAACCACAAAAGTAGTTTTAAAGACCTTGCCTCTACAATTTAAAAAATATTAAAACTATTATGCCTTTTGACTTAAGGCTTTATTTGAATGACTAAACAATTATATAAAATGAATCATATAACCTATAAAATAAACTTAGACAAAATTAATCAATGTTTAGATTTTACACTATCTACTATAAAAATGAAACAAGTTAATCACCTGTAATATAAAAAAATAAATCTAAAGACTAGACATTTAAGAAATATATATTAAAAAATAAGACTTTGACTTTTTATTAGGAAGTGAGCACATAGTCCAACAATAGAGCACTTTTTTTGAATGGTTACACCTCTTATTCGCTTCAAATATTCCTATTTTTCTACATAATGTTGGTTCACTTTTCACACAATTAGAAAAATATTTTAAAACTCTTTTTTTAGTTTTTTTAAGCAACATTTAGATTTTACACTATCTACTATAAAATTAAAACAATTTAATCACTTGGAATATAAAAAAATAAAGCTAAAGACTAGACATTTAAGAAATATATATTAAAAAATAAGACTTAGACTTTTTATTAGGAAGTGAGCACATAGTCCAACAACAGAGCACTTTTTTTTGAATGGTTACACCTCTTATTTGCTTCAAATATTCCTATTTTTCTATTTAATGTTGGTTCACTTTTCACACAATTAGAAAAATATTTTAAAACTCTTTTTTTAGTTTTTTAATCCTCTATATAAGTTTTTTGAAACATTTTTAAAATCTAAATTTTGTTAAGAAATGAGAAAGGTATCGATGTTTTATTGGACTATATTGAGTTGTAATAAAAAATGCCACACCACAATTTTCTCCTCTAATTTTTACAATAAAAAAATGTTGCAAACACTCATACTCACTTCTCTTTTATATGTAAATGCAACCAGAAATTAATTGTTGTAAATGCCTTTACTTTAAGTTCATAAAAAAAATATAAACTCACACTTTCAAAGAAAGCTAACAAATAATATTTTAAAATATAAAAAAAACTAGTATATGAGGATTTACATCACATGGGGCAATTAAAACAATGGTTGGCCTAAAAAATAAAATAATCTTTCAATACAAACTTCTTGATTACCCATTCTGATACCAAATATTTTTTGTGGTCAGAGGAGACACACAAAAACTTCATTAATTGTACTAATAAAATAAAGACATTTATACATGTTTGAACTTCTATGAATCAAGAGTCAAATATTTTATCAATCGATACAAACTCTCAACTGAACATATTTTAGTTGGGTGAGTTGTTATTAGAAATCACGCTCATGCACACACACTGAATTGTTAATCCTAATAATATTATGACATACTAAACATTTCCAAGAATTAAGTCAATCAAATCAATGGATAATCAAGTAATCAAACACATTTTTTTTCCAGTCAATACCTTAGATCCAAATATTGATAGTGAAGCTAACACTCATGAAGATCAATGAAAAACCAAAAAGTCAAGTACCTCTGCATAAAATATTTCAAACAACCTTGACTATTAGTTGGATAATGCACATTAATTCATGGATGTGCATGCATGTTTATACTTTGAAAATCATTTTGACCACCCTCATATTCTAGCAGTTCAGAAGACAAGGGAAAATTCAACATCACATAATATTTTTTAAGTTGTTAAAATAATATTTGAAAGATATTGGAAGCATGGGTGATTCTATAATTGTCAACAAACTTGTGTGTGTTGGTACATATGGATCAATAATAATGCAAGGCTATGGAATCTGTCTTTGTCTAAAACTATAAACATCTTGTTCATATATATGTTGTTATTCACTGCATGACCCATAAAATGAATTTGGCTTTTAAAATTGTGAAGAAGTTTCCAGTAGAAGATCTTGTCTGCAAACTCTATTCAAAATTTCGTCGAAGTCCTAAAATATTTATGGGATTTCATTTGTATAAGGTTTAACATATGAAAAGAAGATTATAAAGGGTATTGATACTTGGTGGATTTGATTGTACTAACTAGCATAGAGAGTGTTTGGAGAATATCAATCATTGATGGATGTAATATACGAACATCATCACACAACAAACAAATCTCCTAACCTTTTATCTCGATTGAGTGACATAGTGACTTTGTTAATTTTTACATGTCTTCATCCGATGTCAGATGAAATGAACATTCTAGTAGAAAATCCCAATAAATAACTATGTATATTATAAAATATTCAAAGTTATGGAAAATGATATGTTTAACCTTGGATAATTTGTATTTATCTAGCAAGTCATTTATAAGTCTTAAGTTTTTTAGCTAGAATTTAATGATAGATGTGGAAAATATTGGCAATGATTTATGGTTCAATGGAATTAGAGAGTTGTGTGCTTCAAATTATGGATATGAGATACCCCTGTATAAAAGGTTGGATGCAAAACTAGACAAGTATCAATTGCAAGAGAAGCATTCAATGAGAACCATGTAACATTTGGTGATAGTGTTAACACTGTCAAGTCTACCTTGAAGGATGTTGAAAGATCTCTTGTATTGAATATAAGAGAGTGTTTCTCTATAAATAAATTATTGGAAGCCATGTTTATTGTGTATCCTTAGTAAGGGAATTACTTCCAACCTACATATTTTTATAAAAAGTGAATAATTTAATTGAGCACTTTTTTAAGAGTGTAGAATTGAATGAAAAACATTTGGAAGGTATATTAGACTCATCTAAGCTAAGGGAGAAATTTGTAAATTTTGTGACAATAATGATGGATTAATTCAATATTATGGAGTATCCTTATGAAGATGGAGCCATAACAAAACTTTGTACAAAACAAAGTCTAAGTGAAATATTGTGTGATTCAAAGTCATAATATTTTACGTTCACTAATTTATGCCAAAAAATATTTTTTAGTCAATGGAGGATGGGAGAATATTCAATGCATTGGGATTCTTGAAATCAAAGCTAAGAAACAAACTTGACAAAAATTTGGAGAATCGCTTGAGCTTATATACAACCAAGCATAATGTTCTTAATTTTCCTTTTGATAGGGAACTAGTAAGCAATATGGGGTTCTTCATGTGAAAGAAGAGGCATGGATCTTGATTTTATTAACAAGAACTCACTCCTTGCATCTATTAGTTATAATTCTAAATTAGAGGCTATGAATCAAAGTGATATTTTTGAAATAGAAGTATAAGAATATGAAGATCAAAATACATGTACAAAAAATGTAGAAAAAGAAGAAATTTGGCAAATGGAGGGTTTGGATGTTTGATCATGTACCTTTAATTTAGAATCTAGATCATAGATGGTATGTACTAATTGCTATGCAGTCAACTAAAATGTTAAGTTTTAATTTTTTGCTTTATTACTCTTTATAAATTATTGTTCATATTATTAATTTATTGGCAAACATTTTTCATATATTTTTTTATTAATTTAATTGTCAACAATATTTTAAGTAGCACTTCTCCACACTTTCTTGTTGGAAGTATTGTAACACAACTTTTCTATACTTATTCAAAATAAAGAAACTTCACTATTCTCATTTAAATGAAAGTAACTTCATTATATTTAGTCAAATGAAATAAATTTCACTATGCTTAGTTAAATGAAAGAAACATCACTATGCTTAATCAAATGAAAGTACCTTCACTATACTTAATTAAATGAAACCAACTTCACTATGCTTAGTCAAATTAAAGCAACTTGTTAGTTCACATTGTGTACTAGATGCAATCAACTAAAATATGCTTAGTCAAATGTAAGTATTATAAGCACAACTTCACATTAACTACATTAGTCAATGGAAACATTAAAACTTATAATTTTTCATATAATTAAATTTTGGATATACTTAAAGTTTGCATATATTTATACTTAAATGTGCTATGACAACCTAGTTGAATGGTTCTTTTCTCACCCATCACTAAAATTTTAAAATATAACAATCAACATTAGATGCACCCTTAAATATTATTATATACAATATGGAGAACTGGAAGAAACTATTTTCTTCTAGTAAAATGAGTTACCAAATCTTTTTACATGATCTCATCAAGCATAAGTATCACAATAGCTTATTTTGCCTCTTGGTTGCTAGAGGGTTAGTTGATATTTCTAAGGAGTGTGAAAATATCATCTTGAAGCTTTCAACCTTAAAATTCATGTCAACTGCTCTCTTATATGCCTCAAATACATCATGTTCTATATGAGTCTTACTTTTTTTTATGATAGCCCTAAACCTTTTAATGAGTGTTATTAATGCCTACTATCGTTAAACCTTTCTCCTCAAATTAATACCATCTTTAAATGGTGAAGGAAGTCCAATATTTTACAAATTAGTTAAAATAATTCATGTTTTTATGCCTTTTCATCGGCTTCCTTAATTCTCTATGTAATTTCTCAAAAGTGGTGGTGGGCTTTGTTGTGCCAATGATTAAATCTCTTAAGGCTACAACATCATCCCACCCTTTTTTTTCAAAGTCACTGTCATCTATAACCTTAATGTTGCACTTGATTTTTATAACTATAAGATGTCTTTCAGCCTATATTTTAGAGTTAGGACCCAATTTTTCATATACAATACTTATATGATTGTCTACTCCTTTTGTAACCGTAATGATCTCCCACATATTTTATGAGAGATTGTGGATGTCATCAACCTTGGGCCTTAATAATTCCATCATAGTATCTATGTAGTGTGAACCTAATATTATTTTTTCTCCTCTTTCTTCCAAAAAGACTCCTTAGCCTTCCTTAGTTCATCATGTAACTTCTATATGTTTATTGGCATAGCTAGGATAATTATTTGGGGGACTACTTGAGAAGGAACACTTCTTTGTGTTACAAATCATTGAGTTACCTTTGCAATTGATTGCACAATTAAGTTTTCCCTTCAAAATGTTATTGGAGCTGAAAGTATTATGTTTTCAACTTTTCATAGTCCTCTTTGGTATTTTAGGATTGGGTTTCAAATTATTTTGTATTTTATTCATTGTATGCTACCATATTTGTAATTTTTTTTACAGACTCAAGACATTAAGGTCACCCACTCTTAACACCTATAGAGACACACTAAAGTCCTCTCTCTTCATTTGGCACATTTGTTTTTTTATAGATATGATCCATTGTCTATTCAACTAACACCCCAATATCTACATTTACTTTAGTGCCACAAAACCACACAAAAATGTTTTCAAAAGATGAATTAGTCCCAAGTATCCTAGAAGGATCATCATATCTTATAAACTCATGCATAAGCAAAGCTTATTTTGGATCCCAAATTGGTAGTAACATAAAACCAAATTCTTTGACAATTTCCTTTGCTTGTTCAGGAGCATCATCTAGTGATATCCTTGGCCTTTTGGTAGGAGGAGAGGGAACATATCTAGGCTCAAAAATATCTCTTATGTTAGTGAATAATCCCCCAATGGTTGCATTCTTCATTCTCTATTTTATTGTCATTTATCTTCTTAGCAACCTTCTAATAGCTCTAAAATTTATACATGAATAAAAAATCAGGATTAATGAAAATTTTATTTTCTTGCTCAATTCTTTCATCCTTTGACAATTATCTTTATAATGAATTTAGATGATCCTCCTCTCATCCTCTTAATTTATTTCTACTACCTCATCATAATCATATGCCCCCTTGTCAAGGTTCATATCAATGGGTTCTTATAAAAATCTAGGGGCATATGGTCAATCCATCATTAATTCAACCCCTCTAATGACCACTATTTGTTATTCTTTGGGTGCCTCAGAAATTCATTATTAGCTTGATTTTGACTCAAAAAGTTTTGATTGGACCTCTTGATAGTACACCTCTCTTCTTTGTGTAGGTGTGTTGATGTTAGAGGACTTAAGATCATCCCCTATGAATTTTTATGTAAATATTTGATTTATTTTAGAGGGGAAACCCATCCATCTGTCAACCTCATTTATATGATGAGCCGATCTAATTATATAATTTGAGAAAAGGGAAAATGCCCCTAGATAACTAGGCCCACAATTTTTTTATCTCATACTCTTTAAATTGTATATAATAATATCTTATTATGTATGGTGTTATACTATCAAACAAATTCCCTAATATTTATTCTTTAATATTTGATTGGTGTACAAAACTAGACCTTATACTAGTGGCCTTTCTCTTTCTGACTATGAACCCATTATGAACATAATTTATCCAACTTAAAATTTAATAAATTCAAAAACATCCAACATCATTTGGGGAATAGATAACACAATTCTATTCTCAAAGGTGAAATCTCTTGCTATAGATGTTCGTTTTATTAGTACTTCTTTGCCTTACTCAACAAAATGTTTATCTGCAGAGGCCAACTATCTCATGAATTCCAAGGCAATGAGTTTATTAGGCACACAAGTGGGACGTTTTAGGGGAGATACCTTTGTTCCAAAAACTTTGATATACGTGTGATAGTCATGTAGGTACCAATATACCCATTTACAGTTTGGGAAACTAGGAAAATTATGTTCAAAGTGCCTTAGAAAATGGCTTGATGCTAGAGAAACCCTATTATATTTTTCCCAAATAAAAACATGTAAATTGGTCTTACGAAGTATTCTTGAAAAATGGCATAATTTATATACTTGTGATGTTTTTCTAATATAGGAGATCATAATTGTATAGTCTTCCTGGGGCCATCCAATGGATTGTTATCTTTGAAATTGGTGCTTACCCTAAGCCTCCCAATATTTTTAAATTTTCTAGCCAAGTACATGTGGAATAAATGAGAGTAATGCATAAATTAGAATGATTCACTCAACTTGATCTTTCTCAATGTTGTGTCCATCTTATCAAATAGTAGATTTTCTAATTCAAATAGCACAAAGTCATGTTGTCTCATAACTTTAACCAAAAGTACCACCTCAAGGGTCACTAATGTATCATCATTTTCAATCCCCAACACCTAACAAAAATCTTGTTGGAAGTGAAAATTCAATCTAAAAACTGGTAGTCTTGCATTAGTTGGGATGTACTTTATATGACTAGGATTATCTAAATCCCATGACAAAACATTAGGTAATTAGGTAAAGGATCTAATGGCACATGTAGTCATAACATTATGTTCTCTCATCTTGCTTTACTCTTGGTATAAAATGAAGTTAGAAGACACTTATAATTACGTCTAGATTACCATTAGGACTTTATTGCCATAACCCATTATAGCCCTTATGCGTGAGTTGTACCTTTTAGAAGACCAGATTACTAGAGCAGGGTCAAGTGTAATTTGGGAACAACCAACCCACCCAAGTCATTGGTACAAAAATGGTGCATTGGGGCATTTCATCTCCTTTTGTCCCATACATGAAATAAAATTGACAATTTAGTAATTTTATCAAGCTCCCCAATGCTTGTAATTATTGGGTTCCATATATCATTCAACTTATCATAAAAATACTATGAGGGGTTATCTTCCTTTAATTGGGATATCTTAGCCTAACCAATGGCTATCAAATGTATAGTGGATTCATTATATCTACCATACTTAGGAATAAAAGGTGTGATGACTTGTGGGTTCGAGGGTTCTGAGGGAGGCATTTGGAAGTGGACATGAAGCCAGATTTTCTTCTTATGAGCTAATAGTTTTTAATCTTTGACCTTTTTTTATGTGCACCACATTAAATTTTAAATACAATTCAAACTAGGGTTATAAAACTATAATGACCTCGTAATGCTATTTGGTCCTTGTAACACAATTTGAAATGTTTTAGAGCTTTTGAGAATGAACGAGCAATCTCAAAAATCCAATTATGTGTATACAAGCCTTAGTAGGTCTTAAATGGCCACTCTGATAATTAGAGGGCTTTATTACACAACAATGGTTTCTTAGATTCAAGAGAATTGTAGCATCAAAGGTGGATGATAAATGATTTATTACTTGTAGTTTGTGCATTGTGTTTTAAAACCACCACCTACCTTAAATTTTAATTGAGGACTCTCTTAATTTAAAGCTATAAACATACTTGTCATCAACCTGCACACCTTCCCAGATAGTTATAGACTTAAAAAAGTATGAGGACACAACCAACAGTATAGGGACATAATCATTGGTTGACCTATTTTCTCTAGGACACAATCAACATTCGATCGATTCTGACCCAACAAAACAACACAAACATATTTGTAGGATAAGTTATGTATTAGTTTTAGACCCCTCTATCGGTTCCATAATTTCATTTCAATACCCAAATATGTTTATTTTAGTCTTCTTTTTATCTTTGTTGTTTGTTTAATCATTACACCGATATGTGTTCTTACAATGACATTCGGGGGGAGCTAGGAGCTGTAATGACATGAGAATGTTAGCATTTAATTATTTAAAATCTGACAATTAAAAATAAAAAATAAAACAATTTAACTATTTTAAAATCTACATGATTAAATAAAAAATAAAATAACCAACATAACGATTTCAAAAAATAAAAAACATATAAATATAAATAAATTCAAAATAAAAAAAACAAACAAAAATGTAAAATAGAGCTAGGAAAATAAAAAATAAAAAAGAGTAAAAAATATTGAGATAAATTAAATTGTCATTCCATATTACATTATATTACATCATAATTAATAAATAAATAATCATATTACCATATCAGATTTATTAATAACCATAAAAATAAAATTTTAAAATAACATTTAATAAATAGATAATATACCTATAATCATAATTAAATAATATATAGATTTTATTTTATCATATTTATTAATAATTATAATAATAAAATTATAAAAAAA
The DNA here is from genome assembly GCA_037957365.1 of Torreya grandis. Taxonomy (NCBI): domain Eukaryota; kingdom Viridiplantae; phylum Streptophyta; class Pinopsida; order Cupressales; family Taxaceae; genus Torreya; species Torreya grandis. The sequence goes on along the minus strand of JARHVA010001243.1, from coordinate 2,988,433 downwards.
AATTATCATAAAAAATATTATAACATTATAATAAATAATTAAATAATATACATATAATCATAATTAATTTATGAATAATATATAAATTTTACTTGATTATATTTATAAATCAAAATATATGTTAAATTACAATTATTTGATTAATATTTATCATTACATTATAATAGATCCACATTACATCTTTATTTTAATTTATTGTGCATAGTGTAGTTGGCCCTAAACTATAAATAATTAAAACAATAATATAACAACTTGTTTTATATTAATTTTTGTCGTAATGTGAGTCCATTGGACACATTTTAAATACATTTGGGCTATAAATATCTTTTATCTAAATACATACATACCAAATTATCAGGACAGTTTTCTCGTAGACATATATCGATTGATTTTCGTTTTATCTGGCGGGATTCGATCTGGAGACCTGATGGCACTCAAATTTCTGAACAAGAAAGGATGGCACACGGGCAGTCTCAGAAACATCGAAAATGTGTGGAAAGCCGAGCAAAAACACGAAGCGGAGCAGAAAAAATTAGAAGAATTAAGAAAACAGATTCAGGATGAGCGTGAACAGAGCGAATTCCGTCAATTGCAGGAACAGGCCGGCCTTGTCCCGTAAGTATTTATATACACCCAATCCATTTATCTATTCTTTTAAACATTGTTGTCTTTACCATTCTACCATTTTTGCAGATCTGAGATAAAATTTTACCCCCAAATTACCCTAATTTACCTTTTCTGATTGGGATTTTTATGGCCATTTTAGTACAAATTGATCCATTCTAATTCAAAGTTTAATGGCCTTTAAAACCATAGTATATTCTTTTATGAATAGGTTTTTGTGCCTCTTATAATCCTAATTTACGCTTTCTTGATAAGGGTTTTATGGCTATTTTAAACATAATTTACCCATTTCTGACCCAGGTTTTATGGCCCTTTTAAACATAATTTACTCATTTCTGATCCAGTTTTATGGCCTTTTTAAACACAATTTACCGTTTTCTGATCCAGTTTTAATGGACCTTATAACCCGAATTTATCCTTTTCTGAACAAGTTTGTATGACCCGTATTACCGTAATTTAGTCTGTTGAGCATGTTTTTATTGCCCTTATAACCCTAATTTACTTTTTGTTGATCAGGATTTTATGTCACCTTTTAATTCTAATATACCCATTTCTGATTCGATTTTTATTTCCTTTTAAGCTTTAACGCTTTCTGATTTGGTTTTAATGGCCCTTGCAATCATAATTACCCTTTTCTGTTTAGGTTGTTATGGCATTTCATAGTTTACCTTTTTTTTCTTATCAGTTTTAAATTTTAATGGCCCCTTTAACCATAATTTACTTAGAAAGACACATATTTGGAAAAAAAATGTTATAGGATTTCTTATAAAATCAACATTTCACATTTTTTTTCTAAACATTATGGATTGCGGAAGCTTGAAGGCTTTAACCATTACTTAATTTTTTTTTGCCTGTCTTTTAAGTGTGGTATACCCATTGATGATTAGGTTTATATGGGGCCTTTTTTAACCCCAGTTCACGCTCATCTGATTAGTTTTTTATGTCTGTGATATATACTTTTTATTTTTATTCTTCTTTTATATTTCTCTTCATATCTGTATAAGTTTTTAACTTTTTATCAAGATTTTTTAATTTTTTTATTTTTTTAAAAATATTTTGGGGATTTTAACTGCAGTAAACAGGAGCGACTTGAGTTTTTGTATGATTCTGGATTGGCTGTGGGAAAAAGCATCTCTGATAGCTTTGCGTTGGGTAAGCTCGAGGAGCCACAGAAGCCTGAGACAGACAATGAGCTAAATAAGGCGAGTTTTTTATTTTAGATTTGTGTGATTTTGGTTTGATTTTTTTTATTGTTTTTTTCTCTGTTTTTTCGAAATTGTTTTGCTGGTAAATCTTGGGTGAGGCTATGGGCCACCTTTAACATGGTGTGGGGTAAAATCTTGGATGGCAGCCACCTTTAACTTCTAATGGAGTAAGCTTGGATGACTTTTTAAAGTTCTTAAACATGGGTCATATTCAAATGTACCCCATAATGCTTATAACACATTTGTGTTGCAGTTATGGGTTATGTTATTGTGGTTGGGGTTTTGAAAGTGGGTTCTGTGTTGTACCCCATTATAATTGCATCACACCACCTTGGATTTTCCCCTATTATTCTTACTTTATTGTTTGGAAGGGGTTCTATGAGATATTTTCAGATCATGGTGATTGACTGTTAAATGTTTGCTATATTTATGAATAAAAGACCAAGTACAAGTTTGAATAATCTGCTAGCCATCCCATTTGAAAAACATCACAGTTCATAATCCATTTATATAATCAATGTACTTCAAAGAGACGCAAGTGTAGCACCCTCCCATGCTACTCCAAAACCAACCACATTTTTTTTCTCTTCTTTAATTCAATTGCAGTATTTGGGCCCATCGCTAAGCATTATCATCACAAATGATTCACACCAATACGCAATAAGGATATTGCGATTACAGCCATAATTAATCCTTCTGGATTGATATGGGTGGATTGCTGTGTTTGTCTTGGTTTACTTCAACACACACATGTCAGGGTAGGTTTTAGGGCCTTTGGTTTACAGATTTTATTATAATATAATCATAGTTTATTTATTTTCCACACTTCATTATATATATATATATATATATATATATATATATATATATATATAATTTAATAAAGTATATAGAATTAGGCCACTTTCAATACTTCGGCACACTATAAAAATAAAATGCCATTGCTAAATGCTACAGAGCAACAATGGGTCATGAAGTCACATCTTTTATATATATATATAATTTAATAAAGTATATTGAATTAGGCCACTTTCAATACTTCGGCACACTATAAAAATAAAATGCCATTGCTAAATGCTACGGAGCAACAATGGGTCATGAAGTCACATCTTACTTTCTGTATGTTAATGGAGTGGCCATGAATCACATGAAAGATCACACAATATAAGGGTAGTGTATCCACATGGCCTCTATACAACAAGGTGTTGGCACTAAAACTGTGTGACTAATGTCACCATCCTATATATATATATATATATATATTAATAAAGTATATAGAATTAGGCCACTTTAATACTTCGGTACACTATAAAAATAAAATGCCATCGCTAAATGCTACAGAGCAACAGTGGGTCATGAAGTCACATCTTACTGCCTGTATGTTAATGGAGTGGCCACGAATCACATGATAGATCACACAATGTAAGGGTAGTGTATCCATGTGGCCTCTATACAACAAGGTGTTGGCACTACAACTGTGTGACTAATGTCACCATCCTCCTCGTGGGTGCGATCCCAAAATAAATAGGAACCCATATTAAAATGCATCTATGCAGTGAAATGAGAGGCAAAGTTGGTTTGAGGCTTTCACAAGTAAGTACGTGGAATGAGTCTCGAGGATAATGTCATGTGTCGAGATCACTGTGTTGAATGTTCACAAAGTTTACATAAAAAAATCCATAGTTTCGGGGCACACTAATAACATCCAATGTCACATTTGATGTGAACAAGAGTAGTGGGTCCATCATAACCATGTGGCCACCAAGTCATCGAAATGGCCACAATACTCTTATAAATAAGAGTCTTTGAAAAGCAAACGTGGCTTAAACTGGATTCTATATATAGTAACGTGCAACCCAAGTCACATTGCAAAGATTTGAACCATTCATGTGTCTCCATCACACAATATCGGGGTCATTGTGTGGCAAGGTTCAATTTTGGTGTTTGCTTCCTCCCTTGGACTCTATGGAAGTATTGATTTCTCAATCCATGTTTATGTTCACTCAATTTTGAAGGCTTTTCATCCTAATATGCTGTGTCCACATGGTGGAATCCTATACAACGGGATCTCTACCAAGTGGCATGAATGAAAGGGCTCTCATGATGGTCACAATTTAAAATAAAATCTTAGTTTATAATATATTACACTCATTTAATAATAATACTACCACTGCAGCTTCATGCATTAACCGAATTTTAAATTGTAATTGGTCCACGCACCTTATGCAAGTGAAATTTGCTTAAGACCTTAGCAAGGAGAGTTTGAGTGCGTGATGCTAGGATGGGCGACACCAGCTTCATGCATTAACCGAATTTTAAATTGTAATTGGTCCACGCACCTTATGCAAGTGAAATTTGCTTAAGACCTTAGCAAGGAGAGTTTGAGTGCGTGATGCTAGGATGGGCGACACATGTCACCATCATGGACAATGTGCACCTCAGACCAAAAAGATAAATTGTTTAAGTTTGCTTGTGTGAACAGTGGTCACAGAGTCATGGAGATCATGCTGTTCACGGAGAAGTCAAGGGGTCTAAGTATTAATTAAAACATCTTGGGTCAATCACCTTACAATTAAAATTACCATTGAAAAGACCTTTCTCACGTTGACCAATGTGACCTTATTATTAATTTGCATTAACTCGGGTTGCATGCTCAAGTCACTAAGTCATGGACATAAAAAGTGGTTGCGGGTATGGGTTTAGAGGGGATCCCGTGTTCCTCCGAGGAGCAGGATTTGTGCCATGTGGCTCAATCTTGGAGTCTTGGGTCACACAGTCTTTTACCCGACCACATGTGTTTGGCTAATCACAGAAAGAGAATTGTGATCAACTAGTGAGAAGCTCAAAATGACATCAACTTTGAGAATAAGAATCCTTGTCATTCCTGATCACTGTGAATGTGACATACAAAAGATGTGGGTGGCTGCAATTTCAAATATTTAGATCTCCTACCATCTAACATTTGAACTGTGCCCTTCCCTACCCGACTACTGTGAAATTTTGGTCACAAAGGTGAGTTTGTGATTTTAAATGCCGCTAGAGACATGGTCTTCACATCGACCTGCATCTCTTGTGACAAAGATGCGTTAGTGGAGAAATTGTTCATGGCCATCAACATTTTCTCCAAATTCAAACACTCAGCAAGGGGCTTGTGACTGAGAATTGTGCATGGGTTGGCGGCTGTGATCAAGAGATTATTTTGATAACCCAGCAACTGTGAAACTTCAATTTGCTATTGCCTTTGTTGGTTCACCTCAAGCTATTTGATCAGGATTTTGTATCAATCTAAAGTACTAGGATACTGGTTAATCGTCATGCCATGGCATAGCCAATTTGGGTGGCTGCATTCTGGTAGTTTGTGGTTTTTATATGGTGATCACTAGTTAATAATTCAACCTTAGGGCTATGGCAATTATGTGATTCTAATTTCAGGCCTAAAGTTTCACAGGCTAAAAGCATTCACTCCTGCTTTGTCGCTGAAGCTGCATAGTATAAGGGATGAGGCCATAGGGATTTGTTTCCCCGAGTGTTCCTATAATCACACATGTCTATTTATCCTCATTGGTCATAAGTTACTCCCTTACCCCTGGCATCATCTGTACATGTGTTCCTATGGCAATAAAAAGGAAATCCGTCTAACCTCCTATGCTTAATATAGTTTTCCATTCATCATTAAATACTTATCTAAGTGAAAGTGCAGCATGGAGTTCTAGATCTGCTTCTACCCATACATGCTTCATGGTTACTATGTGTATAATTTATTCCATAGAATGCATACATTACTAGTAGTTTTTTTTTTTTAGAAAGGAAAGTGAAAGAAGCATTGAGGGCTTATAACGTGTTCACCTAATTCACGAGGCCCGTTTGCTTACTTGATTGGTCTCGACACTATCACTAGATGATACTAGACAAAGAGATGATTTGGTGCAATGATCCACTTGGCCGCCCGCACGACAAGTGTGCTATGCCCATAATGGGGTTTTGAGGAATCCTCAAAGTTGCTCTATACATCAAGCAATATATAAGCCACTGAAGGTGTGCTCAGCTCTGCCGAGTCACAATATATTATGCTATATTCTTCCACTTTGAAATTGAATACCAAGATTCTGTCATAGTCCACCATTGTTCTTTGCTTAGCCCGCGAAACAATGAGCAACCATTATGGGAGTGCCCAGCTCAACTGAGCAATAGACATGCGACTGTCTAGTTCTCCCCGTCTACATGCAGCACTCACATTAAGTGGAGAAGAATAACAGAAGTGGAGGTCACAACCCATAATCCCAACTTAGACCAAAAATAGATATTTCACTGTTGTTGTCATAGCCTGGCTTGTGGTTCACTCAATGATATTTCACATTTATCATTTAAATGGAAATCTTTTCCTTTTAGTTTATCACATTTCCTTTTCACTTGATCCTGTGCACATGTGGATGATTGTCCACACTTCAACACAATGCGTCTACTTTGTATTTATGGCATATGCCACCAAGGCATAAGGTGCTAAGTGTCCATGTGGCCAATGTTCCATGTAAACCAGCTGCATATAAGGTGACTGCCTCCACCAATCCTACTGTCGGAATCCATGCTCTTTGTGGATGTCCACTGCTGGAGCTCCGGCTGTAGCAGTTTCGACTCATATAACCACCCAATGTACACAGTGCAAAACCTTACCAACTTATCTCATCATTGGTATATAAATAAAATTTGAACACAGTCATGTTCCTTGCACATAAACCAGACTCATCACAAGACCTCTATAGTATGAAGAGATATAACCAAAAGTGTAATACCCAAATGCTTATTTATCACAACCATAATCATATATCTCTTTTTCATTGATCAAATAAGAAATAATCAAAGGGTACATGAAACAAAACATGATCCCAGTCATATAGTGTAATACCCAAATGCTTATTTATCACAACCATAATCATATATCTCTTTTTCATTGATCAAATAAGAAATAATCAAAAGGGTACATGAAACAAAACATGATCCCAGTCATATAAAATAAGTCAATTAACAGGTCAAACCCCAATTAATGCTTAACCATGGGCGCCTAAGCAATGGTTAGGCTAGGTGGGGCATTACATGAAGCCTTTGTAAACATGGTATTCATAATGTTTAAACATGGTAAGCCTTTGTAAACATGGTATTCATAATGTTTGTAAACTATGGTAATTAGACTCAGACTTAGCTTGGGCATGGCAAAACCACGATGCCAAGTGCATATAGACTTGGATCAGTCTTGTCACCAACACTCAGCAATCTTAAAATGCAATTATTCAAAAATTGGTTTTTTCCTACAAAAATGTAACTTCAAAGACATCCATATTTTGAAAAGAAATCTAATTTGTTTGTGCTAAACCAGTAGTTTGCTTGTTCTTTGACGTGCTGAAGTGAAATGACCAAAAAATGTTTTGATTGATTTATGAGTTTATTAGTGCTCCGAGTTTTGACATTGGCTATAAAGCTAGCTGAATATTGGCAAGTTGGTTCTTCCTGTTGTGATAGCAATCGATTCTTCGAAACTGATACCCAATCGTGCAGGGAAAACCCTACATACAGAGTTAAGACTCTTGGGTTTTAAAATTTAAACATTTATAGGGTGGAATGTATCCTCATACAATCAGGTGTGATCACGGGTCATTGGGGTTGCAAGCCTCTGGAAACTGGTGCATCTTCACTGGTGAAATATCTATGCATCCCAGCTTACAACTCTGTCATTCTAAAGAGGATAGGCTAGCATTTCAGCCCCGAGTATTTTTAACTTAAAATTAAAGTCAGTTAAGGTCTTCTGTACCTTTCCCTTTCTGCAGTTAGTGGTAGTCAGCATAATTTGTCTGGCTATCAGTTTTCTGAAACATTTGTAACCTGAGACCCATCTAGGGGCAGCCGGCATAACTAGGTTTTGGCAACACAAAAATGATCAGTTAAGCCCAAGTGAGTTGCCGATGTACCCATGGGTGGGGCTTTTTAAGTAAACTACGTATAAAATAGCAAAGCCTTAAACACAAAAGTGATTGATTGGGCCCGAGTGAGTTGCTGTTGAACCTATAGGTGGGTTTTTTTGAGTAAATTAATGATCGAATTTCAAGATCGGTTTAAGTCCAGACCACCATCTCTGGTCGTGTTTTTTACATATTTGCAAATCTCCACTGCCTCTCTCATACATCATTTAAAGTAATGATCCGTTATGTCTTAACACTTTAGTGTTCTCAATACGAATGTGGTGTCTACTCTTAAAATAAGCTCTGCCAAAGCTGACTAAACCACTCTTTTCATTTTCCTGCCAGCACAGAGCTCGTTAACCCTTGTGTTGATCAAAAGGTCAGTTTCTCCAATGTATGACATCCCATATGAGCAATCAATTTTGACGTAAGCACCACTTCTATAAGGTGGCTCTAGATGATCCTTGGATGACTTGACCAAGCTCCTGAGCTTCCTAGGAGTTAAAGAGGTTGTTTTGAAGTTGTTTGAAATTCCCTCAACACAAGGGAGAAAAGCTACCGGACTTCCTCTAGTCTTCTCATGTCAAAGTTCAAAAATTAATACAAAAAGCATGAAAAAATGTGTTTTTGTTTCTCTTAAAAAGAAATTGGGTTTTTGTGTAAAATATCCAACTTTTTCTATATAGAAACTGTGGGAAGGGATTATTTTGTTTTAGATCACTTTATACATATATGTTATTCTGGCATAAATGTTTTGATATATAATTTTTATTATGCAGCTTGCAGCAGTTCCAGGAGCACTTTTTGTTGAAGAAAAGCCTGCATCGGCAAATGAAACATGGAGGAAATTGCATTCAGACCCTTTGTTGATGATCCGTCAGAGGGAGCAAGAAGCTCTTGCCCAAATAAAAAACAATCCTGTCAAAATGGAGATGATAAAAAAATCTGTATGTTCTCATTATCTGTTCTCGTTTGAATGATTACTTGATTCCTTCTCTTTTATGAATGTATTTCTTGACACGTACCCTGTTAGTTTTGAAATGCTTTTTAACTGCAATTTAGACCAAATTTATTCAGATAAGAGTCTTAGTAACATGCTAATGAATTTAATGTTATGCATTTTCTGTGTCATATTTGATGGTATATCGTTGTGGATTGAAACAGTTAGATGCCAAGAAACTGAAAAAGGAGGAGAAAGAGAGGAAGAAGGCTGAGAAAAAGAAGCATAAGAAAGAGAAGCGGAAAAGAGAAAGAAGTGGTGACTCTGACTCAGATATGGACACTACGAACAGATTGAAAAAAATGCATCATAAAGATAAGCCACAAAAACTGTCAACTGGCAGTGATTCTGAGGGTAAGATGGACAGGGGCCCAAGAAATGAAGAGGATATGAAGAGTGTGAGAGATCATCTTAAGGATCCTAGGGGAAGATACAACACAAACTTCAAAATGCCTCCATATAAAGAGCATTTGAAATACAGTGAGAAACAACAAGAAAGACCTAGATCACCTTTGAACTATAGACATCATAGAGCACATTCCCCTTCAGAAAATGGGGAAAGGAATAGATCAAGATCACCCTTGAATCATAGGAAAATCCTGTCACATAGGCAAAGGTATAGATCACAATCCCCTTCAGAGCATGGAGCAAGGCATAGATCAAGATCCCCCTCTGATCATGTGAAAAGCCCGCGCCATAGGCAAAGGCATAGATCAAGATCCCCCTCTGATCATGTGAAAAGCCTGCGCCATAGGCAAAGGCATAGATCACGGTCACCTTCAGATAATGGCAGAAGGCATAGATCACGTTCACCTTCAGATAATGGCAGAAGGCATAGATCACGTTCACCTGACAATTGGGGGAATGGGGTTCCTTCAGATCGCAGGAATAAGTTTCCATCACAGAAAGACAAGGAAAGTAACTCACATGCTAGGGGTATAGATTCTCGTCCAACTGAGGAAAAACCGTTGGCTGTCTCTGATATTCATACCAAGCCTGTGTCACGGCCCAAGTATCAGGCAGGCAAGCTATCAGAAGAAGAAAAGGCTGCCAGGCTACGTGAGATGCAAATGGATGCTGATTTACATGATGAACAAAGATGGCGAAGGTTGAAAAAGGCATCTGAAGCTGATGCTCGTGAAGCTATGGAAGCAGCTAGAAAATCTGGGAAAAATTTCTTGGATGCTACTAGCAAGAGTGTGTATGGTGCAGAAAAGGGAGGAAGCACGACCATTGAAGAAAGTGTTAGGAGACGCACACACTATCTACAAGGATCTGCCGCTGCTACTGAAGGCAATGCTTTTAGAAGATGAAAAACAGCTTAGAGTGTGATCTCAATTTCAATTCACATGAGAAAATCCGTTTGTTTGATTAACTTCTTTGACAACATTGGTGTTTTGTTGTTGCTTATGTACTTCTATAAATTCCAGCCATGTATCTGAGAAATATGATTTTATGCTTGTACAGTAAAATGCTTCGACTGTTTCTTTGATTTATGTAGAATCTTGTTAATCTCAAACTGTGGTGGTTGTGAGTTGCAATTTTTCTAAACTGAGAGAGTAATGACCACAATTTACAAATTTAAGGGGTTGAATGAATCCCCACCCTTTTGCAAGAGAGGATATCCTGCATCTTGTTCAAACTTTGCTATTTCTTTCGGTAAAAGACGATGTTGATTTCTAATGTAGAATATGGAGTAGAGGAGAGCAATATTAACAGGTAACAGCACTGTGATATACATAACTAGCCATTTTGAGATATTCCAGACTTCAATAGCACAGCCAATTGATAAATTTGCCAGTTTCACCTTGAAACAGATTGCATGTTTTTGATCGTTGTTTTTTGAAAGCTGCAACTGATGATGATATGCTGAAACTTTCCTGACATAGAGGATATAAATTTGTGCCATATTGCAGATGAAGCGAATAATTTGACTCTTAAATATACTTATATATGTCTGCACCGTCGACCTTATTTCCATGATCATATGCATAGTTTATATGGTATTAGTGGCCTCACTGTTTAGAATCTATATGCAGCAATTCCGGGAGCCTTCATGTGAATCGAAAAAGTAACGGAAGATGAACAGAAGCATGAAAGGAGAATCAAGAAAAAAGAAATTTACAATGGCAGCAGGTGGAGTGTAAGATGTCAATAAATATAACTGATTTTAAATTTGATGTCTATTTGATTGTTATGGAGTAATTTTGACTGACGTCTATTTGACTTTCATGGAGTAATTTTGACTGACACGTCTATTTGACTCACGGAGTAATTTTGATTGACGTCTATTTGATCATCATTAGGAAGTTATTCTTCTTCCTTGGAAGAGGTGTTAAAAAAATAATGATATCCTGGGCATATGGTGGCGTTTGGAGCCTGTTTATTTTGTTGGAAGATGTTTTTGGAGTCCAACATGTTAATCTTTGATATATGGTGGAGTTTGGAGCGTTTTTTATTTTGCTGGAGGGTTTTTTTGAGTCTAATGCAGTGCTGTAGCTAGATTGAGACCTTTGTCATGAGGCAGCAGGAAATTTGTCAAGAAGGTAATCTGGTTGTTAATTAATATGGTATGTGCAAATCCTAGATAAGCGCCGCAAAATTGACCTTGTGGCATTTTTCAGATGGATATATTTAAGATATCTACACCGTTATTAATTTTTTGAAGGATAAATCCAATTGGTACACCTTGATCGTGAGGATAGTGAAAGTTACAATTTTGAAAAAGGAGATTGGATTGTACACATTATTGTACAATGTATATGGTAATTTATAAAACAATTCCCATTGACCTTATGCAATGGAAAGATCCTTATACCAAATTGGCATCTTGCTTGCTACCTTCAGTATTAGTATAATCACTACATCACATGCACCCTAATAAGGAAGTAAAATATGATTTCTATGCTTCAACATATTACTATGGAAAAGTTTTCTATATAGCTAGTTAGATTTCAACCATTTCTATTACCATTATAACTGGATATGTATACAGAAGTATACCAAAAAATCTTTTTAAGATCTTGTTTTTGCTCCGTAGAAACTTTTATGTATAAACGTTCAAGATCAAGTGTCTACCATGTCATTTTTGCCACCAGAAGGAAATTCTGTGGTACTTCCTCTAGGACCAAATTGTAAAACTACTAATCTTAATTAAAGCCCACTAAGGTCGACGGCAATTAACAACTAAACTATTCAAAATGGGATGTGTACGTCGCTAAAACACGGTAAAAACCAAATGATCATCATTAACCGAAGTTAATAGACCGGTATCCAATAGAGCATATAAACCATCGTTGACTGACCGTATCCAACACAGATAAACTTATGCGGCTGGGTCGGCCTCACCACTCCCATCTTGTTCCCCCTTCCCTCCGTCTCTGTCCCTTTCCACTATTGTTCCTTCTAGTTTTTGTCTTTTTGTAGATTGAGTTGTCCGCCATGGAACTCCCCCCGACGCCTAGTTATCATTTCGTGGATGGTCTGCTATGTTCAAATTAAATTGTTAGCTCTTTTGAAAGTGATGTTCGCCGTGATGAATTGAGTTGATTTTCACTCCATATGCAGAGCTAGAAATGATTGCTTACCGCTCGTTTCAAGTTAGGACGACACTGACACCAATTACGTTGTGTTCGACGAAAGGATTGGTATTGTCATTGGTTTCTTTTTCACACATATTTATGGAAAGGATAGAAGACGGTTTCTTTGTGTGCTGGTTTGTTTGGAGTTAATTTCCATTATCCTGTGGCTTCGCTTCCTCTACTTTGTACGCGTGGAACCTAGGTTTGCGACTTTGTGAGGGTTACGGTTTGTTATGTTATATTGTATGTGATTTGAAAAATTACTTGCATTGTTAGTTTGGGTTTAATATATGCCCCTCCTTGCATTTACATCTGCATCATGATTTCTACACACTGAACCTAGGTTGGCAACTTTGTGAGGGTTAGGGTTTTGTCTATCATTTTGTATGTGATAGGGAAAATATTTTGCATTGTTAGTCGTGGGTTCAATATATGCATCTACTTGCATTTACATCTTTATATCACCATTTCCACTTTAAGCGTCGTGCGTGGAGATTGGTATGTGTTTATGCAATCCTCTTGTTTTTGAATGAGCGATGATTTATATCTAACAATTTGTGATTATAGTGTAATTTCTCTCCTCATATCAACCCAAGACAAATAGTAACAAGTGGTATTTTCAAAACGCTTGATAGATGCACTAAGGGAACTAGTTGTTAGTGTTTGTTTCAAATTTACTATTGCTCGAGTATTTTGTGGACTAAGAGACAACTTCATTAGATATGAGGAGAGAGATGCCCTGTAAGAAAAAAATGGAAGCAACATTCCTCAAGTCTTGTATGTTTGTACTTGTTGGAGACAATTAAGGTTTGCATATACTTTTCCATGCCATATTTGTTTATTGGAATAAAAACCCTCTAATTTAATATATGCATGGGTTTTTATGGACATGGTCAGGGTTTTATACACATTGTATTCATGTTTTCTATGGGTAAGAAAGACCTTTGTTTTGTAAAGTAATTATTTATTAGAGTGCGTGGTGTTTTATAGATGTGTAGGTGTTAGGGTGTAGTATTCTCACTAGCTCTTTGATAAATCCTAAACACCTCAATACTCTTCATTGTGTAATATTAATTAAAATTCTACACAATCTTAAAATTGCTAAGAATGTGATAGAAGTCTAGCCACAATTGATTTGACAAACTTGACATAATGTGACAATGTGACTAATGTCAACACCCTAATACTATTATCTAAGTTTGTGAATATAGTGCCTAGACTTTTGCAGGTTGAAAGACTATCTATCCTAAAAATTTAAGAGTCAAGGCCCTGTGGAATTGAATACATGAGTGTTGCAATAAATGAAAGCTTTCTAAATCAACCAATTTAGAAATCAATCATTGCTGAATGAAAAGTATAGATCATCTCCTTGGGGAAAATGCTTTTGAGAAAGCAATTTTATAGCAATTAGGTATATTTTCTAAAGTTACAATGTACATAGGAAGTATATGTACTATTTGATTAGAGACAATTATATAGAAACATATAAATAGTAGTGCTTTTGTATTGTTAATGGGATGTTTTTTTAAATGTAGGCAATAGTGTTCAATTTTAAATTATAATCACACAATATGAACATCCCCTATAGTTGATCATATAAGAGACAACCCCTTGCATATACTTTTCCATGCCATGCTCGTTTATTGGAATATAAACCCTATTATTTAATATATGCAGGGCTTTTATGGACATGGTTAGGGTTTTATAGACATTGCATTCATGTTTTCTATGGGTAAGAAAGAACCTTGTTGTGCAAAGTAATTATCAGAGTGCAAGGGATTTTATAAATATTATGTGGGTGTTAGGGTGTATTATTCCCACAAGCTCTTTGATGAAACCTTAACACCCTAATACTCTTCACCGCATAATATTAATTAAAAATCTACAAAATTTTGAAATTACTAAGAATGTGACAAAAGTCTAGCCACTAATGATTTGAAAAACTTGACAGCATGTGACAAATGCCAACACCTTAATACCATTCTTTGAAGTTTTTGAATGTAGTCCCTACACTTTTGTAGGTTGAAAGACTACCTATCCTTAAAAGTCAAGGTCATGTGAAATTGAATACAATAACATTGTAATAAACGAAAGTTTTTTAAGTCAACTAATTTAGAAATCAGTCACTGCTACATGAAGATGATAGATCTTCTCCTTGTAGAAAATGTTTTTGAGAAATCATTTTATAGCAATTGGGCATCTTTTCTAAAGTTCAATGTACATAAGAGGTATACATATTGTTTGATTAGAGACAATTATACAGGGGCAGATAAATAATAGTGCTTTTGTCTTCTATGTATTATTAATGGGATATTTTTTCAAGTGCAGAGAATAGTGTTCTATTTTAGATTATAATCACACAATAAGAACATACCCTATAATTGATCATATACATGTTAACATGTATTTGTTCTAGTTGCATATGTTAAGATGTATCTATGCTAGTTGCATAAGGTTATTTAAGGCTGCACCTCATCTCTTTGGAATACTTACTATATGTCATATAGGTATTAAGGTGGATATCCTTAGTAGTTTATCTAGTTGAAGAGATTTTACGTTGTTTGATGCAACATAAGAGTGATCCATTGTATTATAGGTTTATTACACCTATAACAATTTCAAGATACTTGTAAGACATTAACCACATGTATTAAAACATCTCACATTTTACTCATACCATATAAGTTTTAATTTTTTAATGATTGCCTTCTTTCTTTCCAAATTTATGATGGATGATCTAGAGGAAATGGATATCTAGGAAAAAAATATAGATGAGATAGAGCATGTGGTATGCAATTTTATCTATAACCCATGAACATGATTTTTTTAGTTCAACCATTTGTTTGATACTAATGGATGGTTATATGAATTGTTTTAACATAAATTAATATTCGACAACCACTCATCCATGTGTGTTTGTTCTGAGTTTAGATACTCGTCTAAAGTTGACAAAATCTATAAGAGGGTTGCATAGGGTGCATCACTGGGTCAGGACAAGTAATTTTATTGATAGTGTCTCTTTTTTTCCATGGTAAACTTAATGAAGTTCAAAGTTTTTTGACAATAATATACATTTGACCACTTCACATCCACTGTTTGTTTTTACTCCCCTAGACAATAATAATGATTGATTATTTTAGTAGAAAAAACATTTTACCTTATAGTCATTCATTTGTGAATGCCCTGAATTGAAATCTCAGTTGTTGTTTGATAAACTTCCTAATGTTAGGCTAGGTAATTGGATTTTGAAAAATAAACTAGATTTATGTAAACCAAACTTGCATTTCATTAATTGAAAGAGAAGATAGATTACAAATACATAGGCCATGGAGGGGTGGTTCACTTCATTTTCTACAGTGACTATTCACTTTCTATGACAAGGCAAACACAATCTTATGCCTAGGATAAACAAATATTATGTACAATAATATTACATCCCCCTTTAATTCATAGGGGTTATAGTGAGACCAAGCATGCCTCTGAACTATTCAAATTTCTCTCTTCCAAGTGATTTTGTTAGGATATCTACTAGTCGCTTTGCAGTTGGACAATGTAGCAATTTTACAATGTCGTCTTTCACATAGTGTCAGACATTTTCATTGATATGCTTGGTTTGGTAGTGAAAAACTAGATTCTTTGCCATTTGAATTGCAGAAGTGTTTTCAACCATGAGTTTTTTTTAAGAAACCCATGTTACCTGGGAATTTTCAAGAGTCCTTTTGAGCCATATTATTTCCCTTATTGCCTCTAAAGCTGCCATATATATTGTTTCTATTGAAGAAATGGCTAGAACTCACTAATTCTTCGACTTCCAAGAGATGAGTGTTGTTCCTAAATTCATTAGAAAACTTGAATTAGTCTTCCCATCTTCAAAACTACCTGCATAGTCAGAATCTAAATATTCAATTATATTTAAGTCTGCTATGTTGGATTATTTGAGCCTAAAATTTTATGGTCTTTGAGATACCGTAGAATTCTTTGTTGTTATCGAGTGACTTTCTTTAGGTTGTTGCATGAATCTAGAAAGAACAACGACAACAAACGAAATGTTTGGTCTAGTTGTGGTTTACATAGATCAAACTTCCAATGAGTTTTTTAATATTGAGTTGCATCTTCAAAATCTGTAGGATCTTTTAACATCAACTTCAATTTTTTTTCCATTGGCATATTGATTGGTTTATAGTTTGTCATTCCAAATTGATTAGAATTTCTCCAATGTATTTTTGTTTTGTGATGGAAATGTATTTAGGTTTTTGAATCACTTCAATACCCAAGTAGTAATGAAGGTAATCTAAATCTGTCATTTCAAAGCCTCTCATCAATTTTGATTTGATTTTTATAATGTACATTTCATTTTTTTGGTGATGAGCAGATCATCTACATACAACTAAAAATACAACTATTTTGTGATCTTCACTGTCAACTACAAAACCTTTTGCTTGATTCATGTAGACTATTTCTTTGAGATCATGATTTATAAAAAAAATTCACATCCGTATGATGAAAATTCCATCCTTTTTGTGCTTCTAGAGCCAAAAAACTTTGAATAATAGTTCAATTCACTGTTGGTGCAAAGGTATCATTGTAGTCTATCCCTTATTTTTGGGCAAATCCCTTTGCGACAAGCCTTGCTTTGTGTTTATCAAGTGAACCATCTATTTTTTATTTGTTTTGAAAGACCCACTTGAAACCAATGGGTTTAAACCCAAATAGAAGGATCAACCATCTCTAAAGTTCCATTCTCGACCAAGCATCATATTCAATTTTCATTGTATTTTTCCATACATCAAGATTTTTTAGCTTTCTGGAAATAAGTAGGGTTTGGATCAAAAGCAAAAATGCCTTCATTTTATGGAAGGTCCTTTAAGGTAAGATTTCTATCTTATCTTGAATTTATTTTAGGACTTTCTTTGATTGGTGAGCGACTATATGTGCATTTCAAATACCTGTTTTTCAAACCTCATTAGGTCTAACATATTTAAATGTTTATATGGCCCATTTTGGCATATTTTTTCAAGTTTATTATTAAATAGTCAGTGCCTCATTTTATTGATCTAAATCTATTTAATTTTCTGACATATGACCACTTTTTGACAAAGTTTTATTTCCCTCTATAGGGGGAGTGTCGTTTTCAATACACGAGTCAATAGAGATTCAACTATTTTCCAATTGTAGGTCCCCTTTTCATTGTTTGGAACTTTCATATCAATCTCTTTGAAAACATCAAATTTAACATATTTTTCACACTAATTCAATTGTCTACTAATACTTGATGTGTCTTTTTAAGTTTCACAAAAAACATCTCTTGAAACAATTTTTTTGTTGTTCTCATCATATAGTTTGTATGCCTTTAAGGATTGTGGGTATCCCAAAATGATGCATTTTAAAATTTTTTGTGGTCCAAATTAATCATTTTCTCCTTGTGAATCAATAATATGTCGCATTGAAGGAAGATGACCACACCATAATTCATATATGGAGTTTTCATTTGAAGGGCTGCAGATGGTGATCTATTGCGAATATATAATTTTGTTTGAGTTACTTCTGCCCAAAAATATATATTTACCCTTTTGAAATACAACATTGCTTGAACCATGTTTATCACAGTTCTATTCATCCTTTCAACTAATCCATTTTGTTGAGGAGTGTAAGGGACTATGAGATGATGCTTGATCCCATTTTGTTTGAGATAAACTTCAAACACCTTTTATGTGAATTCATCACCATTTCAGTCCTTAGTGTCTCAATATGAAACCGTGATTCATTTTCAATCATTGTTAGAAACCTTTGAAAAGTTTTGAAAGCTTTTGATTTTTGTTTCAAAAAGTAGATCCAAGTCATTCTACTATATTGATTAGTGAACATGCTTGTGGAAAGAATTGATAAATAACACAAAAATGAGTGAATCAACTACAAATTTCTATTGGCTTTCTATTCTGATTTTTGAAATGGTTCTCTTTCATGGTTAGCTAATATACAAGCTTCACACTTTTCAATATGTTTAGGCAGTGTTGGTAGAACTACAACATAATTATTTTGCATTGTTCAAATGCTGTCATAATAAGTATGCCCAAATCTCACATCCCAAAGAATACTAGTTGGTATTCCTCCTCAACAAGAAGAGAAAAGTTTCTTGGAATTGAAGGCTCATCTTTGAGTTTTAGTAAATTTCCTTCCTCAAATCCAGTTAAGATGATTGCAATATCACATTTAAAAAAAAATCTCTACTTCTCCATCATTCAACATAATGGAGTGGCCTTGTTGTTGAATGAAAACTAGATACAAGAAGTTTATTTTCAATTGAGGAAGGGATGAAATATTTTGAGAATGAAATATAGAAGCCTTGGTGACTTGAGTCAAATGGTACCTTTACCTTGAGGTTGCAATTTTTTTAATCTACAAAATATAGGGACCACAAATGTCTTTATGAAACTCCTCAAATAAATCCCTTTGGAAATTCATATTTAGTGTGGAAAAAGTGTTTAAGATCTAAGCATTATCCTAGGTTGAACTTACTAAGGCATTATTTGTTTCATCCGAGATGAAAATCACACGTTCACTTGTGAATTGAGTTGAGTCTGATTTTGAAGTTTTCTTGTTTTCTTTTTCTTATTTGTGTTTATGATAGGACTCAATTTTGTATCAATATGTTTTTAATTCATGTGTAGACACCTAAATATGTCCCCTTGAATGTTTTCAGTATCACATCACCTTGGACCTATTCTCGACCATTACTTAACGATCTAGCTAGTTAGCTCACCCTTTACACCTAGCCACCAAATATTTTAACGTTCTCTCCTTGACTCTTTTTAACCATTTTTTCACCAAGGGATCAACCATCGATGGTCACTCTAACTGTCGACAGTCACCCTAATCATCAACGGTTAGGTCTCCACGCCTATAACACAAAAATCATCTAACTGTGGATGAGCTTGCACGGGCAAAATAGAAACTTTCCCATGCATATCTCATAACTTCATTTCTTCTAAAATGGACATCTTTATCCTCCCAACTTAGCAATTTTCCCTCAACACTTCCTTCCTCACTTAACAAGTTTTTGATATAAATGCAAGGCTCTTGCGAGAGTTATGCATCTCAAATTCACATATCTAACCTCTCTTGTTTTCCTTGTGTAGACATCTGACATCCCAAAACCTTGTCCATGTGATGGTCAAAGTACCATTACGTTGCTCAAATATCTTTAGCACTCAGCTATCAAATCTCCAACATAACAAAGGTACTTTGTTTCATTTTCAATATTTTTTACTCTTCATTTATTCTATTGATCAGTCAGTTTGAACCCTCTTCCCCACTCCTTATACCCACCTAATACCCTTTCATCCACATACACCCCCTTTTGTCCACCAGATACCCTTTGTAACTCATTCTAAAAATTCCTCGATAGATAAATGTAGCCAGTTACTATAACCATCGACGGTTATAACAACCACCGTCGGTCGCCCAACCATCGTCAGTCAGGACAACCACCAACGGTCACCCTGACTTTTGATGGTTTCTGTCACATAAAATTATAGATTGTTATTTTAGCCCCCCTTTTACCTTTCCAGACTTCTTTCCACCCTTTGACTTGTACCTGAACTCTTTTATGATTTTTTTGGACCTAACCTTAATATGTTTATTGCATGTAGATGACCTTACCAGGACTTGCACATGAGATAAATAGCATCTTTGACCTTGCCATTGTCCCACAATCTCTATTTACCAATCAAAGTAATATTGCCTTTGAGTTATCCCTTTTCACTATGGTTTTCACACCCAACCTGGAGGATGTAGAAGAATAATTAGCCGTAATCCAAGAGGATATTGATGAAGCTGCTACATTTTGGAATCATTATTTTGATAATATCAATCCTGATTTAGATTAGATGTCTTCTATATTGATCATCATTATCATTTCCATATCTACCATTTGTACTTTCTCATTTATCAATAAACTTGAATGTTGAACAAGGGCTGACATCCATTTAAGGAAGCACATTCCTTTCTTGGGACTGGTTTCTCACCAGGTAACCCCTTACCTTTCTATTAACATATTTTTCATGACTTCATGTGATTTGCAGGTCATTCTTCCCTTGCCAAAGAAGAGTTTTCACTTTGTCTGGATATCAACACGTGCACTTTCTACCAGGTACCCATGCACACACCCTTAATAATCACTTTCTTTTATCTATTTTTAGAACTAAAAAAGGAAGGAAATAAATTAAAACATTTTGGTACGTCCGATGGGACCCCTTAAGGGTTCATAGTTCTATTTATTTCATATAGTTGCATTAGTGAATCTCATATTCTTGCATTTATGCGAATCTTCAAATTTTTTTTTAAAAAAAAGTGCAAACTTCATTCTAGGGATAGGTTTCATTTTCATCCTACATTCATTGCATTGTTCCTTGTTTGCATGAAAAGACACCAAAAAATTATTTTGGGATAAAATTAATTGCATCCATTATTTTCTTGTTTAATGCTTATCTCACCTAGATTGATTAACCACATTATGAATAAATCATAGAGCACATATGTTACACTGCCAAATCACTACACCAAAGAACACATCAAAACATACCTGAGACAAGGCCTATTGGGATTTCATCACCCTTTGGATCACCTTACCCTACTCGGTGATCCTACTTGGATTTCACCACCAAGAGGACCCACTCCATTCTCTAGCAAAGTATAAACTCTAGAAAAAAAGTATCTATTGGCTAAGTGACCCAACTCAACTTCAGGTTCATGAAGTGCAGGGAGTAAGCCCCCAGTACCAGGGCATGTACCTGATCTAGTACAGATTCTTTGAGCACCAAAATTTAACTTGAAACCATCCTTAGATGGAATTTTTTTAGTACCCGAATCATAAGCTAATTTTACCTTACACACTCTTTAAGGCATAAGCCAAAAGTGATTTAAAATAAATCCTAATATTAATTGTGCTTTTAGTGTTTGCTTTGTTTGCTTTGGGATTTTATTTTATTGCTCATTGTTTGAGGTGAAAGGTTCATTATCCACTTCCAGATTTTTCATATGGTTTTGACCAGACAACAAGTGAAAAATCAAAATAACCGACCACCACCTTCATCTTCATCCATGTATTATACCTTGGATGTGGATAAATCTCCCCATGTTTCACCTCACCATTATCCTCCACCAACATCTCCTTCTAGAATGCCAATTGTATCTGAAGGAGATCCAGACTTTATCGCCTTTCTCGATAGTAATCCAGTTGCCTTGCAACATTACCTTAACACCTTACCTCATCGTACCCCCCTAATTCAGTTCCTTCTTCCGAACCATCTCTTGGTATGCCAACCCACCTCATGGTAGGAATCACTTCAACCCAACCATTAACTTAGACCTCTTCGAATATCCCATCCACCCAAACCAAAACCAACCTTCCATCGCCCAACCAAACACCACCATTTACACCCCATAGGGGTTCAACCTTACCATTAATTACCTACGCCCCATCTACTGTGGCAATATATTCCACTTCATCTTCTATCTTCCCTTTGGTTGCAACCAATCCTTCAACCACAGTTCCACTTCAAAGCTTAGTGCTCTCCATACCCCAAAACCTTCCTCCAATTCACACTAGGGTTACCACCCAACCTCAACCTTCCCAACTTCCTCCTACCTCAAGCATACCAACCGCATCTTTTCCTCAACAAGTGTCTATGACAACTCACCAATATGTCCCTAACCCACAAGGGTACATACTAGCCACCACCTAACCTTGTATGCCAAGTAGTTCTTATGTGCCTCCATCTTAGCCTCTTGGCACCACCTATTAGTATGTGGCTTCATTGGTGTCATCTGCTACATATTCATACATTACCACAAACCAACCTCAATAAAATGTATCTCTTATGTATGCGGTTTCCCAACCCTAGCCTGACCTAATCAAAGTGCTCATGGACAAAATGACTAGTTTGGAGTCATCCATCTTTAACTAAACCAATATTTTGTCTTACGACCAAATTTGTAATGAGCCTACCAACCCCTCCATACCTATTCATGCTTACCCTTCTCAATGGGAATTACCCAAATTTTCTAAATTCCAAGGTAAAGAGGACCATTAGCAACACTTAAGAATGTTTCGACATGCTTGCTACTTGATTGCTTATGATGATGCTCTCCTCCTCTAAACCTTTCCCATGTCATTATATAGGGCCACCCTTGACTGGTATAGTTATATTCCCACTCATTCTATCTTTTCTTTCTCTCAATTGACACAAACCTTTTTGGAACACTTTCCTGTAAACATATCTAAAAAGGTTTCCATTACAGACCTATACTCCATCAAATAGTTTGAAGATAAGTCCATTGTTTATTTTGTTACTTGATGGAGAGGTCTCATTAATCAACTCACTTTTCCATTACCCCAACTTGAATTAATTGAATTATTTTCTTAGGGTTGTGCTAAACACATTGCTTCAACTCTCCAAGTCCAAACCTTCAGGACCTTTGATGAAGCTTTTACTATGGCCCACAAACTGGAAAACTATGCTATTGATGAAGGGAAGTTGAGGCTTCAAAATAAAAATTCTAGCTTCAAATCCATCGAGTCATCCTCCACCAAAACCATGAACCCAACCAATTCTAAAGCAAAAGCATCATCACATTTAGTCATTCTTAAAACCACACTTCCTCCACTCGTCAACCAAACACCTCCAACCAACAACCCTTTCAATCACCAAAACCGTACTCAAAATTGAGTTCTTTCAAAACCATTTACCCCGATTGGGGAATCTTATGCATCGGTGTTGGAAAAACTACTCAAAGCCAATCTAATCTAACTTCCACCCATCAAGCCCCTTCAACAATTTGATATTTCTCACCCCCTTCCCAGGTGGTATAATGAGAATGATCATTGTGACTATCATCAGGTTATTGGACATGATACCTATAGATGCAATACTTTTAAAAGCATTGTCTAGGACCTAATTGATAAAGGGGAGCTTGTGTTTGACAACCCAAATACTCTTTCAAACCAATCCCTTGATATTTTTTGAAAACCATTTCTAAACCATCCACCTTCAACCCAACACCATGAAAACTAACCCAAATCCTCCAATTCATAGGAGGCACATGTAATCAATGTCATTAGTAATGTGTCCATTGTTGAAGAAGTTATTACCTCCATCACCCAAATCAAGGGGAACCACCTGCCACCAATTCCTTTAAATTCCCAAACAAAGGAAATAACTATCCCTTCCACTTCCTTAGATGAAACCATGGTTTCACCCACCCCTCCTATGGTAGAAACACCCAAAGAGATGGTCACTCCATCGACCATTTCATTCACTCCTCTAATCCAAATCAAAAAGCCACTTATCCCTTTGGTCAACCAAATGAAGGAGGAAGCTAAACCAACTCTTTCACCTTAAACTATTACCTTTACCACACCAATTATAAAATCATCCATATCTTCCTTGAAAGCCATTTCTCAAGAGACAATATCCCAATTTATCCAACCTTTGCCTTTGGAACCTTCCATCAAGGATAACAATACTGAAACCACTCCTTCTTTGTCCCCAAAGGGTATACATTTTGAATCCAATGATTATGGAAAAATTCTTGTTTATAAACCCTTCTCCTGGCTATTTCAAAGTTTGGAATTCACCTCCCAACCAAAATTTGATAGAGCCACCTTTTGGCATCAGCTTGGACTTTCGTATCAAAATAAGATTGAACCTTATACTTCACTGGAATCCACTCTCAAACTTATTATTACAAATCCACCAACTAATCCTAAAGTTACCAAGAAACTACCTCAATTAGCCCTATCTAAAATTGCTAAATCACCCTATGCTTCTTTTACCAAGCCAATCAAGGCTTTGGGGATTTCCCCCATGCCAAATCCTGCTCATCCTCCTTTAATACTAGATTTAACCACACCAATCCAACCAAAACCTAATCCAATTAAGCCCATTAAGGAGGGATTGCCTAGACCTCAACTTCAATGAAGAACCATACCAACTCCTTCACCTTTACCTTCTATTTTAGGACCACATCCTTCCACCCTTCCCATAAACTACTCTTCCTCCAAAAAATGATCTCCCCTTTTGCTACCTATAACAAGCCCATCTCCTAGTTCATCATCATTCCTCACCAACCTTTACCCATCCACCATCCCATCTATTAAAACCTCATCATCTAGACCTCCAATTCTTAAACCAATTACATCTAATCCAATTCATTCAAAACCTCTAGCCAGGCTTACTCCACCAATAATACCTCCTATTAAAAATACCTTACCTAATAAGGAACCTAAACCAAAAACCCAAACTCCACCATCTACAAAATCCTTATCAGAGTTTTATAAAACTATATTACAAAGGATCTTACAAGCTTCTACCATTAACTCACCAACCATCAAGCCTTTTGACCCCACTCGCTAAAAGCCAACCTGGTTTAATGACAATCTAATTTGTCTTTACCATAGAACCCCTATGCATGATACGAAGAACTATAAAGCTCTCCAAGCTATCATTCATGGACTTTTGGAGGAGGATGATCTATTAGATGAGCCTTCTTTAAGCCATTTACCTCTTTTACAACCTATCCAATCCTCGTACTAATCATCTCCTCTACTCCCACCAAGAAGTGAAATAGAGGAACCAAAGCAAGTAATTGCTCCTCTTGTCCATACTATTCATATGGTAACTCAGTTTAGAGCCCAACACAAGGACAAGGGTAAAGTGGTCCAACAAAATGAAAAAGGTAAAGCCAAGGCAACCATTCCATGGTCTTACCCTTCAACTCCTCAACCAACCAACCAAACCCAAAAGGCTACACATTCACCTTCACAACCATCCAAGCCTAAGGTCTCCATTTTGGGAGCCCCTTCATCTTCCAATTCACCTTCATTCGTCCAATGCCTGGTGATAAAAAAACTTCACCAAATGCCCATCAAAATTAGTCTTTATGAATTAATTATCACCTCCTCAATATCGTCAAACTTTAATCAAAGTAATGCATTCTATAGAGGTTCAACCAGAGGATCCCCAACCTCTTGCATCTTTGACTAGAGCTATCCAACATGTTACTAGCATCACCTTTCAAGAGTCTGAAATCCTACCATATCATAGTGAAGATCTTGATCCCCCTCTTTTATTACAACATCCATCAATCATACACATGTCAAAAGGGTCATGATTGATGGGGGAGTGAGTATCAATATCATCTCCTCCCATGCTTATGATCAAATTTAACTACCTAAAAGCATCATGTTAAAAAGCTCAATGGTTCTCTAATCATTTAATGACACCTTGGCCACTACTCTGGGGATAATTATTCTCCACATTCATTTGGGACCTCAAACCATTATTGAACTATTTTATGTTGTAGAGGGTAAATTTCAATATAATGTGTTACTTGGTCACCCCTAGATCCACCCTATGGCATACGTCCCTTTTACCCTTCACTGATGCATCAAGTTTGAACATGAAGGATAAGTCATTACAATCAAAGTCGATCCAAGTACCTTTGCTTCTTGTAATATAATGTATCGGCCCAATGATGTTCTTATTCTACCTTCACCCTCTTCATAACCAACCACTAGCCAAACCACCACATCAAACCAACACACCAACACTTATATTTTCAACAATAGTGAAGCATCCACTAGTTCAACTATTCCTTCATAATAAATCTCAGTCGAGCACCCCTTGCAATCCATGTTCTAATGACTTACACTTGGGGAATATTAACTTTTAGCTTTGGATGCTTTTCCCACTCCACATGAATTTAGGAACCTTCAGAATGATCCATCTTATGATCCAAATATTGGTACCCTTGTCCCCTTTGGTCTTCCCAATAATAGAACATATTTTGCCTATGGGGGACTTGACATACTGCTTCTTGCTCCCACCACCATGCCTTGTATCCAACCATTCACTTCCAAATTTTCTTATCTTAGTATCCCAACCTTTACCCAAATATACCTTCATCAATGCACTTGGAAAGGGTTTGGGTTTGGCCTCTATGAGCAAGGACCCCATGAACTTCCTGCTATCAAAACTTAGAAACCTCATGAGTTCTTTGGCCTAGGGTATGTTCCCCCAGAAGAGCCCATACCAACCTCACCAATACCACCTCTCCCATTTGGAGAACCACCAACCTCACAAATTCTACCTCTCCCATTTGGGGAACCACTAGCCTCACCTCTCCCATTCGAGGAACTTCTACCCTTATCAACCTCACATTTCCAATTTGAAGAACCTCTACCCTCACCAACTCCATTTGAAGAAAATGACATCATCCCACCTAACTTTTTTTTATTAACACCATCAGTTTAGGTCCCTTGACTTATCAATAGGAAGGTTAAACTAAAACCATTCCTCTCATCTACCCTAAAATGATAACACATGATTCTCCCACTATTAACACCATCCAATGTCAAAATGACAAATCTATTCTTGGCTATCTAGGTGCAGAGGATTCTTCTCTTCAAAAATCCCTCCCTCCTAAAAACCAAACAATTCTAAATGAATCAATGACATACATTAATCTGGGTACTTAGGAGAACCCTCATATTGTCAAGATTGGCCAATCCTTAACTCCCGAGGAACAAATAAACTATACAACCTTCCTTCGTGATCGTAACATAACATTTGCTTGGTATCAGGATATGCCTAGTACTAACCCATCTATTTCCCTTCATAACATCATCACCCAACTCGAAGTTAAGCCAATCAAGCAAAAACTTCATCGAATCCATCCCTTTTTAACTCTTCTTATCAAAGAACTTCAACACCTTTTTCTCTAGTCTTTGGAGCTGAGGCTATCTTACCTCTTGAAGTCCAAATCCCATCTCTCCACATATCCTTGCATGAGATTCTTTCCAAAAGTGACTATTGTCAAGAACATTTAACACACTTAGAAATTCTTGATGAACATCACCTTACTACCCTCAATCATCTTCTCATTTATCAAGAGCGTATCAAGTGAGCCTACAATAAACATTTGAAAATATGATAATTCAACATTGGAGATCTTGTCCTAAAATAAAACCAACATGTCACTAATATGGAAAAGGCCAAGAAGGGAAATTTTGATTTTAATTAGCTAGGACCTTACATTATAACCCATAAATATGGATCGGGTACTTATCGCTTGTCCTCTCTCGAGGGTAGGATAGACCCTGAACCCATCAATGCATTGTATTTGCATCTCTTTCATTATTAAAATAAGGTTCACCACACTTTCGTGTCTTGCTTAAGCTCATCCTTGGGTGCATTGACCTTCCCTTCCATCATTTTGAGATCAATTGATTATATAGAATGATGCCATTTATTCATCACTATAACAACCTAATCTTAAATACAGGTACCTCAGCTCTACCCATACCATTGGTTCTCATAGATACTTTCCATCTTTTAATAGATGGCATCTCATGATCATTTATTTCTCAAAACCCATTCCCCTACATCTAATGTGTCTAGATCCCACTTCTACATGGGTAGACCTTTCAAACTTGAATCAACTTGTCCATGCTTAAATTACATAATACATCCATACTTCAAAATACATAGCAGACTGCTCCCTGAAAGGATAGCTACCACATTAAGTCAAAAGTTTCTTAAAATATACCACTCCCTCAAAGGATGGCTATGTTAAAAAAAACCTTAGACCACTCCCTCAAAGGATGGCTACAACAAATATTCATTCAAAGCTTCTCTCATTGATTAGCTTTAACAAATGATAAAGCAATAAAGCAAAATCCAAAACTAATAGGCAATAATCACCTCTTATATATACGTTCATTATATACTTCGCACATTGATCAGTCTACCTATTATACAATCAAGCTGCAATTGAATTTTACAACACAAGTAGACTTCCCGCATTGATCAGTCTACACATCATTATATAGCTTACTAATGCCATAGACTTGTCTATCAAAGTTCTTTGGTCACCCATGGAAAAGTTGATCATCTTATAGCCCACAAAATCCATTTCCCTTTACCCACAAATTCAAATCCTTACATGCTACCTAATAATGAATATACGAGATTATGAGCTTACTTGGCAAGAAGTAGTCAGTGTACTAGATTTATTAATGAAACACGATCTTGCAACACATTGGATGGGTTTTGTATTCACTAAGTTGATCCATCTATGGATTTTTATTGTTTAGAACTCATTAGCAAAAGGCATTATGCTCCTTGTCTTATCCAAGCATATGGACATCAACACGACCCTCATACATGCCACAATCATAACCTCATATCATTAACCAAACATCACATTATACATTTTTAACATCATGTGTTAATCATCCACAACAAATCCATGCACAAAAACAAAAAAAAAAATACAAAATTCTCATCAAAATAATAAACATCATATGAGAATCACATCATCCCTAATAAAATCCATAAAAGAATGCCATATTTAAGGTTTCACATCACAATATAATCATCATATAAACTATTCAAAATTATCATCAACATAATAGATCTCCTATCATAAGCATTCATAAAGCATGAACAACATCAACTCATCTCAAAACACATCTATATCCATAACATATGTATGTGGGTCTACATGTATCAACAAATGTACATATCTATCGCTCATAAATACATCTCATGTCTCATCACACAGGCTAGTGTCAAAATATCAAAAACATACATCATATAAGATTTTTGCTCATGATCCTAGAGCACTTAAACTAGAACCACTAGAACCTATACCTATACCTATACCTATACCTATCCCAGGTGGTCTCCCTATCAACTAACCCATTACCAAAGCACACTGATTGGGTGATGCAAGTGTCACCCCACCAGTTAAGCTAACTTGATACTCCC
Source organism: Torreya grandis (assembly GCA_037957365.1). NCBI lineage: Eukaryota > Viridiplantae > Streptophyta > Pinopsida > Cupressales > Taxaceae > Torreya > Torreya grandis. The sequence goes on along the minus strand of JARHVA010001243.1, from coordinate 2,959,243 downwards.
CCCATCTCTACTCATTAGGACACTATGCTAGCACAATGCCCTCATAAGAGCATAACTCCTGAATGGTTGCTAGGTATCTAGCCTGTGTCATAAATCTTGGGGGTGCCATAGTGACTCCACTAGGTTACCATAGGGAGTCCCTCTCCTAGGTCACCAAACCAAGTGAGGTCTTCATTTGATCATGCTCTCCTATCACCAACACAATTTGCCCTATAAATTGGCCACCTGACCTTAAAAAGTGACCAATTGACCCTATAAGATAGTAACCTATGCCTATGTTTGGTCTCTCTGTATAATAACACCACCTAACTAGCCCTGAAGCATGACAACCTATCCCTGGAGTGTGGCAATCTAGCCGTACAAAGCTATGATTTGGGTTTGAGCTGCTACTATCTATGGGTCTCCCTATTTATGATCAACATCCATTAGTCACTACTCCCCATCTCCCAAACCAAAATACATGGCTATGTACCTCCCCTAAAACCAAGTAGGGTAATCACCTATATAACCTGCATCATCTCCATCCCTCAGTGGAAAATCCTCATGATCAAACTCATCCTCCTATGCTTGTGGCTCTGACAAATAAATCTCTACATCCTCCCTCTTATATAACACTGAATCAAGAGGGATACCCTACACCAACCCAAACTGCCATCACATATGCTCAAAAGGGATGCACTTTGTCTCTCCATCATGCCTCCCATAGGCCCATCTCTAGTTCTACAATGATATAGTATGGAACCTATATCCAACCCACACTGACCATGTTTGATACAGTCTCCACACTACATCACTAGGCACTAAGCTCTCCAAGGCTCCTTAAAACCAATCTTTATCCCATGAACCACCACCAACACCTAGCATGGCCCCATCTATCCTTCATCGGTAGAAGCCAACCATATAAACTATCAGCTGAAATCCCTTTATAGGAAGACCCAAGGGTCTCAACACTTGTATATGCTCGTAATCCCAATAGTGCAATATAAATCCCATGCTAATGCCATAACACCTATGTACCCTAAACCCACACAAATCTCTGTATATCTACACCAATAATACCTATGCCCATCTAAACATAAATCTACCTAAAAAAAACTCAACTAACACCCCCAATAACACACTAGGGTATCTCCTTTTGACCAAATTTGGTAATGCATAATAGGTAACCACTAACTGCAACATAGTCAATAAGTATCTATCCCCCAGGGCTCTCTAGTATAGTTGCTTGATACTAAACCCTTCAAAATGGAACTATGCATCACCTCTATCATCTCCATACAACATCTCCATACACTCATCCATCTCATCCCACTCAATATGGTAGATGGGATCACCCTAAATAGGTAGACGTGTAATCCTATACACATCCTCTAATAGGATGCTCATTTCCCCTATCGATAACCAAAAGGTGTTAGTCACCAGATCCCATCTCTCGATGAGGGTGAATATCATCCTGACATCTCTTGGAGGCACTGGTAATTCCACATCACTCTGAAACCCACTATCTCCATGTGTTTCCAATCATCCATTGACATGACATCCCTCACCTCTGCAAAGATCTCAGGCACTCGATCTCATAGTTGGATCTACGCTCATGCCTACAAAATAATTATATCATGAATTACATAAGAACCTATCCCTATGAACATGACAACTAAAACAATTAATTCTTTTCTCTCTTATACCCCCCAAGTTGGTCCCAGTAAAATTATACCTCTTTACTATCCTCTACATGACAACACTATTTAGATCACCTACCCACCTTTTATTTTCTAACCTAGTAACAACTATCCATTCCATTTATACACCCTATAAGATTCTCAATCCTGAAACAACAATTTACATCTCTAAGAAATTTCCCCTATCCTTATTCCTATAAATAACTATATATCTTCACCAACCTATGTATAGCCACCCACACACTATTTAAAACCCACCCACAAATCTTTCCCACCCCACAAATCTTTATCCAACAAAAAATCTTAACCCCCCTTTTGACTATCACTAGTTCTTCCAACTATCAACGGTCCCCCTAGGCTATTTTATACCCCTAGGGTTGATCATCAATGGTTGGGTTAACCACCAATGGTTGGGTCAACCACTGATGATCACCTGTAGGTGACCATTAGCCACAGGCTTTGACCCCCCAACCTCTCCAAAACACACAACAACATATAAATTCCCCCTCCCCCTATATTTTTTCTCATTTTCTCACCCCCCTCATCCCTTTCATTCATTTTCCTACCCACCCCACCTTCTTTTCCCTCCTAGCAACAAAACCAATCAAAACTACCTAAACCTATGGTTTTCTAATTCCACACACAATTATCCATATTACCTACCATTTTTATTCTTCATTCCACATCTAATTCTATTCTATAAATTTTAAAATAGTACCCACCTCATTCCATGATTAGTGGCACCTCCTCAAAATGTGCCCTACCACTGGTTCATTTCTTGGATCCATCTCACCCACAAGCCAACACCAATCTCATCTTGACACTTCACTCACCTCTCAACAATCCATTACGCTCTTCATACACAACAAATCATAAAATGACAGTGCTCAACCAATTTTGCACAAAATGACAATAATGACTTTTCTTCACCACCCAATTTGATTTTATCATGATTTTAGGGATTTTTTATCCAAACTATCGATGGCTATCCAACCATCACTGATTGGCCAAACCATCGATGATTGGGTAACCATCATCGGTTACCCCCAGTTATTGATGGTTGGGTAACCATCAATGGTTGGTTCCTTCCCTTTTCCTTTCAAACCACCCTACCTTTTACCCCTTCAACTTATTTCCTTCTTCACCTTACCCATAATTTGACCAACCCCAATGGGAAAACCTATTTCCCCTACTCTTGACCTTATCTGGGAGTCACCCTCTCCTCGACCCAAGAACTACATTAGGCCTAAAGTCCATGTTGGATCCATTTGTTCATGGGACTATGTAGGCAACATCCTCTTGCCTTGTACATCAGGAGTCAACTCGGCCACCCCCTACCCCTTACCCAACCAAGCCACCCATTTTCCCATGTCCATCATGATGTCAGCCCCTCTTTTAGAAAAAACCTATTCGTACACCTTATGATGACATTGCTTTGGTCATTATTGACCCCTTCAACCTATTTGGCCTTATTGTACTTTTTTTGGACCACCTTGTGCATGACCTGAACATTCATGTTTTTCCTAGGAGTACTTCCTACCTCAGATACTTAAGTAAACATCAACCCTTTTTAGGACATTTGATATGCATAGCCTGATCAACTATGACCAACATTGGGGACCGATTACCTTGTCACTTCTTCTAGAACCCAAACTTCCTATTATCAACATTGGCCATTTTGTGTCTTTGCATCCTTTTTGGCCCCTAGCATCTCATCACACCTTGTGTGTGTGGTTGTGTTCAAGTACCTACACCTTCTTTACTTTTATCAAACTATGACCCAAATGCTATATTACCTCATCAACTCATAGTTTAAGGGGGAATACCCTCCTCTCATACTTAGGGCAACTAACCCTGAACTGTCAACCTTCCATTTTTTTTTCTATAGCTTATTGACCTAAAGCCACACAATAAAAAGGGGAAAATATAGACACCTAAAAATGTCCCCGTAAACATTTTTAGTATCACATCACCTTGGACCTATTCTTGACCATTAGTTAACTACCTAGCTAGTTATCTCACCCTTTACACCTAGCCACCAAACATTTTAACATGCTTTCTTTGACTATTTTTAACCCTTTTTGCACCAAGGGATCAACCATAAATGGTCACCCTAACCGTTTATGGTCACCCTAACCATCGATGGTTAGGTCTCCACCCCTATAACACAAAAATCATCCAACTGTGGATGAGATTGCAAAGGCAAAATAGAAACTTTGCCATGCATATCTAATAGCTTTCTTTCTTCCAAAATAGACATATTTATCCTCCCAACGTAGCAACTTGCCCTCAAAACTTCCCTACTCACTTAACAAGTTTTTTCTATAAATGTAGGGCTCTTGGGAGAGTTATGCATCTCAAATTTACATATCCAAGCTCTCTTGTTTTACTTGTGCAGACATCTGACATCCTGAAACCCTATCCGTGTGATTCTCAAAGATCCAAGTACCATTACACTACTCAAATATCTTTATCACTCAGCTATCAAATCTCCAACATAACAAAGGTACTTTATTTCATTTTTAGTATTTTATACTCTTCATTTCTTCTCTTGATCAGTCAATTTGAACTCTCTTCCCCACTCCTTATACCCACCTAATACCCTTTCATCCACAAACACCCCCTTTTGTCCATCTGATACCCTTTTTAACTCATTCTAAAAATTCCTTGATAGATAACAGTAGCTGGTTACTATAACCATTAATGGTTATAACAACTGCCATCAGTCACCCAACCATCATTGGTTAGGATAACCACTAATGGTCACCTTGACCACTGACGGTTTCTGTCACATAAAATTATAGATTGTTATTTTAGCCCCCCTTTTATCTTTTCAGACTTCTTTCCACCCTTTGAATTGTACCTGAACTCTTTTCTAATTTTTTTAGACTTGACCTTAATCTATTTATTACATGTAAATGACCTTACCAAGACTTGCACATGAGATAGATATCATCTTTGACCTTCTCATTGTCCTACAACCTCTATTTACCAATCACAGTGATATTGCCTTTGAGCTATCCCTTTGCACTACAGTTTTCACACCTAACCTAGAGGATGTAGAAGAATAGTTAGCTGTAGTCCAGGAGGATATTGATAAAGCTACTATAGTTTTGAATAATTATTTTGATAATATCAATCCTGCTTTAGATTAGATCTCTTTTATATTGATCATCATTATCATTTCCATATATACCATTTGTAAGTTCTCTTTTATCAATAAGCTTGAATGTTGAACAAGGGCTAACATCCATTTAAGGAAGCACAATCCTTTCTTGGGATTGGTTTCTCACTAGGCATCCCCTTACCTTTCTATTAACATATTTTTCATGAGCTCATGTGATTTTCAAGTCATTCTTCCCTCACCAGAGAAGAGTTCTCACTTTGTCTGGATATCAATGCACACGCTTTCTACTAGGTACCCATCCACACACCCTTAATACTCACTTTATTTTATCTACTTTCATAACTAAGAAAGGAAGGAAATAAATTAAAATATCATGACGCTCATGGATCCAAAACATTTGGAAAATAATTTTCCATCATTTGTCTTTTGATGTTGCCCACTTTTTTTTTTTTTTTTTAAATCATTTTTGCTTCCTTGTTTGTTGTTTTTCCATTTGCCTTCATTTTTGGAAAACAATGCCTTATTATAATAATTTCCATTTTAATAAGCACAACAAATGCTTTCACCCATGGTGTCACTATTTATTACAGAAGCCTTTTTCTCTTTCAACCATATTTTCAATCAATTGATCAAAAGTGAGTCTCTTCAATTAATTGCTTGCTTGAAAAGACTTTAAATAGATTGAATATGTGGGAATAAGATATTTTATAGATGTGACCACATACATATCCATTTTTACACTAGTAACATCAACATCATGCTTGATAGCTCAAATTCCTGAGGTCAAACTCATTAGATCACCATTTTTTAGATCAAGGTTGAACAATTTTGATTGAAATTATATGAAATCCAATTCTTAATGAGAATCATACAAATATTTCAAATTATGCATTAATTTCCATGGAGTTTTGAATCCTTGTATACAATAATTTTTTTTTCCATTAATTGAGGCCCATATCAAGGCCAATGCTTTTGAATTCTTGTGCTTTTAGGGTTGTAATTCTTTTTCTTCCTTTGGTTCACTTGGTTATGCATCCCTATCACAAATGTTTAAGAATAAATCATTATAAATGAGAGTGTTCTTCACTTACCTAGACCATTCTAACCAAGTTTCCTTCTCGATTAGTGTTGTGCAAATAATTATTTTCATTGAATGCATTTTTGATATGAAGGGATATGAATTGGTTCCTTATCACTCCAAAAAATTGTTAATTTTCTATATATGACTAAACTAATTTATTAAAGATCTCAATATGCTTTCCCTTCCCATATACCTGATAATATGTGGAAGAAGCTCATCTTTTATATACACCGAGTGCTATGTGAAAGAGACATTAAAAAACATGAGAGCAAAATGATACATGACACTTAGATAATACATGAAAATAATTCATTCTATTTATGACACATACTTAGCGAGAAGTCCTTACAAGTGGACATAATAACCCTATATACTCAAATTTTATTGCTTTTAGGGTTTACATTTAATGATAGAAACAAATGGGTAATGGAGAGAAAATAAAAAAATGAAATTTTATGTTCATTTCTCCATGGCAATTTATAGGAACAATGCCTCGAATGCCATTGTTATAGCTATATTAGATGATATATGTAGTAGTTTGAGTGTGGTGACATTACTCATAAACCCAAACTAGAGACATCATTAATACCAAATACTGTGATTGTTGGGTTATCATAATTTATTTTGATTTTAAAAAATGAAATGGTTTGCACAATAATGACTTATTAAAATAAGTAAAAATCCTCTAAATTGATTTTACAAACTTTTATTTTGGAAAACAAGATGACTTTTAAAGCAAATAAATAAATTATGAAATAAAAAATTTAATTGTAAAATGCATGAAAAGTTAGAATTTTGGCATTGAATTAACAAAAAGAAAATTAGGAATAATAACTTAGTTATGCTTCACTTTCTATGCTTCCATTTCACCTATTTGATTTGAATGACATTGTACAATCCACATGGTAGGCAAGAGTCTAAATGAAACACTTCATTGAAAGACCATCTATTACCAATGCTAGGCCATCTATTCAAGGAAAATAATAAATAGACCAGTCCAAATATGAATGTTGCAAATGGTTTTATTGGCCAATAGAGAGTGCCAAACAAAAAAATGCAAGTGGAATGTAGATCTTCTTAGTGAAGATGCCAAATAGTAGATCAAAATGCCAAAACACCAGTGAATAAAATGATAAAACAATATTCAAATGCTTCAACGTTCTGATAAGAATTATTCTTATGGATAAAATAAATTTTAATGCCACATTTGATAATGCTTTAAAGTGTGTGAAAAAATTCTAAGTAGGTTGTATGGATAGAAAGAAGAAAGGATGAATAAAAGAATCATGTGAATGGTTGGGAATGAAACTTACAACTGACAACAATGGAGTATTGAGAAAAATAAATGAATAAATCTTAGCTCTGATACCAATGTCAGGTCAAGTAATTGGATTGTCAAAAATAAATTATATTGGTGTAAACCAAACTTGTATTTCATTAATTTAAAGAGGAGAGATTACAAATAAATAGGCCAATAAGATGAAAACAAACCTAAACCTAGGATAAATACATATTATGTAGAATACTATTACAAGAGGCTTAGGGGCAATGCATTCAACAACAAGGATGAGATTTTAACGAGGTTAACATATGTATTATTAATGATGCTTTGTGTATTGACCATGTTCAATGTAATGATTTTTTTATATAGTTTTTGATAATATTCAACATTTGATTACTTCACATCCACTTTTTGATTTTACATGTATGTACGCATGCATATATCTTATATATGTGTAGTGATTTTTTTGTGGTAGGAGGAGGTGAAGTAGGACAAGGGTGAAGAGGATGGTAATGATACTTGTGATGAGTTTGTCCCCATGAATGTAAGTTTTGGTTTTAATTATTCTTCTTTCTTTCATAATCATGCTCATATAGGTTCTTTGTTTTAATAAGTCATGTTTGGCATTATAATTTTAATAATATTCAACATTTGACTACTTTTCATCCACTTTATGATTTTACATACTTGCATTTATGCATGTAGATGTATTATTTATGAAACAATATAGCTTTTGATTGTCATGCATATATTAACCACTGTAGTAAGAGGAAGTGGAGTTGCAGAAGGGTGATGGGGATGGTAACAATACTCATGATGAGTTTGTCCCAACAAATATAAGAGTTTATTGTAATTTTTCTTATTTCTTCTATCGCCTTGCTCATATATGGTCTTTATTTTATATAAGATGATATAAGTCTTCATTGGCATTATATATTTTGATAATATTCAACATTTGAATACTTCACATCCACCTTTTGATTTTACATACTTGCATGTATGCATGTAGATGTATTATGTATGCATTGATATATTTTTTGATTGACATGCATAAGTTGACCATTGTGCCAAGAGAAGATGAAACATGATAAAGGTGAGGAAGATGGTATCGATACTCATGATGAGTTTGTCCCCATAAATGTAAGCTTTTTTATAATTATTATTCTTTCTTCCATTGTCATGCATAAATAGGCTCTTTGTTTTATAAATAACAATATAAGTCTAGATTGGCTTTATAGTTTTTGACCAATATGGTAGGAAGAATTAAAGATAGAAACTATTGAGGATGATTGTGATGGCAAAGATGATAGTGATTGGCAGCCATACTCTTCACAATCTAATCATGAGAAGGAACAAAAAATTATACTTGTACTTTCTTATTTACAAGGATGATTGGCTATTTTTGTTATTTTCATATATATTTTTGAAGGCTTATAACCTCGATATTCTGTTTGTAATTTTAGTTTACGAGTGAATACAATATTTTTTATAAGTGTATTGATAAGAAATAAATATACTATTATTTTATGCACCCATGCAACACATATTTTGATGAGAGTGGTCATCCATTTTGGTCACCAAAGAGACTCAACACTCAATGTAATAAGATTCATGGTAGGTAACTTGTTCTAAGGATGCTTCTAGGGTATGGAGGAAGTAGTAAAAGGAAGCCAATGGGAAAGGAATGCACACTAAGACAAACTCAATGTAGGTCAATAAAGTGAATACTAAATAATCAAATCTTTAACATGAGGAATAGGTTGGAAATATCTTGGATGGATAAAGAGAATGCCTTTCAAATGTGTAATTTGAGTGATACAACCATAAAGATAATCAATGACCAAATGAATATAAATATTGAACATAGAAGGAATGTGTCAATTGGGCAGAGGAAGCATTTTTGGGAAATGACTGAAGAAAGAATAAGAGTTGAATAAGGGCATAGTGGAAAAAAATGCAAACAATAGGGGAGACACAATGTCTTGAACAATTCACATACATGGAAATTTATATTATACTATGTTTATGAATTAAAAGTTTTCTATTTTACCAACAACCATCATTTCCAAATAATATATATGACTTGTAGACCCATTCTAACAACAATGATGACTTTAGATTGAGCCAATACCTATCAAGTAAAGGGAAAATGGTTTGGGAAAAAAACTAAAAAATATGGGGATGATGAGTTTCCTTGGGTAACTAAAGTAAGTTCACATGTATAAAAAAATACTATTATAGTTATTTTTAACACTTATCTCATTTTAATATTTCTTATCTATCTTTTGTATAAGATAGCCATGGAGGAAAAGTGAAAACCAAAGATTCTTATAGTGTTTAGCAATGAATTTCAAAATGATAAGGAGGATACATGGTCAACCATTGACACCACTCAAACCAATTATAAGTCTTACTCTACCACCCATTTTGATTTACATTTCAGTGATAACATCTGGTTTTACACCAATTATATCGATACGAAAGGTACTATATTCTCTATTGAGCGGGTCCAATTTTTACCTTGTGTGTCGACCCAAAAAAACTATAGTATTGTCACCATTCATAAGGATATGTAGGATGACTTAGAGTTGTGGTTTCCTTCTATTAAGACTAAGGAAGACACACTCAAAAATAATGTCCAATTGAATGTAATTTGGCCACTTAGTGATATGAGCATTTACACAATAATAACTATGGCATGAAAATCATCAAAGCTAAGCACTATTGACATCATTTTCACTTTGTTTCATTTTTATTATAACAACCCATATTTTATCTTAATTTAGTTATATCTTGTAACTTTATTTAGGACTACGATGAAGAGGAGGCAATGTCTTAGAAAACATTATGAGCCATTTAGTGATGGTATGAGATCCATGCATTTGGGCCTCAAACCTCACCAAATCAAATTCAAAATAAAACATCAAGATGATTAGAGTAAATAAATGTATTTGGTTTGAGTTTGTAATATGGATTTCCTCTTTCAAGGTGTTTTTAGTTAAGCATTACTTTACACATGAATAAATTTTAAACCTTTAAGCTTTCAAGACCAGTCTTGTGTGATGGAGGCATTATTTATGTTGAATTGTTGGGCAGATCTCAAAGATGTGAAATAGATGGATTCTGTTATATTTTTTAATCAATTACTCTTTCAATTATGTTCACCTTTAGACTGGTTGTGTTGGAATGATAGAAGTAAATTTTTTAATAAAATATTCATTTAGAATGCATTTAAATATTTCATTTTTTAGTTTGTACATTTATTTTTGTGTAGTACATCTATTTATGAGCATGTATGTTAATATTAGCCTATTATATTTCATTATAACTTTTAGTTTTCTCTATTTTAATGTGTATGCATTTATTTCAATGTCTGATTTATAATAGTTTGCACTCATATACTTTGTAAGGGAAGAAATTTTGATGGCCCTGAACATCTAAACATTGTGACTATTGAGTGTGATGGATTGTTATTGAAAAATTGATGGAAATAAGGTGTGATGGATATCACTATATATTATTAATTATTGAATACTACATCTATGAATACTATAATAATTAAATATTAATTGGATTATTAATTATTGAATAATACATAAAAGTTCATTGAATGACCATAACTAGTAGTGTGGATTGATAAGTATTAAATTATCTAGATAGTATCCAAAATTGTGTTAGCTACCATAAGATAAACACCCAAAATACCGTCATAATAAATATATGAAATTTTATAAATAAAGTAATACCAATTCATCCAAGTAGCATAGCTATCTCTTTTGATTCATTATAAATTTATGAAAGTTTAGAAATAAAGTAATACCAATTCATCCAAGTAGCATAGCTATCTCTTTTGATTAATATCATTGACCCAATTTTGATAGCATAATAGTAACTCTCATAATCAGTATGTCTCACCCACTAGCCATGTATGTTTTTATATAGATAAGAGAGGAGGCTAGGGTTAGGGTTTTGGTGAGTAGTTACAAATATAATAAGACAAAAACTATTATTATCATAAGTAAATTAAATATTTAATCAATTGGTAATCTTTTCTAATAATATGTTGTGGATAAGTATGCACCAATTAGTGCCTTACAAAAAATTACAAATACATAATACAAGTGCATATTAAAATCATATGATAGTTTATAAGTAATTAAATATACTAATATCCCCTCTTCAGATGTACTTCGATGAAGGGAAGGATGGAGAATCACCAAATTATGCCCCATTGATGATACCTTTCTTCACTCCCAAAAGTTTCCTAAGCCAAAAATTTGGGCCTCAAATAAGGATTTTGTGAATATTTTTGCAACCTAATCATCTGTTCAAAAAAATTAAGGTCAAAGACCTTGTCCTGTACCAATTTATGAATACAATGCATGTGGATCTTAATGTGATTTGTACATTGGTGATCTAATTAGTTCAAATAAATGTGGATAAAACTATTATTATCACACCAAAGTGGTTTAGGTTGGGTATGTGGAAATCCAAATTATAAAATCAAACATCAAATCTAAACTAACTCACAAGTGACAATGATAGCTCATTATACCTAACTTCCTTAGTAGATAAAGTAGTATCAGTCTAATTTTTGCTAGACAAAGTCATAGTACTTTCCCCAAGATGATATATGTATCTTATGATTAAATTATGATCATTTAGATCTATTTCCCAATCACTTTCTATATAGCCAACAATTTTTGTGTTCTCACCAAAAGTGAACTAAAAATTGAAGATTTTCCACCTGACATGTACTCAATCCCATAGTTAGTAGTACCATGAAGATACTTTAGATAGAATTTTGCATCTTTCTAATGGATTTCATGGGGGTCTTGATAGTAGTGTGATACCAAGTTCACAAAAATGAAACATTGGGATGAGTATGAGTCAAATACATAAGAATTCTTACCAATCACCTATAGAGTGTACCATCAACCAAAAGAGAAGAATATTTGGTCGAAATATTACCTCTAAATTGATAAGGATTTGGTGTGGACTTGAAGTATTTCATGTTAAAGTAGTTGAGCATGTCTTGAGAATAATTGGATTGATTATAAAAAATAATTTCTTAGATTATAAAAAATGAAGACCAAGGAAAAAATGCAACAAGTCCAAGTCAGACATCTCAAAAGACTTCATTCTACAAGATTTAAAATCATGAATTTTCTTGGTGGAACTCCCTGTGATGATTAAGTTGTTGACATAGAGGACTAAAATCAAGAGTTTCATGTCTCATTTCTTGGTGTAGAGTATGGGGTCAAAGGGACTCTGTGTAAAACCATAGTTGATTAAGAACATATCAATATTTTCATAGTAAGCTCGAGAAACTTTTTTCAATATGTACAAGATATTTTTCAATTTGCACACAAAGTTGGTATTTTCATTGCTAGTGGACCTGAGAGGTTGGGGCATAAAAATTTTCATGCAAGAAGGCACTTTTGATTTCCATTTGATGGAATTCCCATCCTTATGTTTCAACCGAGGAGAGTAATATCCTCATGGAATTCATTTTGGAAACTATAGAAAATGTTTTGTGGTACTCAACATCTTCAAATCATGAAAAGCCTTTTGTTACAAGTTGGGATTTATATCTATCATTAGATCCATTTGAAATATAATTATTATGGTACACACACTTTCACCTCACTAGTTTTATTCCTTTTAGAAGTGGAACCAAGTTCCAAGTTTTGTTCTTATTTATAGAAAAATATCTTCTATCATAGTTGCATGACATTTATGATGCTTAGAAACTTGATGATATGTCTCTATATCCTATGTCACTACTAACTATATCAAATTTTTAACACCATATGGATGTTGCAATCTTGTCATGATTGGGTCTCTTGGGTCCCTTACCAATGCACTGAGGTCTTTGAGAACTGTGTGAAACCATTTTAGTATAGGTTGAGTTGGTTTTGTAAGTGCATTCTAAATGTCTTCTGGTACTAGTGGTAGAGGTGTTAATAGTCCCCTCTGTGGCTCAAACCTTGAACTTGTGAAACCCCATTTTGATATCATGTTAGATTACATGTTTTGATAGATTTTATATACCTAATACATGTGTATTAGTCTATATTAAGGCATGATGTTCCCAAACTCTATATTTTATTATTATTATTATAGACCTTCATTATCCAGTTTAGGTAATTTTATTTATATGTGTGGTTACTTAACATGATTGTTTTAAGTAGATATATTTCTCTATCTGGTTATTGATATTACATATCATGGTGATTTGTTTCATGTTTTTATAATTGATAATATTTGAACTAACCAAGATATGTGATTTAGTCTTATAACATTATATTGGTGACATATATATATATATATATGTGTGTGTGTGTGTGTGTGTGTGTGTGTGTGTGTGTGTGTGTTTCATATTATTCTTGATATCAATTATTTTTCCATGGACAAATTTCATGTTTTTAATTGAGTGTGTAGGTCACAAGGTGCCAAAGGTGGGACTATGAGGGACTTAGATGTGAATATATAAATAATATTCACACATAAGACCCTTTTGAAACATCAAACCTCATGCCTTTCATTTTTGTAAATTGTTAATTGTATAATTTTGCAATTTTTTATATTTATTTTTTAAATTATTTTTTGAATTTTAGGGTTTTGGCCTAAAACCATTTTTAATATAATCACCCTAAGTATACCTTAAAAATTAGTGGGGTTAATTAATATATATGTATGGTTTTCATTGACCCACAAACCCATCCCTTTGTGTACAATCCCAAAATTTTCCTTTCAATCACTTTTTAGATAGTGTGTTTGACAAGAAAACTTTGTCTTACACATCCTTTTTGGGCCCATACTTATACCCATTGGGTAATTGGTGTTTTAAGGTAATTTTGAATACTTTTAGTCATAAAAATTTCCTCATTTATGGCCTAAATTTTCCTTCTACAAGCAAACTTGTCTTTTTGTACAAAACAAGTTCAATGCCATACTTGTGTATAAGAAACACCCATGCGGGTGTATATGAATATTAATGAGAATTATAATAAGAATTTGTAAAGGATGGATGCATGATTGGGATGAGGATGGGCACATTTCACCCTCATATTATCCTTTTAATTTTGTTGCCTTCTCTTTATATTGATATTATTTTGGTCTTTTGGGGGTTACGCAATTGGATTTTGGGGATAACTTGTGCTTGGGGAATTTTTTTTGGAAGAAGATTGCAAGTGAATATTTTGGATTTAAGTTTGGATCTTTTTTTCCCCTAATTTTTATGTTTTAAATGCTTCATCTTCTCTTACTTAATCTTGATTTAACCTTATTTAATGGTAATGTGAATAAGTTTTCTTGCTTGTTACATTTTGTGGCTCTTTTGCTTTAAGTGATTTTAAGGTTTCTTTGTGTGGAATTTTATTGTTGTTGCCATGATTTTCATTAAATTTTTTATCATCTTGTGTTTTTGTATGAGTTTTGGGTATGGGTTTGTGATCACCCCTATGCCACCCTTTTAGAATTGACACAAGTGCATGTAATTTTGGGAAGTAGGGAGTAACACACTTTCTCTTGGCTTGTTGGACAAGCCCTCTCTTGCCTAAGAGGCATAACATTAATTATAATATGTGAAACCTTATAATAAGGTTGAAAAACCACTCTCCTTATGAAATAATAGAAGGTATAAGGAGGATTATAGAAGGTTTAAGGAGGTATATGTTATAGGTACAAGCCACTAAGAGGGGTGGGTGAATTAATGATTCCAGACAATCTAATTCAAAACCAATTACTTCAAACCATTAATCATTAAATACATACATTCATGGAGCATATACATCATTCATAGTAATGAACAAGAGAGACAGTGCAAGATCAAACACATAACACAAAATATATGTGGGAAACCCTCTTCGGGGAGAAAACTCACTAGAACCTACAATTGGAATATCATCTTATAAAAAAAAGGACCAATTTAGACCAAATGCAACTCATTAAGATACTACCATCCCTTATTTTAATGATATTTCAGTCCCATAAGGAGTTACTACACCTATCTATCTGAAAAACCATAATTAGACCTTTAACAAGTTTTACCTTGCAAGGATGTTACAACCCTTTAGATGTTGAGCAACCACAATAACACCTATGAACAACTCCACCTTTGAAATGATGTCTTCAACACTTGATGATAGACCTCTGATTATCACATTTCACCATCTCAACAACAACTCTGTCAACTGACATTCCCTGTTGGCCAAAGCACATTACATACTTGAACCAACACACAAAGATCAATTAGTACACATTACATATCCCAACTAACCCTACTCTTCAACTCTTTGCTCACACTCAATCTTCAAATATGCAAGATCACTATTATGACATAAAAAATATGACCTACATGACATACACACCATCAACAACCTGCTCTACCTTTCAACCCATCCAATGTGAACACATAGCTTTCACCTTGCCTTTGCTCACCATACACACTCTCTTAAATAGTCTCATGAGCATACTCACTCATTCTGCCTCTTCTAGGCTTATTAGGTCCAATGACCTATGTGATCACCTTCATCAAAAAAGCATGCCTGATTCTCTTTGCTCTCTACTAGTATTCACTGACTTGTACCTTCTCTTTCAAAGGTTTTCTCTTTTACTTTGATCCACATCCACACAACCCTCAAAGTCTCACTCAAAGTCTAAAAACCAACACATTTGGTTTCACCATTTATAGAGCAAACATGATTATCAACATCTTGGTTAGCCATTAGAGATGCCTTAACCCTTAAGGCAAATATCATATTAAGATAACTCAATATAATATTCATAGATCAGCCATGTCATCTATAGGTCACCCTTAAGAAGCTATACCTTTCAATTAGGCCCTTGTAGCTCTTATAGATCTCACAGAGACCTATTCACCCATTTAGCACTTCATAAAATAAATAATAACATAATACCACTTCCAAAATCATGGACCTATTCCATATGATCTATAAGTTCCCCTTAAATGCCAACAACCAACATAATACCCTTACACTTAAGCATAATTTACTCAAATAATATCCTGTGCACATAGTCACCATGAATGAATACACAATCAAATTCTAAACCTTTTTTAATACTTAATATGATTTGTAAAACCTTCATAATGCACATAGATCATCCTCATGGAGTCTAAAACACTCTCCAATAGCCAATTCATCAACATATATCAAAATAAGTTCAAATAATCTTCTTAGGTTACATACAAAATACACACGAACATAGTAAAATTCAAACCTTCATAATTATGTCTGTACACACTTTTATATCTTTAAATCTATATTTACAGATGCACCTTGCAGTCCTATACAAGTTCCCTTTCTACACCATGAGAAAATTATGCATAGATCGAAAGATATAGCCAAAATATAGAGCACTAGTTTTTCCTTTGTTAATTCAAATATTCAAATGCAAATAGTCACAATTAGACCTCAAACCCCATGCTCACATATCATGTCCTATTTACTCAGATTAAACATGCAACATTTATCTTCTCCAAAATTTACTGCATAGTGTGCCAATGCCCAAATGTTAAATTTTAATAGTTTATCTCATCTCATGTAATTTGGAAAATTTGACCTCATGCACTCTATCAATATCTTCATGATTTTCCTAGCTTTTACTATGTTAGAAAACTATCACTTTGACCTCTTTACTTTAAAGTGCATTGTTGATCTCTATCTATACGATCACCCACTCACCATTGATTTTTACAAGAAGCTTGATCTTTATCTCTATTCAATGTTAAACATTGGACACTTGAAACCATCTCACTAATACTTGAATTTTTGGAGCAATGCACTCCATCGATGTTACTCAAATTTAACTTGTATAAAAATGACTATGGGAACCATTGCAATCTATGTGGAAGGCCAACTTTGCATAGTCATATCTTTTACCTCTCTCACTCGCATGTTATTAAATTTGGAATATATGATCTTCTCACATAGGAGAATCCAACCATGTTTCAAATTGCTCGTGAAACCTTTGAATGTGTGAGATATAATTCCATTAATATGCTCATTCAATTTTTTTTACCATATAGCCAACAATGTTAAGAATTGCTTGGAAGACCAACTTTACAAATGCATATCTTTTGATACGCTTCAATACATGATCTAAAATTTATAAAAAATAAAATAGGTATAAAAATAAACAAATATATATAATTAACTTCTCCTGAAACATCCACACGTGCAAAATATTCCACACCAAACTACTTAGCTCTTTTTTGCCTCATGCAAATTTGGCTAAGTATGGGAAAACATTGTCAAATTGCCTGGAAGCCCAACTTTGAACTTGCATATATTTTGATGTGATTTGGTGCATGATCTAAAATTTTGTGAAAAATAAATAGGTATAAAACTAAACAAACCCATATGATGAAATTATCTTTAAACATCCACATGTGCAAGATATGCCATCACCAAACTGCTTACTCATATTTTCTGTCACTAGACCCAAAATGTTTAGATGACAACAATGATTAATCAGATGAAATCCATTCATGCACACAAGCAATAAAAGCATAAAAAAATATTATGGATGTATTACACATCCTAAAATCACCATACTCATCCCTAAACATCTCTAATCATGCCAAAATTGAAGATCAACCAAGCCTTCTTCAAGCATATTAGGATAAGCACATTGCACACTTTGTCATTTGTCACATAGACTATCAATGCACTTCATACACTCACTTGGAAACCTCCATGACATCATCATGAAATCATTTGAAACTCTCTAAAAATCTCTCCCTTTGTCATTGATGTCAACAACCATCAAATATGGAAATATACAACTCACTTTCTTTCTCTCTCTTCAAGCACTCTCACAATAGGAACTTTCTTCCCCTTTGACATAATGACATAGTGAGAAAAATATGATGCTAAGGATTTGAAAAGAACAAAAATAAGAGAGAACCATATTAAAAATATGATAAAAACTCCCCCTTACATTGAGCCTACCTTTTCTTTACCTTGACAACTTCCTCTTGCTCCAAGCCAACACTCTCTTCAGCTAAGCACTGCAACCAATGAAGAAAAAACAAACAAAGAAATAAAATATGATGTATATAATAAAAAAATATATGATAGGGATTCCCCATAATATATCTAAGCTATTGCATATTTTGATCATCTTTAGATCTTTACACACCATAAAGAACCACCTCACAAGCTCACTAGCCTTCTCTCTCAAACCACAACAAGGACCACCAACAAAACTTCATGCCACTCACCAAACATGAAAAATTCACTAAACCAAATTGAGAACTAACCTTTAAATAGTAATGCCTTGCTATTTTGGAGAATCTGAATAAAAATCACTCTTCTTCAAACTAGTCCTATCTAGTCTCCTTCTAGCCTTACCTAGAACTTGCAGAGCTAACAAATTTTAATAGACATACATTCAAGACCTAAAACTTCATATATGGAGCACTCTCATATGCCCCCTCATGCACACCAATGTGTATCAATTATCTCATTCTCTGCAACATACTTCCTTCACAAACCAATTTGCCAATTACGCCTCTATCTTGACAAAAACATGATTAACTTTAAATCCACAAACCTTCAGATCTATATGAAGCTTAATTTGACAACCCATTTGGCCCATTAAACCCATTAAGAAGCCTAAGACCTAAACTCATAAGGAAAACCAATTTTATAACATAGCCTAAAACCTTATAGTCTTAAAAATAAATTGAGTTGGTCAACGTCCACCTTTGAAATTTTTTGTTCACCTGAATACAACCATTAATTACTTCTAGACCAAGATTTTAGATTAAAAATCTTTGGGAACCCATACATCCTATCCCATGGCTTTTGACCTACAATAAGATAGATAAACCCATGAGTGCATAAAAACCTCCATACATTCTTTTTCAGATTTAACTAGTCAGTCCTCTAATCCTAGGACCTAACCAATTATAAAGCTCCCTCTAACTTCATGCTTCACTTGGAACATGACATCTTCAACAAGTCTTCAAATACTATCCAATCATAGTTAATACTCATATAGAGACACCTCATCTTTAGAATACTATGAACTTCCATGGTATACATAATTGTTCAACAAACCTTTAACATGCTAAACAAGCTCTGGAACACAAGTATAGAAGAGAGGCCTTCAACTTATAGGCTCACCTAACATGTACCATAAACTGATATGCAAATAGATATTTAAAACTCACTTTTATACCAGAGCATCCAAACCATGATAAATAAGCTAACTCTTTCTCTAGATAGGACCACTAGGATTCTTCATAAGATTCTTTTCTCTAACAAAAAATATATAAAAAGAATGTACAAACATACCTTGTTTTCATACCATCTCATCAAACAAAATCTGACAGCCACCAAGCTTCCTCTAAATGACAAGTGTCTCCTTGAAGCCTAAATAGAGACACCCCTTTGACATAGTGAGACTAAAAGTCCCAAAACTCAGAAGACTCCCATATCTCCATATGTTTCTCTAACTTGTAGTCCTACCTCATCATCCAATTGATTTTGAATGGATGATTGACTTCATTCTTTACTTCAAGTTTGTCAATAAATGTTGACAACATAAACTCTTGATTTTACTTCATTTTTGATCCTTTTTCCACCTTGGTAAACAATTTATCAAAACTTTTGGACTTTATAGGGTTAGTCTCCTTAGTCTTTACTACCTCAGGTCTCCATACCATAGTTTGACTCTTCTTTTCTTCTACAACCATCTTACCTACTTGATCCTTGAGCTTATCTTGATTTACAAACTATCCTTTTAGAGAAACTTTCTTATCATCCTTATGACTATAAGAATTGACAATGATTACCTTTGGTTTCCATGCCCATTTGTGACCTCTTCTTTGCACATTAGGAACTCCATACACCTTATTTTTATTTGGTAACTTATTCAACCTATTTTTACAATACCTATCATTGTGACCAACTCTATGACAAATGAAACAAACAAGATCATTCATACCTTTTGCTTGATGATGATTATGATCTTTTTTTTCTATCTAGATAAAAGACAAATTCTCTTAGAATTCTTGTATCTTCTTCATATCTCATTCCTTATTTTCTATAGTAGACATTCCATCTTGATCAAGATTATCCTTCATAGTCTTGGATCTCGACACCATTGATTGAATTTCAGGAGTAGAGTGCTTCTTCAAACTATTCTTGTAGAATTTGGCAATATGTCATATTTTATTACAACTATAACACATAATATAATTCAACATACCTCTTAACTGATCTGAGTTATGACTTCTCCATGACTGATTGCTCCTTCTTCTAAGGCTCCATGAATGTCCATAATTGATTGACTTCCTTCTACAATCCTTAGCTCTATGACCATACTTATTACATGTATGATAATGACCATGAAATAAAATAACATACTTGAAGCATTTGGTTGTCTAATAGACCTTCTTACATTGATTTCAAAGCTTTAATTATCCTTTACATACTCAAGATTCTCATGTTTCTCTTCTAGCTTATCCAATTTGACTATGACAAGCTCATACTCACTTTTCAATGACTTCATTTAAACCTTCAACTGATTGTACTCATCTTCT
Source organism: Torreya grandis (assembly GCA_037957365.1). Lineage (NCBI taxonomy): Eukaryota > Viridiplantae > Streptophyta > Pinopsida > Cupressales > Taxaceae > Torreya > Torreya grandis. The sequence goes on along the minus strand of JARHVA010001243.1, from coordinate 2,938,495 downwards.
TTTGCTTTCAAATTTGCATTTGTAGTTCTTAATTGATGCTCAAGAATATTGATCTTCTCTTCATCCTCTTTGACCTTGTTGGCCATGTATTTTAATCTGCATTCCTATACTTCAATAGACTTAATCTATTCTTGATACTTTTTTTCTTCTTTCTTAGACAAACCTAACAAAATTCCCTTAAGATAACTTACTTGTGCTTCAAAACCTTTGATCATATTCCTTATTTTATGATTCCTCTTCTTCTGCTCCTTTAGTTCACCAAGTGCACTCATGAGCTTAGCTTCTAGATCAACTTATTCTTCCTTAGTGTCATATTCTATATTTTTATGGCAAGCTTCTTTATCAAACATGATGTCTTTTTATTTTGAACCCAAAATTATGTTGGCATCTACTAGATAAACCTTGAGATCACTGATAACATTCTCATCCTCTTTAGCATATTTATTCAAAGTACATATCTATTCTTCAAGTGCCTTGATCACAACTTTCCATTGTTGATTTTATTTTTTCAACTACTTAGCTATCTTTTTACCTACTTAGGATCACCTTCAAGTTGTTAGGCTTCCTCCAAAAGACCTACTTTGATACCAATTGTTATAGGTAAAAGCCACTGAGAGGAGGGGGTGGATCAATGAGCCCAAATAATCCAATTCAAATCCAATTCCTTCAAACCCTTAATAATTCAATACATACATTCATAGTAATGAACAAGAGAAATAATGCACGATCAAGCACATAACACAAAACATATGTGGAAAACCCCATTGGAGGAGAAAACCCACTAGAACCTACAATTGCATTATTGTCCTATAAAACAAGAGTCAATTTAGACTAGCTACAACTGATCAAGGAACTACCATCTCTTATTTTATTGAGACTGAAATCCCATAAGGAACTACTACACTTGTCTAGTTAAGCAACCACAACAACTAGACCCTTAACAAGTTTCACCTTGTAAGGAGGATGCAACCCCCTAGATGTTGAGTAACCACAACAAAACCTATGAACAAAGCTAGCTTTGAATTGATGTCTTCAACACTTGATGATGGACCTCTAATTATCACTCTTCACCATCTCATCAATAACTCTATCAAGCAACACTCCGTATTGGCTAAAGCACATTACATACTTGAACCAATATATAAATATCAATTATGACACATTACATATCCCAACTAACCCACTCTTCAACTATTTGATCACACCCAATCTTCAAATATATAAGAGCATTGTTATAAAATCAAAAATATGACATATAGATCATACACACCACCATCAACCTGATCTACATTTCAACCCATCCAATAGGCACACAAAACCTTCACCTTTCCTTTTCTCACCATACACACTCTCTCAAATAGTCTCATGAGGATACTCACTCATTCTACCTCTTCTAGGCTTATTAGGTCCAATGATCTATGTGATCACCCTCATCACTTTGATCAAACAATCATGTCTAATTCTATTTTCTCTCTACTATTCCTCACTAACCTATACCTTATCTTTCAAAGTCTCTCTCTTTCACTTGGCTCCACATCCGTATAACCCTCAAAGTCTCATACAAAGTCTAGAAAATAACATGTTTGGTTTCACCATTTATAGATAAAACATGATGATTAACATCTTGGTCAGTTATTAGGCATGACTTAAGACTTAAGTCATCTATCATAATGAAGACACAACTAAATACAATCTTCATAAGTTGTCCATAACATATATGGGTCACCCTTAAACAATTACACCTTTAAATTAGACCCTTGTAGCTCATATAGGTCTCATAGAGACATATTCACCCATTTAGAACTTCATCAAACAAAAAAAGAACACATGACCACTTAAAAAATCATGGACCCATTTTATATGTCCCTCTTAAGTTCCAACAACCAAAATATTACTCTTCTACTTAAGCATAATTTACTCAATCAACAATATGTGCACATAATCACCATGAATATATACATAATCAACTTATAAATATTTGTTCATACTGATTATGATTGTTTAAACCTTCATAATGCACACAGATCATCCTCATGGAGTCTAAAACACTCCACAATATCCAATTCATCAAGAGATATCAAAATAAGCTCGAACAATCTTCTTGGGTTATTTCTAGAATACACACAAACACATAGTCAAATTTGAACCTTCAAAACTATGTCTATACACACTTTCATATTTTCAAATATATATTTTTAGATGCACCTTGGAGTCTTCTACAAGTTTGTTTTTTACTCCATGAGCAAATTATGCATAGATCAAAAGATATAGTTAAAATATAGAGCAATAGTTTTTTCTTTGTTAATTCAAATATTCAAATGCAAATGGTCATAGTTAAACCTCAAACACCATGCTCACATCTCATGTCTTCACTACTCAGATTAAACATGCAACATCAATCTTCTCCAAACTTTAATGCATAGTGCGCTAATGCCTAAATATTAATCTTCTAATAGTTGAACTCATCTCATACAATCTATTAATTTTGACCTCATGCACATCATTGATCTCTTCAAAATTGTCCTAGCTTTAACTATGCTAGACAACTATCACTTTGACCTCTTGGCTTTAAATCACACCATTTATCTCTACCTGTATGATCACTCACTCACTATTGATCCTTGAAAGAAGCTCAATCTTTGTCTCTGCTTAATGTTAAACATTAAACACTTGGCACCATCTCACTACTTCTTGATTTCTTGGAGCAATGCACTCTGTTGATGTTTCTCAAACTTTAACTTGTGAAAAAATGACTAAGTATGGGAGCCATTACAATCTATGTGGAAGACCAACTTTGTATAGTCATATCTTTTACCTCGCTCACTCGCATGTTTTCAAATTTGGACCATATGATCTCCTCACATAGGAGAATACAAACATGTATAAAACTACTTTTGAAACCTTCATATGCATGAGATATAATGTTATTAATATGCTCACTCAGATTTTTCCACCATAGAACCAACAATGTCAAGAATTTCCTAGAAGGCCAACTTTACACATGCATATCTTTTAATGTGCTTTGGCGCATGATCTAAAATTTATCAAAAATAAACTAGGTACAAAAATGAAAAAACCTATATGATCAACTTCTCCTAAAATTTTCACACATGTGAGACATTTCATCAGCAAACTACTTACTTGGCTCTTTCTTGCCTCATGCAAATTTGGCTAAGTATGAGAAAACACTATCAAACTACTCGGGAGCCTAAAATTTCACTTGTATATCTTTTGATGCACTTCAATAAATGATCTAAAATTTAGTGAAAATCAACTAGGCATAAAATTTAACAAACCCATATGATCAACTTCTCCTAAAACATCCACACATGTGAGATATGCCATCACCAAACTGCTTACTTAGATTTTCTGCTACTAGACCTAAAGTGTCTAGATGATGACAATGATTAACCAGCTGAAACCACTCATGCAAATACACACACAAAGAATATTAAATATTCTTAGGGACCTCTTACACATCCTAAAATCACCATATTCATCCTTGAATATCTCTAATCATGCCAAAACTAAAGATCAACCAAGCCTTTTTCAAGCATATTAGGATAAACACATTGCACATTTTGTCATTGTCACATAGAATATCAATGCACTTCATCCACTGAATTGGACACCTTTATGACATCATTGAAAACTCTCCAATAATATGTTTTATTTGGGAGGTCTAAAGAAGAATATAAGAGGTCTAAGGAGGAATATGAGAGGTCTAAGAAGGAATTCATTACTTGTAAAACAATTAATTAAATAGATTATGAAGCCATTTTTAATATTAGATTAAATTTGTATAGGGATTAATTATGTATGCACATAGGTTTAATGCTTCTATGGGATACCAACCATGGTGGACCTCTTAGTAGAGGATAACGACCTCTACACTTCTCTAATGGGTTGGCCCCTTACCTTTTAGTGGAGGATAATGGCCTCTCCCTTTCTATAGTGGGATGGCCACTTATTATTTAATAAATCCCTTATCTCTCCTATATATTGAGCACTCATGAAGTACAATGAGGGAGAAGTGGAGAACTCATTTATAATAATTAGTTTACTTTGGAGTAATAGATAGTTTACTTAAGTGTGTTCATCTTGGCATTGAAGCTTGTTTATTGTGGTGCTTACATTCAAGAAATATCTTGGAGATCTGTGTTTCATCCTTTCACTCTACATCAATATGATATCAGATCATTGAAGCCTTTTTGAAAACCATTACCCATAACTTTATGCCCACACTCTACTTGAAATTACTCCCGAATCTAGTTTGTCTTAGTGACATATTTTAATTTCTAAGATTTAGATCAATATTTTTGCTTGTTATTTAGAATTAATGATAAATTTTTTAGGGCCATAAGGAAAAAATAAATATTATCCTACATAAGATCTATATTCCCTCATCATTAGGGATATTCAAATATTTTTTTCATACTCCATGACTCATCCATTTCTTTACTTACCAATGTATATTTTTTTGGTACAACTTTATCTTAATCGAAGTCTTTGTATTAAAAAATTATCAAAGAGATTTGATTGATTCTCAATGCCACACCACCTTGTTGTTTGTCTCCAAGTTGGTTACAAGCTCACCAAGCTTTCTCTATGATGAATTTGAGAGAGATTTGATGATTCTCAGTGAGATCATATCCATCACAGGTCACTTGATATTTTCTTCCCTTCCAAACTTAGTCTCTAGTCTAACTAATTTGAATGGAGTTTTTGTTTATTTGGAAATGTTAAACAAGTTATTTGGCTAATTTTTTGATGATTTTAAGGGAAAATAAAATTTTTAAAGACCTCACATTGTCTAATCTCCATCCACAACCCTTACAATAAATGTACACCACTCCACACCTCTGTAGACTCTTCTTGCCTCCTTAGAATTATATGATGACTCTTCGCATAAGATTGTCACCTCCACAACTTCATTATATTCTCCTAGCCATATTCTATACATGAATTCCTCCATGATATCTACTCACCCTCCACAACTATAATTCCATGGGTTGTCTTTATTCACCTACAAGATAACAAAATCATCTGCTCAACATTGATGGTCATATTATGAAGCGAGGGTTCTGTGAAACACCATGAGTAGATAGAGGACCAATAATTATAACTAGGGTTCCTTTCCCATTATGTTAATCCTAAATTAATGGACACAACTTGTTTAAGTGTATCCTGTCTATGGTGCAAGATTAATTTGGCTAGCTCGATACCTAGAGATTCAATTATTTCATTTTATTTCATGGAAATCTATGTACACAAAGCTCATGCCCTAATTGTCAAAGTAAATATTTATTTCATTTATTTTATTTAAAAATAAAATAAACTAAGCTTCAAATAAATATTCTTATATTATCATCCTTTAAAATATTCATGGTCATTATGGCCAACAACATTTTATTAAAACCTTATATACAAACTTGGTCATAGGGTTTGATCCCCTTCTAGTTCAAAGAAGATATTTATTTTATAATAAATGATTTTTTGTATTTGGAGATGAATAATGGGAGGTAATAATTATGATTATAGGGATAACTTTTTAAAGGGTGGTGCAGACCTTTTTTAGTAAAAGGTTTTTTATTTTTCCAAAAAATTTGTAATCAAGATGTTTTTCAAAGGGTATGTGTTTGTTATCAGGAGATGTTAAATTATAAGGAGGTGGTTTAGGGAGGGTTTTTTTCATAATTTACATGTCAATAATCTTCAAATTATTATTCAAATCCTCACCATATACCTTGTATTTGAAAATGGACACCTGTCTCTCTGAGCCCCTCAACAATTCCAACTACCATGTATGGAAATACAAAATATTGTCAAATTCATTGAAGGAATATATTTATGCATATACAAGATCTAAAATATAATTGATAAGCAAATATTATAATGAACACATCAATACATGATAGGATTTAATATGGAAAAACCTCAAAGAGGTAAACAATCCACCAATGTGATAATCATTAATATGAGAAACCAATCCAACCCTAATACAATTCCTCTTGATCTCACTTCTTTATACTTTCACAAAAATTTGGTCACTCTAAATCATATCAATATCAAATGAATTAAAAATAGGGGTAAAACCTTATTCATAAAATTCATGAGAAGAGGTGACCATTATGAAATAACAGGTCTATCTATCTCGAAATCACATTTAATAAAAATTGGTAAGAATTAAATAATTATAATATTATTATTTATTTAACCAAGGTTTTTATTTTGGATTAGTAAATAATATATTATTCATTATTTAAATAATACCAAGATGAGCTAAGGGTTAATGAAACACCATTTAGTCATTAAATGTTTTAATACTCCACCTTAATGCTAAGTGGGGATAAATGTCATAGTCACCTTAAAAAATGAATTATACTATGTACATAATTGAAGGATTTAAGAACCTTCATCATACCAAACATAACCTTATAAAATAAAAATAATTATAATTAATAAACTATTCAAAAGTAAGTTTAGGCTAGCATGATCATGAGACTACATATTATAGTTTCTCACGAATAACCACTAAGCATATTTGGAGCCTTTTATAACATAAAGATCTCCATTACAAAGTATGATTTTAATGTATTGAGGTACAAAATTAAAAATTTCACATGAATTTTACTCAAATCACATAACCTCCACATGAAGTTTACAATGTTTTAAAATGAGACGAAGTATAGAAAAGGAGAACAAACACATAACCATTAGGAAGTGGCATTGTTATGCACACTCCCCCTCAATGGCAACTCCAAGGGGTCTAACATTGCATGAAACTAATAAAACATGATATCACCAAGTGGTTTTATGAATATATCTACCACTTATTCATTTTTAGGATAGAACTACAGATTAATATCACCATTGATGACTTTCTCTTGGATGAAATGCACATGAACTTCAATGTGTTTAGTTCTTTGGTATTGCACTAGATTTTTTTCCAGAGCTATACAAATTTAGTTATCACAATGAAGGATGATACTCTAATAAATATCCAAATAAAGTTCTCTTAATAGCCTTCATAGCCATATGGATTATTTAGTAGCTTCTATAGCACTTCTGTACTCTGCTTCTGTAGAAGAGAGAGAGATAGTAGGTTGCTTCTTGATGCTCTAAATAATAACACCTAGACCAAACTGAACACATATCCAAAAGTAGATTTATGATATAAAGTATCACCAATATGGTTAACATCATAATAAATATATAAATTAGCATTGTCAATGGATGAATAAAATAAACCATAGTTTATAGTTCCTTCGATATACCCATGTATTCTCTTTGCTAATGTTCAATGATCCAAATAAATATCCTGCATAAATGTAGAAGCAACACTAACAATATATGAAATATTTAGCCTAATAATGGTTAAATAAATCAAACTTCTAATAAGTTGTCTATATAAAATAAGGTTAGCTTTTTCACATGCAAATTTTGGATCAAGTTTAACACCAACTTCAATAGGAGTAGAAGATTTACAATCAAGCATGTTAAACTTAATAAGAAGATTATGTGCATATTAAGATTATGATACAATAATTAAATTTTTATTTTAAAATATAACCATTCTTAAAAAATTATGTAAAATATATAAATCAATCATTTTAAATATTTGACTTAGTTTATCTTTATATTTATGAGTTAAACTAGCTAGATCGCTAGTAATAAATAAATCATCAACATATAATACAATTAATATCAAATAACTATTTTTAAATTTAACAAAAAGATCATTATCAAAGTAACAATTAGATAAACTCAATTTTTTGAAAAAAGACATAATTTTAGAATACCAAGCTCGAGCAGCTTATTTTAAACCATAACAATATTTATTTAACTTTCATACATAATGTTCTCTATTAAGGTCAGTGAAACCTTTAGGTTGAGTCATGTAGATTTCCTCTTCTAAATCACCATTTAAAAATGTATTCTTGACATCTATTTGGTGGATAACCCAATGATTTTGAACAATAAGAGTAATAAAAAGTCTAACAGTACTCATTTTTACTACAAGAGTAAAGGTTTCAACGTAGTCAATATTGAGATTTTGAGTAAACCCATGAGTAAATAATCTAGATTTAAACTTGTCAATTTTACCAATTAAATAATACTTGATCTTATAAAGCCACCTATAACTGATAATATACCTTTTAGGTAGATGAGGGATATGATCTCAAGTCCGATTTTTAATTAAAGCATTATATTAATCTTGCATAACAATATTTCATCTATCATCTTGAGTGGATTCTTAAAATGATTGAGGATTATATTCATACATAGTAATTAATGCATGATAATAATGTTGACTTCTAATTAATTTATTAAGATTATTAATATTATAAGATTGAATTAAAGATTCTATCCATTTAGATATTTTAGATTGAATTTGAAACTCATGAGTTTTATCAAACGCTAAGTTATCCATAAGTAAATCAACTTTCTCAAAGGCATCTATTTTATCACAAGAAAAAATATGAGAGTTAGGGTCATCAATAGAAGAATGCTGAGGAGGTTCCACAGAGAACTCACAAAAAGATTTTTCAAGAATAAGAACATTCATATTATCAATGATCTAACATTTAGAAGGATCATATACTCTTGAAACTTTTGTCTTACCTCCATAACCTACAAAAATTCAATAATAAGAAGTGGGATCGAGCTTCTTTATTTTAACTTTATGAACAAAGATAGAAACATGACTACCAAAGATCTTGAGATGAGCCATACTAGATTTATTTTTAGTCCACATTTCTAAAGGGGTATAAAGATGAAAGGATTTGGTAAGGACTCTATTTAAAATATGAATAATAATATTCATGGATTTGGATCATGAGAACTTAGGACTATTTACAGATTGCAACATTATTCTATCTATCTCTATAATGGTGTAGTTTATCTTTTTAATAATACTATTTTGCTAAGGAGAATAGGGAGTTGTTAGTCCTTTTTTAATATCATAACCAATACATAAATAATCAAACTCTTTAATAACATATTCATCACCATTATCAGTTCTTAATCTCTTAATAGAAAAATTATATGCATTTTAAACACTAGTTTTAAATTTTTTGAATTTAGATATTACATCAGATTTATTTTTAATAAAAAAAGGTCAAATAATTTTAGTGAAATCATCAATAAAAGTAATAGAATATAAAAACCCATTAAGAGATACAACTTCAATAGGTCCTACAACATCACTATGAATCAATTCTAAAGGATGTGAGGAATTTACATCATGATTCTTGTGAAAAGGGTTGGTATGTTACTTACCACATAAACAACCCTCACAAGTTCCATGATGAGAAGGGATAGAAAGAAGTTTAACAATAAAATTATTTTTAGACATATCAAATAAAATTATAAAATTAACATGTCCTAAATTTTTATGTCATAATTGAGATTCATTCTTACTATGCGATGAAAGAAAACATGCATAAACATGAAAAAAATATATAAACCATTATTTTGAACACCTTCACCAATCAAAGAAATAAAATAATTTATAATGGAAAAACTATCTTTAAGCAATGTTATAATGAAATTATCATTTATAAGTTGAGAATAAGAGAATAAATTATTTTTAAGCTTAAGTACATAGTAAACATCATTTATAGTAACATTTAAAAACATTGCTTTTCCCTATTTAGTTGATTCTAAAAATGAATTATCTCCTATGTAAATTCTTTCAGATATATCTATAGAATCACAAAAAAAGTAGATAAGTATGTCATATGGTGCAATGTACCACTATATAAGATCCACTCATTTTTATTTGAAGTAAATAAAGTAGCATATAAAGCAATACCATTTGTATCTTGATTGTTATTATGTAGGGTTTTAATTTTTATACTTATTTAAATTATATTTATTTCATTTATTATTTTTAAAAATTTGATTATTATTCCTATCCTTTTTTTTATAACATGTTTCCTTCCTATGACAAATTTACCATACAAATTACAATTTCCATTAAACTTAAATTTATGATTTTTATTACTAGATTTCTTATTCCCGTATTTGTCTTTAGCAAAATTAGGGTTAGATTTATGGTTTTTAATGTTATCAAAAAAATTATTTAATGTAAGAAGTGTATGAGTGGCATTATCTTTAGAATCAAAATTTGTCATAACTTGCTCTTTTTGAATCAAGAGAGCAGATAAGGTGGTAAGGTCAGACATATCTTGCTTAGTTTGATACTTATAATTCAAAATTAAAATAAAATTTCTAAACTTTTCATGAATATTTAACTAAATGATAAAATAAAATAATTGATTCTGAATCAAATTACAATTACATCTATCTAACTAAACTTTAATGTTTTTAATTTTAGCAATAGAATTCATAACTTTCTCATCACCTTTCATAGGTGTAATTAAAAATTCAATGATTCAATTAACAATTTTGATAAATGAGTGCCCTCATGCATGGATTTAAGGAGTTTCCAAGCATCGCTAGGAAAAAATTGATTACCAATGTGAAGAAAGAATTTATCCTTAACACTTCGCAAGATAATAGACATAGTTTCCTATGATTTCTGTTGAAATGCATTGGTAAGCTCAGGGGTCACATATCATCCAGAAGAGAAATTTTCAATCTTAATGACATAATTTCATAACTTATGGGCCATAAATTTAGCTTTAATATGATTTTTTATATATATTGTAGTTATTACCATAAGTACTTAAGATTTATTTAAAGAAAAATGAAGCAAAGCCACAGTTTTTATTTAAATAAGACATTAAACAAATGTTTAAAAAAAAAAAATTTAGTGAGAATTTTAACTTAATTTTATATTAAAATAAATTTTAAAGTGTAAACATATAATGATTGTTCAATTTAATGCTAGACAAAGTAAACGATTTGTGAAAGATTACGATAAAATAGAGTGTTGCAAGTGTCACAAAAATAAATTAAAAAAATAACATTTTTAAATGAATTTTTGAACTATAATTTTTTTTTAAAATTTTCACATGCAACTATACTTAATTACATAATTTAGATGCCAAACAATGCAAAAAATTGAATTAAAGTTACACTAATTTAAGTGTTAAAAGAGTCGTACTCAAAATGACTATTTAACTATTATTATTAAAAAATATGTAAAAACTAAAATAATAAGATTAAAAATAAAAAATGTACCATTTCAATGCATCTAGAATATACCAAAACCTAAAAATTGACTGGTTACATGACTATGTCAAACAAATATTCACTAGGTTAAAAGTTGAACAACTAGATGACATGTTAAGGGTTTAGCATGTGAAAAAAGTTGGCATGTGAACCAAAAATGGATTTAAAATTAAACTAAATTTGACAAAAATGTTTTGAATAAGTAAAAAAATTATTGATTTAGGGGGTTTTAAACTTGGAATCTCCTTAGTTATAAGATCTAGCAAAAAGATAGCCCACCAACTCTTCTAAGAAGCTTTTCAAAATAATACATGCACTAATCTATATTTAGACCTTTTTAAATCTGATTTTTATTTTTATTTTTAAAATAAAAAATAATAATAAATACTTGCAATAAATAGGAATAGTAAATAAAAAATTACTAATTTTAACTTTTTAATAAAACAATAAGTTTGAAAGAAAAGTGGGGCCCACCCACTTTTGCATGGAATATTAAAATAAAAAAAATAATTATTTTTAAAATATTTTTCAATTTTTTTTATTCCTTACCTGTGTATACTTACATTCATGAATATGAGGATCTTTTAAATGAAGAAATGCTCCCAAAAACTTACACAAGTCACTAAAAAACTTGAAAATTATTCCAATCTTGTAGATTTTTTTTCTGGTAAAGAAGGAATTTAAAAAAATAGATTTTGACCAGGAAATCAATGTTTTGAATTTTTCAAGTTGATTTGGTACCCCTATGACTGAATAATATTTCAATGCTTGAAAAAAAAAATGAATTGTTACAAGAGGGTCTAGAGATGTTTTGAAATTCTCCTGAAGCATTTTGAATGAGAGACAAACCTCCAAAGCATTCTAAAAAAAAATTATTATCCCTTATTACCACATACAGGCTTGAAAAATAATTAAAAAATATTTTTAATTAAATATAAATCAGTTAGTCTTCATAATTGATAATGACTTACTCCACTAATTATATTCCCTTCGGCTCTGTTACCATGCCAACTTTATTGAAGGAATGCATTTATGTATCTGCAAGATCTATAATATAATTTATAAGCAAAGAATATAATGAACACATCAACACATGACACACAAGTTACCATGGGAAAACCTTAAAGAGGTAAAAATCCCACCAATGTGATATTGATTAATATGAGAAACCAATCCAATACCAATACAATTCCTCTCGATCTCACTTCTCTATACTTTCACAAAACCTTGTTAACTCAAAATCTTATCAAGATCAAATGAATTTACAATAGGGGTAAAATCCTATATATAAAATTTATGAGGGGAGGTGACTGTTGTGAAATAATGGGTCCATCCATCCCAAAATCACATTTAATAAACTTTGGTAAGAATTAAATAATTATAATATTATTATTTATTTAATTAAGGTTTTTATCTCAGGTCAATAAATAATATATTAGTCAATATTTAATTAATACCAAGGTGAGCTAAGGGTTAATGAAACACCACTTGTCATTAAATGATCTAACAAATACAACTCCTCATGTCAAAAGGCTTGTATAGAACCTTTGATGATATTGTTCCCATTTTTACCTCTAAAATGGACAAATATGGATATTCTTGTAAATAGGATGAATCTCATGGTCTTACTGGCTTAAATGTTTTAGACAACCTCCAATTCCACATTGTAGATGCTAATACTCCTAAAGAGGTATGGGATAAATTTCAATAGTTATTTGGAAAAGTAAACAAGTTTAATATGTTGTAGTTAGATGCAAAATTGAGTGCTATTTTACCCTTAGATTTTTCCTCTATTGATGACTTTCTGACTAAATTTAAGTTTCTTAGATTAGAATTAAGGGTAGGTGATTAATAAAAGTGACAAGGAGTGTATTTTTTTGATTTTATCAAAACTGAAAGGCCCATATAACATTTTTTCTTTTGCCTTTTATACCATGATGAATACTTTAGGTGATGAGTTTAAATGACATTCATTTGAAATTTTTTATGACAAACTTACTAGAGAGAAAACTAAGTTGTTATCCTTGGATGCTCTTTCTAATCCTAGTCATGCACTATTTTTTAATTCCTCTAAAGTCAAACCTCCACCTAAGCCAAAGTTGAAGCCAAAGACACTTCCTTCATATAAACCTTCATAATCTACCTCCTAGTATCCTAAAACTTATAAGTTTCTTATGCTTAAACATGAGTTCAGACAAAAGAAGACATATGACCCATGTGGTTTTGTGGTGGTATAAACCATTCCAAGTCTAGATGTTTTACAAAATTGGAAGGTTTGGAAGCTGCAATAAAATAACTTAAGATTACTATTTATGGTTAGTCCTCTACAAAACATTCACCAGGAAAGGGTGAATCACTTTATTCTAGGGCTACATCTACCCCATATAAGTATTATATTTTCAATTCAGGTGCTTCAAAACATGTCACTCCCTCTTGAGATCTTATATATTCTCTTTCTAATTGTATTACCTCTTAAATAGCTAAGGGAAACTTTGCATGAGTTGAAATTTTATACTCCAACATAGTTGACATGCATGATGGTTGTATTAATAATATATTACTTGTACCCAAAATATCTTCTAATATTATTCTGTGTATCAAATTTATAATTTTAATACTAGAAAAATTATAGAGTTTACTCCACATAATTTTGTAATAAGAGAACGTAAAGATCCTAAAAAGATAATAGCTATAGGAATAGTGGATCATAGTTATAAGCTCTAAAATTTTTATAGGTTTTAGTCTTATCCTAGTTCATCTCTTGTTTATCATGGTGATTTAGTGAATAAATTGTGACATGGGAGGCTAGGGCACTTGAAATATAGATACATGCAAAAAATTAGTGCTAAACATCTTGTAAATGGCCTTCCCTAGGTCTCTTATATTGATGGAGTATGTTCTAGTTGTCTAGTTGGTAATCCATTTCTAATAGGTAAGGCCAAACATGCACAAGCACCTTTATAGTTGGTTCATGGTGATTTGATGTCCTTTCTAACTTGCTCCTTCTTTGGAGCCAAACATCACTCACTTTAATTGATGACTACACTAGACAAACTTGGGTATGTTTTCTCAAGTTGAAAAGTGAAGTCTTTGACATGTTCAAGTCCTTCAAATCCTTTGTGGAAAAATAATAATCTAATTTCCTTAAGAGATACACAATGAAAATGGATGGAATATGAAAGTAATGCCTTTCTATATTTTTATATTGAGCATGGCATCCAACATCAGTACACTATGCTATATGCTCTACAATAGAATGATGTAACTGAGCATAAGAATATATAAATTTGAATGAGATGGAAAATTGTATGCTTAATTATAAATATTTGGGACCATAGTATTGGGTTGAGGTAGTTATTTGTGCTAATTATATCCAAAATTACATGCCACATAAGGCTGTGTAGAATATGACACTTAAGGAAGAATGGTTAAGCATCAAGCCTGCTATTTATGGATTTTGTATTTTTAGAAGTATGGCATTAGAATTTATACCTGATGACAAGTGTAAATATTTGGAGAAGAAGAGATAGTCATACATTTTTGTTGGCTATTGTGAAAATGTCAAAATTTATCAACTTCTTGATCTTGTCACCAAATATGTTTTTTATCAATAGGATGTATGAGTTGAACAATAATCCACTCCATAATAGTATTCATCTATCTCTTCTTCATATCTTTATTCTATAGTTGATTGTGAGGACTTACTTCCTTTTATTTTTATTGGTGATGATGTTATTAAAACTACTCTTATTCAACCACCACAACCATCTCCTTCATAGTCCATGCCCAAGTGGGCACATAACACTCTACATGAAGCTAGTTCTTTGATTGGTGAGCCTATTAATACTCATTGCACTCACTCAAATTTTAGGTGTTGCTATTTTGGTTCATGCCATTACAATTGATCTAGTATTAGTTTTTGAGGCAATAGGCCAACCTGAGTGGGATGCTTCCATGTATAAATAATATTCTTCATTGATGAAGAATGATACATGGGATCTTGTGCCTCTTCCCAAGGGAAGAAAATTTATAAAATGTAAATGGGTCTATAAGACCAAATATGCTAAAGATGTATCCATTTATAAATAAAAACATCACCTATTAGATAAGGGTTTTTTTTTTTAGGTTGAAGGGGTTAATTATTCAAAAAAATTTTCCCTTGTAGATAATATGGATTTAGTTAGGCTTGTAATCTCACTTGTTGCTTCTCATCAATGGTTGGTTCATCAAATGGATGTGAAAAGTGCATTCTTACATGGTGATCTCTAAGATGAGATATATATGTCATAACCTCAGGGATTTGTGTAGGACTTGTCAGTGGTTTGGAAAATCCATCATTCTCTTTATGGCCTCAAAAAATATCATAGAGTTTGGTATGAGAAGATGATAATTTTTTATAGAGTTATGATTTCTACCGTTGTGAGTCTAGTTATAAAGTTTAAATTCTAAAGCATGGTGAGGATATTTTGATATTGGTTTTGTGTGTTGATGAACTCACCTTCATAGGTAACTCAAATTTTTTGATCAGGACATCAAGAATGAGTTACTAGACATGTTTGATATGACAAATTTGGGACTTATGCATTATTTTCTTGGTTTATAGGTTTAATAATATTATGATGGTATCTATATTGGGTTGTATAAGTATGTTATAAATATTCTTCATCAGTTTGGCATGGATGATTGTAAGCTTACCCCCACTCCATATCAATCAGGTGTTGTTTCATCTACTACTTGTATGACTCCTCTCATTGGTTTGACTTTGTATTGATAACTTGAAGGTAGTATTTATACGTAACACACACTCATCCTAATATCACTTTCACTATGAATATTGTCATTAATTTTTCACCTGAACCTAATTAGAGGCTTTGGAAAGCAACCAACTGCATTTTATGCTACATTTGGGGTGCATCACACTTTAAAATAAAATACACACCACAAAATTATCCATAACTTTTGGATATACTAATTTAGATTGGGTTGGTGATGTTGATACTCACAAGTCCACTTGCATATTTATCTACAACCTTGGTTTTGGTTAAGTTGCATGGGTTTTCAAAATATATTCAAATATTGATTCATCCTACACTAAAGCTAAATATTGAGGTGATGTTAAAGCTAGCCAAGAGGTACTTTCGCTTCAAAAATTGCTTGGAGAGTTTGGCTTCACACAATAAAGTCCTATTATTATTTGGTGTGACAACCAAAGTACAATTTCTATTTCATGTAATCATATTAAGTATTAAAAAACCAAATATATTGAAATACACATGCACTTCATTTGAAAACTTATTTAGGATGGGTTTATTTCCTTAGATTTTATGCCTATAGTTGATCAGGTTTCATTATTTTTACATGGGTACCTTAACAACTTTGTATCTGGGACCCATTTTTTATTCTCTCCCTAACCATTGCTTAAGGGAGGGTGTTGGGGTAGATTAAGCTTGTTTATGATTTAATTATGTGTGTACATAGGTTTAACTTTTTATGGGTCACCAACCATGGTGACCTCTTAGTAGAGGATAATGACCTCTCCACTTCTCTAGCGAGATGGCCTCTTACCTCTTAGTGGAGGATATTGACCTCTCCATTTCTCTAGTGGGATGGCCACTTATTGCTAAATAAACTTCTTATCTCTCGTACTTATTGAACACTCCTGAAGTGCAAATAATGAGGGAGAAGTGGAGATATTCATTTGTAATAAGTAGTTTGATTTGAAGTAATATATGGTTCACTTGAGTGGGTTCATCTTAGCATTAAATATTGTTTATTATGGTGTTGACATATTAGATAGATACTAGAGATCTATATTGCATCCGTTCTCTCTATATTGATACCCTTATGAATCTATTTTGTTCATTTGATGAACCATTGGAATAAAAAACTAAAGTGCACTCTACTCTTCCCCTTAGGAGTGTCTTGGTGACTTCCTTGTGCATTATGTTCTTATTGTGAATATATTTTTATTTTTATTTCTTGCTAATTTAGCACCCAGAACTTTTACCTCTTCAAGACACTTTTACTCTTGTCCATATGAGTTAAGGCATGCTTCTTTCCCTTGGGCTTGGGGGAGGATATGCATAAACATTACTTGGTGAAGATGTATCTTATGATGCCTATAAGATGTGAGGTTACACACATTATTTTGGCCCATTTTAGAGCACTTATGTAATATTATTGGAACTTATATACTTGTGTGTAAGTCCCATTATTTTGGATCTTTGAGCTTGAAGTTATGGAATGTTGGTTGCGTTTATTTATTCTTATTTGGATTGCTAAGCATCTCATAATTTTGTATTGGTTATTTTAATTTGTGACTCATTGTTTAGATAATGTGATTTTTCATAAAATTTGTAAAGTATTACAGCATTGTATATATCCTCCATGGACCCTTGAAATTGGTTGTATGTGAGGCAATGTTTATAAGTTTATGCTAACTTAAAATCACACCTTAAAAATGGGATGGTTGTATGTATTTTGTGAATACAATAATCACATGTTGTAAGAATGCTTTTATCTCTATTTTTCCTTCTCTTCTAAAATTGTCTTCGATGAATGTATAAAGACTTGTGTTGGGTTGAAAATAAATGAATTTGGAAACTAGTAACTTTATCTCTTTTCTCTTGAATTGTCTCAAATATTGTTGAAAGGTAAATGATTGTGAATGGAAAACAAAAACTAATGTATTGATCTTCCTCTTTAAAATGAAACATAGAGTTGAAGATATCACTGTTATATATGGTTGTAATACATCCTCTTTGATAAATATTTTGAGTAGTTTTTAAAAGGAAAATAAATGACATGCCTCTATTCATTTACTTAAATCTTAGATGAAATCAACATTACAAATGGAAATTGTATATTTTGAGTTGTGTGTTGCTTGTTTTAAAATAAAAATTATCTTATTCTTACACTCAAGTACTTAAATAAATATTTTTGGTTGTGTTATGATTATGAGAAAAGACTTTTCTTCCTGCCTTCTACTCTTTCTCTTGGAGTTATTAAAGTTGAATTTTAAGAGTGAAAATTGTTAATCTAGTTTTTGGGTGAAAAATAAAAGTGAATAATGTTATTTTTTTAATTTGATCAGGTCAACAACTTGGTTTTAAAAGGATACAAGAACCATAAAAGTGTTATACAAAAAAGACACTATGACTGAGTATTAGAAAAACAATAAAAAACTAGCTAGATATCCCTTAGTTGGCTAAGCAAAAAAAACAAAAAATAGATCATGAGGGGGGATCCTCTGGTGGTTCCTTTTCCTCTTCAGATATCTTCTTAGGTACTCCCCAGTTATTCTTGTAAAATTTGTCCCTCTTCCTATTTTTGGTTCCTTCAGCATCATGTTAGAGGAGAATCATACGTGGTCTTTTCTATCCCTGTGCCTATAGAGGGGTTTTCTTTATAGGGGTCAAATTGGGGATGTGGGGTCAGGGGTATCCATCACATTTAGTGGTTGCTTAATAGGGGTCTAGTTTACCATGTTTTAATGGAAAAAATACTTAACAATCATGTTCACTTGTCTATGTAAGGCATTCCATTCTTAAATGAGACTATCGAGGTTCAATCTGGCTTCTTGCACCTTGTTAAAATTATCTAACTACTCTTTATTATTTTTCATTTATGTAGATAGAAGGAAATTACCCTTCCTAGTGACCTTCATGGAGGTGCCCTCATCTAGGTCAATTAGTTTGGGCTTAGGGATAAACAACTTCGATAGTAGTTCATCAGTGGGGTTTTTGGATAAGCTAACTTAGGGAGTGTTAGCAGAGGGGCGATAGGATCCCAAGGTGGGGTCCTTCTCTAGGGAGTATTACTTGATGGAGAACCCCTATAGGGGAACCTCCCTCACTTGAAATTTTATGACCATGTTTAACCAATATCAATATAAGTCCTTGATGCAGTATGTGGTTGGATTCATTAACTTGGTTGGGAAGAGATGTGCATTCCAAAGATTTAATAGGTAAAATGAGAGGATACTATTATAACCCTAGAAATGGTTTAATAAAAAAAGTGGTAGGATAAAATTAAAGTATACTTACCCTCAAGAATTAGGTATCTCATCACCTAGAGGCAAACCTCTAGCCATTATCGTGGGAGATCAGCTTGGGGGGAACCCTTTTCATCTATTTTCATGAACTCATTCATGTGGGAGAAGCACTAAAGGAGTTATTTATGTTTAGTTTGGTATTTTTAAGCCTTCACCCCTTCACATGATATGCCCATGTCCTCACCTATAAATTATTCTGTGAATTCAATCTTAATTCCCCACATCACCACCATATGCTCATTCCATCTGGAGATGAAATCCTTTGTAATATCATCACCATGCTTGGTAATCAGTAACATTAGTTTTGTGAGTCCCCCTCATGGTAAATTTTTACAAAATTTCTTTAATATACGTACCTCAGAATAGGAGGTAGGCTCTAATCACTCTTTGTCACCACCCATTAGCTCTGTGCCAACGGACTTGAGATAAGCATTTAGGAGGTTCTAGAATAGAATGTTTTGAATAGTTTGAAATAGGCTTGAGAAGCATGCTGCCTTCATCCTTAGATAGTAAATCCACCTCACTCTTTCATTATGGTAGTTCATAATTTTTTAAAACACATCTCTTGATGATATGTGTTCATGCATATGTCAACTTAATAACCCTCCTAACCTACTGTACTTTCATTCTATATGGCCAATTGGATGTTATCAGAGACATGTCCTCCTTTTAAAAATGTATATAGTGCCCATGTTGTTTACTTGGTTCAATGAAATTAAAAAAAAAATCCCTTTGAAAATGTTTTTTTCTAGTATATGTATGTGATGTGGACACATATATAAAATAAATAAGGTTTTAAATAAATAAATTATATATGTGTGTGTACAACAACAAAAATCTAATATTTTAAACATATATATATATATATATATATATATATATATATATATATATATATATATATATATATATATATATATTAGGGAGGGAGAACCACTGTGCTAACCCCATCTTGTTTCTTATATGAAATGGGAGGGGTTGGGCTAACCAAAATTGCCCCATGCCCATTAAAATTGAGATGATAGGTGGGGGATATGATGAAGCTGCCCCTGATGCAACACATCCATGGCCCTCAACCTTTGATCTCCATGCACTCATGATAATGTAGCCTTGATTATGTGTGTGTGTGTGTGTGTGTGTGTGTGTGTGTGTGTGTGTGTGTGTGTGTGTGTGTGTGTGTGTGTGTGTGTGTGTGTGTGTGTGTGTGTGTGTGTGTTGTAATACACACACACACACACTTAATCTTTGTCAAACAAACATATACATTTAATTAATTTTTTATTCTTATATATTTAATGTATATGTTTATGTGGTGAAGATTAAGTGTGTGTGTGTGTTGTAAGGGGGATCTTAAATTGGAGATAAATGAAGGAAATAAAAATAAAAATATGTATATCTAATAAATATTAAGTATATGCATTATCTATATACTCTAAAAAATATGGATATTCAATTAATTATGCTATTTTATTGAGCTCCTCTTTCCTAATCCCTTCAACCAACAAAATGAAAAGAAGAAATTAAAATAAAATTGAAAGTTGACTCTTATCTTGTACACAAAGAAAATTTAGGGAAGTTTATTGAAAACCTATATCTTAGGGTGAAGAAGCCTTTGATCCAAGGGTGGTGATTTGACCCACCATAAGATGAATCAAGTGGAAAATTTTGACCTTTTTAATTACCTTGAACTAATTGGACACCCTTGTAATCAAACCTTGATAAACACTTCTAAATTAATTATTTTCACCTAGACTTGTAAAAATGTATCATTTAATTAACTTTTGATAATGAAATATATATAATGTTTAATAAGAGGTTTTAAGTAAAATTTATTATTATGTAAGAGTAAGCTAAAATTGAATTTATTAAATTAAATAATTACCTTGCAGTAAAATTTCTAAGTGGGACATGACCAATCCATTGTGCAACCTTAGTTAACCTAATAATGTACATAAGAGTTTAGTAAACAAAATATTATCTCTTTTTTATTGAGTTTCATTAGTGCGCATTTTTGGGCATGACATTTTGGTATCAAAGCTAGGTTCAACACCAAGAAATATGGGTAGATATTTTTTATAAACCTTCCTCCTTCCATCATGTTATAATACTCATCCTATGCTCATGAAAAATGGTGCTTCAAAATGGCAGACATGTGGATCAAGTAAAGGATGCAGGGCCCTCACCACTTGAACAACCACCCCCTCGAGTGGACCTTGGACCATAGATTATTTAGACACTATTGTAGATGATGGGGGTATTTTAGGATATATTTCTAGTAATTAGGGAGGATTCAAAAAGACACTCTCCACCCCCATCATAAGATGCCTCTCAATTTAGAAATAGGTTATGTAGTCCCTCGTAACAATGGGAAAAGATAGTTACTTCACTATGTAGATAGAGAATGAGGAGAATCAACCACTGATGAATGAACCAAGAGGTATTATTTAGAAATTCCTAAGACTCCATCAACTAAATTTTCATGGAGAGAGAGAGATGGTTTTGTAATAGAGGCATGACTTTTGAGTCTGGATAGTTGTTTCATCTTATAGACCTATGAGACTAATATCAAGGCCCATTTTGATATCCTACTTATATAAGATATAATGAGGATACAATGGAAGAATGAGGAGTGAAAGATTCATTTGGAAAGAGAGTGAATCACTTGGGAGATATTTTAGGAGTAGTTATGCATATGATACCTATTATAGCACTTCAAAAATAAGAAGATTGAGGAGTTCCACAATATCCGACAGGGTTTAAAGATTATGGCTCAATATGAGATCTATTTTCTAGACTTACTTCAGTATGTGGGCTTCCTTTAGGATGAGAAAATCCAAGTGAATTGGTTCATCAAAGGCCTTAATTCAGATATAGTTGGGGTAGTTCACCTTCTCTCTCCTTTAACCCTTGAAGTTGTTGTGCATAATAAATGCGTATTTGGCAGAAAAAAATTGTAGAAAAATTTAGGAGGCTACAAATCATCTACAGGGAAAGTTACTAGTTTATCAAGACTTCATATCTCAAGGCACATATACCCCACTTAGGGGTGGCTAGATGAACTCTTATTTATCCTTTAGTACTAAAAAATCACATACACTTTCTAAGCAACACTCTTAGTAACAGCACCACTGCCCTCCATAGGATTCATAAAGAGATAGAGGACATGGTGGTCATGGATAGAGTAGGGACATGATACTTATTAGATAACATTAGAGGTTGGCATAGACTCAAAAATTCTATTGACATGGGCCTATATTTTCTTTGTAATCAAGACATTATAGGTTAGGTGGGATGCACATGAGTAGATTAAATACAAGGGTGTATGTTTCCTATGTGGGGCCCCAGATCAATATGCATGAGAGTGCCTAATTAGACCCTTTGCCAATGACCAAAAAAATACCTCTATTTCTAGGCAAACTATTGTTTATGTGGGACATGCTCATCACATGTATATAGTAGTAGATAATCAATAGGTGAACCACCAGTCTATAATTATTGAGACTACATGTAGTATTCATGAGGTTATATTATCAATATTGTTTGACTCTAAAGCTTTTTATTATTTTATTGCACCCTCTATTGTGGATCATTGTGGGCTAGTGGCATCTAGGCAAGGTGACCATTTAGAGGTTAAGTTGGATTTTCAGACTAAGATGTTAGTATACTTATCATTTAGTGGTTGTACTCTTGACCTTGGCATCTTCACCACTACATTCAATCTTCATATTGGATCGAGGCCTATTAAGATAAGGTGAATTATTACATCAAGGTTATTTAGTGCTATAATGACCTTGGGAATAGGGCCATTATGACAAGGATTTAGAGACCCATATCTCTTCATGTGATTTTTTCTATGTAGCTTAGGTAGAGTACACACAAGTGATGCCAGATGTTTTTCATCACAATTAATGATAGATATGATGAGGGGAGTTTAGGGGGAACACTTGAAGATAATCCTATACTCCAAGAGTTTTTATATGTGTTTCTTAATGAGTTACCTAGACTACCCCTTTGAGGGAGATATATTTTAGAATTGATCTTGTGTTTAGAGTAGAACTTATATCTATGGATTCTTATAAGATGATTAAACCTAATATTTTTGATCTCAAGATACAACTAGAGGAAATTTGGAGAAGAGACTCATTCATCTAATTTTTTCAACATGGGGAGGACTTGTGATCTTTGTTAAGAAGAAGAATGGTTCCTTTCACTTGTGTATTAAATACAGATAATTGAATAAGGAGATGATCAAGAATTATTACCCCCTCTAAAGGATTGATGACATATTTACCTAGAGACAAGGGGATAGGGTATTATCTAAAACTATCTTAAGTCAGGTACCATCAATGAAGGATAGTATAAGTAGATATTCATAAGACCACATTCTAGACATGCTATAGTCCCTATGAGTTCATAGTGGTGCCATTCAAACTAACTAATACACCTATAATATTCATTAGTCTTATGAATGGTGTGTTCATGACCTTATTTAATATGTTTATGTTAATTTTACTTGATGATATATTGATTTATTATAAGAATGAGGAGGAGCATTTTGATATCCTATGATAGGTATCATAGATTTTATGTGATAACAAATTATATGGGAATATGAGTAAGTGTTCTTTTTTTTAGACAAATGTTTAGTACTTAGGTCATGTCATTTTTGGAAAAGGGATCTTAGTATACCCCTTAAAGATCCAAGTTATTATAGAGTGGTCAGTACCCACCAAGGTGACAAAGGTGTGTAATTTCATAGGATTTGTAAGATATTATAATCATTTCATTCAGGACTTCTCTCAAATAGCACACTCCATCATTTCCCTTCTAGGAAGATGGAAGAAGTTAATTTGATTAAATTACTGTAAGTCTTCTAGATGTTGAAGGAATGTATAACTAGTGTACCAATTTAGGTAGTACCTGATCTTGAGGGTGAATTATTGGTGTGTACTGATGCTTCCAAATTAGGCTTGGGATCCATTCTCATGTAGGATAATTGGGTCATTTCATTTGAGTCTTATAAAATCAAGGATTACGAGTTGAAATACCCTATTGATGACCTAGAGTTGGTATTAGTGGTTCATGCACTTCTCACATGGTGGGATTTCCTCCTTGGTAGTCAATTATTTTAGAAGACAAATAACCTAAGTTTTCAACACATATTCACATAACATAATATCAATGCCCATCAAAGGAGTTAGATGGAGTTCATTTTTGAGTACCACTTTGATATTAAGTATATCAAAGGGAAGGAGAATGTTCTAGTATATGCCTTGAGTCGGAGGTCACATGAAATTGTGATCATGATTATCCAAAATGCATTGTAGGTTACACACCATGATCTTACAACTATGACCTTTTGTACTAATTTATGAGATAGGATCCTTGATCAACTTCATCAAGATAGTTTTTATTAGGATATTTTATATATGTTAGAGTCAAAAAGGGCCCTTAATTGCAAGGTTATGGGTTGGTTAGAGTTAGGTGAGACATAGAGGGCAAATTTATGTGCCAAATACTAATGGTATATGAGATTTGATATTCTTAGAGGATCATAAAGCCCCCTATTTAACACACCATGGGGTTGATAAGATGAATGCATACTTTAAACATTTGTATTATTGGCCTTGATTGTGACATGATATCATAGAGTTTATGGCATGATGTCTTGAGTGTTAGTAGGTTAAGGTAAAACATCAACATCTAACAAGTAATTTATACCTAAAAGACATTTAAAAGTGGAAGTCAGATACTATTTATATGGATTTTATCATTGGTATACCTATCTCATCCTATTGCCATGGAAAAATCATGGTGATAGTGGATAATTTGACCAAGGTGTCCCACTTATCACCAAAAAAGTCCATTTATAATGCCACCTCTAAAGAAAGAGTCTTCTTAGATGCCATTATTTGATTGCATGGGATTCCATAAATGATTATTTTAGATAGAGACCTTATGTATACTTCTGTGTTCTAAACCACACTTCAAAGGGTGTTGGGTACTTTGTTTAACTTTAACACATCATATCATTTAAAGATAAATGGGTGGATAAAGTGAGTTAACTAGATATTGTTGACCATTTTTTGCCCATCAGGCCAAAAAGTTGATCCCCTTCTGTCCTTGTTTTTCTAGGCCATTTTATTTTTCAATTTTGCATGAATCTATTCATTTCTATGAAATCTGCAAAATTTCTACGGACTCTGCAGGCCTAAATCTATGGACTCTATTGGTCTAAATCTATAAAATTTATAGGTTTTGAATTTCTATGGACTCAGTAGGTTAGTCCTTTGGCGCATGAAGGATTAGTTTAGAGAGTGCTGGGTTTTTGCAAGGCTTCTTCAGGCTCTTGTCTGAGGAAAAATCATGAAGAAGGTTAGCATCATTGAACCATTGAACCTGGTTCAATGCATGGTTCAATCACTTTGTTTAATTAGCCTTGGTTTAATGCTTGGTTCAATCGGTAGTTCAATCAGACTTGGTTCGAGCCTTGGTTCAATTGACAGTTTAATCACTCCATTTCAAAGCCTAGTTCATCGCTTCAAGTCCATCACTTCAATTTCTAGGCTTGGTTCATCACTTGCTTCATGGATTTTAGTTCAAACAAAAGAGTTCAACGGGCTTGTTTCAATAGTTGCTTGAAGTGTTGAATCGTTAAACTGGTTCAATGCCTTTGGTTCAAGCCTTGGTTCAACTCAGTTGGTTCAACACTTCGACACTTAGTTCATTGACGGGTTCAGACACTTGGTTCATCAAATGGTTCAATGCCAAAGTTTAGTGGGCTTAGTGCACTTTGTTGAACCGTTAAACTAGTTCAATGAATTGGTTCAATCATTTGGTTTAACGCTTAAGTTCAATGAATCAATTCAAAGGCTTGGTTCAATAGGCTCAACATGTAGTGGTTGAACCATTGAACTGATTGAACCATTGAACCAATTTTGGTTCAATGGGTTGGTTCAACGGCTTGGTTCAAGGGTGTGCCCTATAGCTGAAGGGTAGTTCAAGGTCCAAAAGCCCTTGAGGAGGGTAGTTCAAGATCCAAAAGGCCTTGTAGAGGGTAGAGAATGTTTCAAAGGGAGCCAAAGAGATTTAAGGGATGCAAGAAGACTCAAGGCTCCAAATTTCTTCAGACTTTTTGTCTGAAGGAATTCCTTCAGACAAAAGGCCCAAAGGAATTTAGGAAAAGTATTTTCAAAGGGCTTGAAGGTGCAAAAAAAGTCAAAGATCCCATAGAAAAGTCAAAGCAGCTAATTCCTGTAGACTTTTGTCTATGAGAAAAAGCTCAAAATAGAAAACCCGTAGGGAAAAAGCCTGAAACAAAAGACCCAATGACTTTTACCAAGGATGGTGACATCCTAAAAGCTGTCAAATTTAAGTAGATGAACTAGCTATTGGGTGACGGCCGTGTGAACATCAATTTTAATGCAGTAAAGTAGCCATTTGTTTTGAACTGCAAAGAGTGCCAATTCATGGAAATAGCCCAAGGAATGTAACGACCCGCTAGAAGATCACCCTCGAGGGTTGAAAGAGTAGGAAGAAGACAAGGAGCAAAAATGACAAAGCATTCAAGTGGTGAAGAGATGGAGAGTTATTGCAGATGAGTGACGTGATGTGTTTTCCTCCAATTGGCATTAATGAGGGGACAAACTATAGTCTGTTTATAGGAAAGAGGCATGGCCATGTTCTTACATTAATGTTTGAACACCAAAGTCAATTTTGGAAATTGTATAGCATGGTTCCAATAGGCCTTTTCTAAAGAATGACATCAATAACAGTGGTTTCCTCTTCCCAAGGTTCAGAACGCACATAGACCACTTGTAGAAAAGAGCACCAAAATCTTTCCCAAGAAGCACCAAGTTCTCTTCCTCTTTTTATAAATTGTAAACTTCTCATTCGAGAAATGATCGCTCTCAGCCTTAAGGTAAAACTCTGCCCAAAAATCTCTCGAGCTTGTAAGGCAGAGCTCTGCCAGAATTTTACCTTTAATCAAAACTTAGCATTTTCATCTCCATTCTGAGTTTTGAATCTTTAGTATGTGTCTATGCCTTGATTCTATGTTAAGTCATTTTCTTAATGCTTTTACAGAATGATTTCAGCATGTCTGGTGCAATTTTTTGAGTTTCTTTTTACAGGTCTATCAGAAGTGTCCCTAGAGGAGTATAGGTGAAGTGGATAGGCTATTGCAGTGTGTCTCAGAATGCCTCTAGTAGTTATTTCCTCCCTGTATCTCCACGGACCCCTGAATCACTGATGCAAATAGTTATCTCATGTTAGATGAAGTGTATAGGCACTTCTTTTTGGTGAAAAGTGTATGTTCGGGTTGGGTGGGTCACCTTTTCCCTTTTTTAGGCTAGGTTCTGTTTTCAGCATCTCCTTCTCCCTTTTCATCCCCCCTTTTTTTCCATTTTGTTTGTTAGTAGTAGGAGAAACCAGGGCCTAAAGTATACATCAGAGGGAGCTAGCCCTTATCTAGAGACTCTCCCCTCTAGCTTCACCAGTCCCATAGGCAAGAGGGGAGTTTCCATTGTTGCGTGTGGAAAGATAGGAGTTTAACCTCCTCACCCCAGGTGTAATTCACTACATCAATAGGTATTAGATGATATGTTACAAATTTACATGATGGATCAATATTCATGTTTAGAGGATTGCTTATACTTGGTTGAGTTTTCCTACATTAAAAACTATCATAGTTCCCTTAACATAGCTCCAAATAAGGCTCTTTATGGTGGACCATGTAGGACTCA
The DNA here is from genome assembly GCA_037957365.1 of Torreya grandis. Classification (NCBI taxonomy): domain Eukaryota; kingdom Viridiplantae; phylum Streptophyta; class Pinopsida; order Cupressales; family Taxaceae; genus Torreya; species Torreya grandis. The sequence continues at coordinate 2,910,556 of JARHVA010001243.1, read as the reverse complement.
TTTGAGTTGGGATAAGCTTGAGAATAGGGTTGTGATTGGTCTAAAGATGTTGAAGGACATGAAGAAAAAAGTAATTCTCATTCAATAACATAGGAGGCACATGATAGAAAAAATAAGTATGTTGATGCTAAGAGGATATATCAAAATTTTACTATTGGATAAAGTCTTTTTGTGAATGTGATCAAATAAGATCTTGATCTGCTATGGAATATGATCTAAGCTTGAAAATTATTTTATGGGTTCCCTTGAGATCTTAGATATAGTAGGAGTAGTTGCCTATTGCTTAGATTTTCCACCTAGCATATCTTGAGCCCTTGATGCTTTCCATGTTTCACTTTTGAGGAGACATTTTCTAGATATTTCTCATATTTTGGATTGGACATATTTACATCTTGAAGGGGAAGAGAAGCTGATCTTAGAGCCCATACATATTTTATATCATCAGATGTTAGGTCATGGACTAGTGGGAAATATATGATGAGTCAAATACTACTTGGGAGAATGTGGCACACTCTTGTGAGCCCATTATCCCCTCCTATTTCAATGACTTCTAGAAGGAAGTCTATTTTTAGGGGAGGGGGATGTGAGACCCCATTTTTATATCACATCATATATATATATATATAGTGTACTTGATGGATATGTATTGGAATATATGGAGTCACAGAGTGGCCACACTATATATTTTATTATCATTATGGACCTTGATTATCTAGTTCAATAGATTTTATTTGTATGCATGATTACTTAACACAATTGTCTTAAGTAGATATATATTGTTATTTTTTTATTGATATTGCATAACATGGTGATTTGTTTTGTAATTTATTAATTGATCATATTTTAACTAACCAAGATATGTGATTTAGTCTTGTGACGTTCTTGTGGTGAAATAATTATATAAATATGTGTTTCATATTGTTCTTGATATTATTTATTTTTACATGGACATATTTCATGTTTGTAATTGAGTGTGCAAGTCACAGGGGCCAAATGTGGGACTACATGAGACTCATACATAGCTCAAAAAATCATATGCACACCTAAGACCCCTCTGAAACCTCTAACCTTATGCCTTTTATTTTTGTAAAGTATTAATTATATAATTTTGTTTATTATTATTATTATTATTATTATTATTTATTATTATTATTATTATTATTATTATTATTATTATTATTATTATTATTATTATTATTATTATTATTATTATTATTATTATTTTTGGAATTGTATGATTTTGCATAAACCCATTTTTAATCTAATGACCCTTAGTATACCTTCACCCTTAGTGGGGTTAATTAACCTAGATGTTGGGTTTGAGTCCACAAGCCCATCTATTTTTGTACAATCCAAATTTTTTGCTTTCAATCATTTTTTAGATAATGTGTTTGAAGAGAAAACCTTATCTTACATCTATTTTTTGGGCCCATATCTATACCCATTGTGTACATGGGGTTTTAAGGTACTTTTGACCACTTTTGGTCATAAACAAACCCTCAATTATTGCATATATTTTCCTTATACAAGTAAACTTGTCTTTTAATATAAAATTAGTTGTATTTCATACTTATATGAAATAAAAACCCATGTGGATGTGTAAGAATATTAATGTGATTTGTAAGAAGAATTTATGGAAGGTAGTTGCATGATTTGGATGAGGATGAAACACCCACGTGGATGTGTAAGAATATTAGTGTGATTTGTAAGAATAATTTATGGAAGGTTGTTGCATGCTTGGGATGAGGATGACCATATCACCATATTATTAACCTTTGGTTTTGGTTTTACTCTCTTTATACTAATCTTATTTTGGATTTTTGGGGGGTTAAGTAATTAGATTTTGGGGAGAGCTTGTGCTTGGGGAAAAACTTTTGGATTTGAGGTAAGATCTTTTTGTTTCCTAATTTTTATATTTTAAATGATTTATATTCTCTTAGTTACTCTTGATTGAACTCTCTTTAATGGAAATATGAATAATTTTTCTTTCTTATTGTATTTTATGGCTCTTTTAATTTAAGAGGTTTTAAGGTTTTTGTAGATAATAAATGTAAATTATTTATCACCTTAGTCTTGTACACTTGGAAAATACTTATCATGTTTATAAACTTTAGTTCTAAGACCTTTCCAGTATAAAAAGGCTCATATTCACCATATAGATGTGTCAAATTAATGATCTCTTAGTCTAACCACTATTATTCTAATGACCAATCCATCTATATTGTGTAAAATTCTCTAAACCTGATCATTATCTTTCACTACTAGTTTTGGACTTGTACCTATATTATAGCTTTATAGACACTTACATCATAACAAAACACCTATGTTGACACAAGTTTCCATTTTAAAACTACGTATCCAATGCCAAAAATTTATCTAATTTGTAAATGAAACATATTCTTATGGTCAGCCTAAGTGATCTAGTGCGAGATATTTTAAAAAGGGATATATATATATATATATATATATATATATATATATATCCCTTTTTAAAATATCTCGCACTAGATCATATATATAATTCATTCCTCTCCTACCAACTTAATCATATATATATATATATATATATAATTCATTCCTCTCCTACCAACTTAGTAAATATTAAGAATTCACAAGACAACTTACCAAAAACACTCAATCAAGCATTCAAGTGAGAAAATATACCCTATAAGTCCTTATTTCCATATCAGGTATAGGAGAAATATCTCCATAGGTCTAAATTACTAAAGTATATAAGATTTATTTCCTACATCATGAATTAGTGTTGAGATAAATGAACAACTGAATATAAAATAACATCACCTTAATAAAAATAAGCCAAAAAGTTGAGATAGAGGTGAGAAATAGGGAAACTATTGAATGAATAAAAACCCCACATTAGAATTAAAAGCTTGAAATAATGAATCTCTAATTATAATAGCATGAAAAATCTAGGATAAGAATGGCCTTAGGCCAAGAAAACATCAAAAACTTAAGAGCAAGACTAGATCAACAAAAAATTATCATGTTAAGAATAATGAGAGAGGAGAGCTCTTTCTATAGAGCTAAGAGAGAAAACAAACTATAAGAGTAAGCTTAAACATGTGTTCCAAGTGTCCCTATCCTCTCACAAGTGAGGAAGATGTGTGATATGTGGGTGGAGGAGTTACTTATGAGAGTAACTCCCAAATCAAACAAGTGGATTAGAGAGGTGAGTGACACTTCAAAAGGGCTAGGATAAAGTGCATTTATAAATAAAATAAATGAATGCATAAATGTATACATCCTAAATTGGTCAAGAAACCACACATATCATGTCTTTCAATAGTCCTTTCATAGGAGAATTTGACTGAAGAATATGAGCCTTGTTCACATTAGCCATGTATTTTATTTTACTTATCTTGGTCTTATTTCATACTTGAGTCATCTTTTTGCCTATTCCTAGTCATCTCAAGCTTTTCAAACTGTCATTCCACCTTAGCCAAGTTAGATTTCCTAGGCCAATCTTATCCCCCTAGGTCTTAAGCCTATAGGATAGGAGCACCAAAATTGGACTATAGCACTGGACCCTATGATGTCCCATTTCTAGCACTCCTATCTAATTACCTTTTGAGTCCCAATGGTCAATTTTTCTCACTTAATGAGTCCAAAGCCCTTCTTAGCTTCATCCTTAAGTTTTGTTTGTCTTTCTAATGTCTACCAAATGTGAATAAAGTTCCCAAATTCAAAACAAATAGTCTCCCATATAAAATATTTCACAAGGCATTTTATATCTGGCACTTACTAATTTGGTATAGTAAATAATTAAAATTAGTCAATACTATAGCTCAACATTTTGCATCACATCTAGATTTGCATGCTTGATCAAGGAAGGGCCTAAGTGAAAGTTCATTCTTGTATTTATTATGCATGTTGATTATGCACATTCCCTAGAGGAAAAATACATTTGATCTGAGACCCTAGTTTGAGGGTTAATATAGGCAATGATCAGGATAATATGGGTTCTAGATCATGTGATCATACTTCCACTAACCTAGTTTTTATCCCTTTTGATTCTAATCTCTTTGTTGTTTCATGTGTGTAGGTAGACTCAGGGTTGAATATTGAAATAGATCTATAATGAGATCCATCAACATTAAACATCTAAAATTTCATAGGTTGACTCACATAGGGATAATAGACAAAACCCAAAAAAATTAGGTCTTTATGAGTAGTTTAGACAATAGCAGAAGAAAAGGAAAACAACACCAAACCCTAGGGTGTCCTATTTTGGTGGTTCTATCCTTTCACAAAATGAAAGCTAGATCTAGGTTCCTGACATCTTCCCAATCCTACATAGTAGTTTCCAATCTTTGAATCATTTGTTTTAGCCTATTTTTATAGATAAGTTACTTCTTTTCCCTATGTAATTAATTTAATTAAATTGATATAAATCTATATTTTATTGTATTTGACTAGATTTCATCACTTAATCTAGACCCTTTATTATTTAGAAACTAGATCCTAGTTTCACAAAAATAATAAAACATTTGGTGAAATTGACTTACTTCAAACAAAATATCAAACCCTAGGTACCCTTAGGGTTTTTCCTTCATAGTTTTGTACAAAATTTTAATTTCAATTTTTTTTATTTTTGTATAATTTTTTGTGCATTTATTTTATTCAAATTTATTTTAGAATTTAAATTATAGAAATAATTTTTACAAATTCCAAAAACCCCAATCCAAAACCCTAGACTTCCAAACTAGGTCCTCAAACCCCAAACCTACCTTCCTTACAATTTTTAGATATTTTTTTTGAAATTTTTGTAAATTGTTTGGAGTGTCAAAAATATTTTCAAAATATCTAAGTTAGTAGTTATTTTAAGCAAAAATTTTATCACATTTTTTATTTTTGTATAAATTTTTGTGCATTTATCTTATTCAAATTTATTTTGGAATTTAAATTATTGTAATAATTTCAAAAATTCTAAAACCCCAAACCCAAAACCCTAGATTTCCAAACTAGGTCCTCAAACCCCAAACCTACCTTCCTTACAATTTTTAGATAAAATTTTTGGAATTTTTGCAAATTGTTTGGAGTGTCAAAAATATTTTCAAAATCTCTATGTTAGTAGTTATTCTTGCATTTATTTGCTTAATAGTAATTTTAAATATTCTCTTTGGTGAAATAAATAAAATGGCCACTAAGGCACTTCTTCCCTCTCATCCCATATATCAATTTCTAATTTTTTCTCATAATTATGACATTGAATGGATAACTTTACAAAATCACCCATTAGATAAAAATGTGGAAAATGGTTTCATTTACATTGAAGATAATTACTATTGTTTTAATGAGGAATATGATGATACATATGAAAGTGATAGTGAAGAAAAATTAGATGCATTTTCTTCTCTCAAACCTATCTCTTTTATTCCCTCTTCTAAAACAAATAATTTTGATAAATGGGAAAGGTACTTTTCACCTCATTCTCCTATGCATAATGCACTGAATGAAAACATTAGTAATGCATTTCTAAGTGAATCTCTCATTGCTGATAACTTGATTCCATTTGAACCTAATCTCTCTCTCTCTCTCTCTCTCTCTCTCTCTCTCTCTCTCTCTCTCTCTATGTTCAAATTACAACAATATAAACACAATAGAATCAAATTGCCAATGCATAGTCTAAATGATACATATCATGTTGTTAACTCTTCTTTGTCATCTCAAATAATGGCAAAATAATGTTTAAAATATAAATCTCTTACTCTTACTTCTCATATTGTAAATGAAAATAATGCATGCACTCCATTTATGGATAACGTAGATGCACATAATATTCCAATTTCATATGATAATTTATTGAATATTAGAAAATAATTAAATTATTCTCTTACACCTCTCCCTAGTGACAATGGAAGTGATAATTACTATGATAGTGAACATGTAAATGAATATGAAAATGAGAGTGAATATGAACCAAATTTTGATTATGATTAAATGGAATAATGATGATTATTATGTGCATAGTAAAGAAGAAAATGTATCTCATGTTTCTAACTCTTCTCTTACTCTTTCTCTCCAACATAATGCTTTAAAAAATGTTGCTTCTAATTATATGCATGATTCTATTTCAAATGATGCACATGTCAATGATAACATCACATATTCTATTCAATTAGAATGTGATTCACTAAATACAAAATATACCAATGAATCTCTCACACCACCCCTCCTATAGTAGCACCTATTTCTCACTCTTCACCCAAAGAGAATGGTATCCCACATCCCTCTACTAAGATCTGAGTTACCATTCCTCCAAAGGTTCAAGTTAGCACACCTCCTCTTCATGATCTAATTGATAAATTTAGCATTCCTATGGCTAAAATAAATGATAAAATTCAATGATCAAATGAACCATTTCAAGACAATAATATACCATCCTAAGAGATTATCTCTTTAATGCATTTATTTGGTGAATTACAACACCAAGTACATTTCCTTACTTTGAAAAATAAGGCTTACAAGTCTTGGATGGATGCCAATGACTTGCATGGTAACCCTCTTTCGAAGGCATTTGTCAAAGCTTCACTACCTAAGTATTTATAGATACCATCATTGCCTCAATTTCATGGAATTGGAAATCCATTCGTACAACTCAAATCCTTTTGGAAGGCTTTTCTATCTCATGCAAGTCATTTGATTGTACTGAAGTTGTTCCAGTAGACATTAGTGGGTGAGGTACATAATTGTTTCTTTAATATACTCTCTGTTGGCTCCTTGCACACATATAATGACTTAGAGGAGGCATTTCTTAGATATTACATAGCAAACATAGGCCCTCATGTTACATATGAGAAACTTGATGCATTGCATCAAAATTATTTAGAGACAGTCAGTGATTATATATTGCAATTTAAGACTTCCATGTTACGCTTGATCTATAAACCAATATATTTAGAGGTTCAACATATATTTATGAAAGGGCTTTGCCAACCTCTCCTAAAAAATCTATTATATCAGACAAAGTCCTTTTTTAGGCACTTATGCTATATAGTTCTAGCCTTGAAAAATAAATTGGGATCGATTGAGGTAGATTCAATTGATTGAATTACTCTATATTTCACAACAATACCTCCATCTATAGCTCTTAACACACAACATCCACCATGTCCTACATAAGATAGGAGATCATAACCAAAAAATAAACTAGTTAAGAATAGAGAGCTAATTTCTAGAACACAACCTACAGTATGCACTATAGTGAGCAATAGTAGAGCACCATTATAGTTTGATTCAGAGTGGGATAAACCATATGTAATATTATCAACACTAATAGATAGGAGGTTCATCACATTACCTTATACTCATCGATGAGATCCACATCTCTTACATAGACAAACACATTAGCCCTTTTGTAACTATCATTGTATCTATAGACATAAAGATAATGATTATTATGGACTCAGGGATTGCATTAATATATGTGTTGATAATAACATCATAGCATTCACATAGGGGGCACCAAGTTATCCTCTAACATGGAACCATAGACCTCATTCATCTATGACTGAGTCATCCCAAGACATTCCTTCATAGGAATCATCGATCACTCATCATGAGAGTAATGTGGTTTTTGGGATAGAGCCTCAAAGGAGATCTCCTATCCCACCTACTTAGAAGGTTTGGAGACTAGTACAATGAGAGTATCTTAAATATAGTAGTGTAGTCTGAGGAGTACATAGTGCATTTCCATATACATATCTAGCATAATCATAGGCACCAGAGTAGATTTTTCAAGGTCCTATCTCATGTAGCAAGCCACTATGGTTAAGATTAGAGGAACTTACATTGCAGACCACTACTTCAGAGAGATATTCACTATGACTAAGTTTTTAGGGACCCATTTCACATAGTAACCCACTACGATGAGATTAGATGAGCCATCATCATAGGTTTTAGCTCCATATCAACCTATTACTCAGTCATATACATCATAATAGAGGCCATAGGATATTATTTCATGCAACAATCCACTATGATTACGAATAAAAGAGACTTATTCATAGCACATAGTTTTAGTTACACATATAGTAAGGTTACATTTGGTAGAGTCTCCATGCATAGCTAAAATTAGTGCATAACATAAAATATCAGATATAGTGTATGTTCTTATATAGCAGGTGTAGTATGGGCACTTATTTAGTTGGCCATCAAGGTTTAGATAGTGATACGATACACATTCATACTGGTATCAATTCATAGCTTCACTTCATAGGGAAATAATGAAGCCAAAGGTCTAGCTAGTCTTTGTATTCTTGAGCCACTCTCAGGGAAGTGATATGCATAGAGTGCTATCTTACATCCCCTTATACTAAAAAATAACATTCCTAGTTCCAAAAATCCATCCCTAGCCAAACCAAATTATCCAAATCTTGACCTTACCAATATCCCATTTTTCCAATCTTAAACCAATTCAATTTTATCAAAATAATTTACCAATCACAAAACCAAATTTTTTTGGCTCACATATGATTACAAATCAAACCTAACATCACACTTGAATATATCATGAAAAATAAAATCACATCCCAAAATGCCATCTTACCAAACATATGAAACCTCAACATCAATGCCAAATCAACTATTTCTAATTAATCATTTACAAAAAATATAATAATATAATTCAAATCCCATAACATAATACACATGAGTCAAAATCAAAACAAGTATCCATATATATAATAAAGTTTTCAATACATATAAACTAGTATCAAACACAATCAATCATGAATGTTCATCAAACCCTCACTCTCACTCTCACTCTCTCCTCTAGTATTAGTCCCATAATCCAACCTAGCACTTAATGACCCTGCACCTCCTTAGCCTATCACATTCATCTTGTGATGACTCTCTCTAATAATTGAACATGTTCTTTGTGCAAGTCTGTATATCACCTCTGAAGATCTATGTACTCATCCATAATCCTCATACTCATAGATCTAAAATTAGGTGGGGACATCTTATGCCTATCTAGCTCAGCCCTCAACTCATCTCTCTCTCCTACTACCCTAACATATACAACTATCACTATAATATCCCTTTCAAACAAATGAGCATAAACACCAATCATAACTATCACTCACTCTATCCATCCCTCCTCTACCACATCATCAGGTATATGTCATGTGAGCTCTCAAAGTGTTGACTTAATAATGGTCTCCTAGTACTCATCATATCCACTTCCTACCCCAGCTTGTGCTTCATCTTGAGCACCTCCCACTCTAGTTGGACACAAAGTATGGCACTATGTTAGCTATATACTTTAAAATCAAACTAAAAATCAAAAAATTGTACATAATTCAAAGGAAATTTTTGCTTACCTCCCATCATCTGGATCAGCTTAGGATCATCATACTCTAGAGCATCCGCTCTAGTAATAGGGTACAATAGAGCCCACTGATGCGTAGCCCACCATGTAGTATGTGCCTATATGCATCCAACATCATCTACATTAGGAATATCTATAGTTACATCCCTTGCATCTATAGGTAATGGTGCAAGTTAGCCTTAGTAGATCTCGTATGAGCTCCTATCCTCATGGATACTCATGCACTCCTCACCCACACCCATGCTATTGGGGGAACATCCTATGGTACCCAAAATTTCTAGTCACATACTCATACTAAAAGAACTCATATAATCCAACCTAGTGGCTATGTATCCAACAACTAACCCTTATATACTATAATTGCACTTCATCCTCTACCCACCCAAGAAATCTTTTATAGGGTCTCCATATAATATCATGAGCCACTAATCTATCTAAAAATCATCTATAATGATCCATACTAGGAGATTGGATAACCAATGTACTTGTATATTGATCCTCAAATGGCTACATAGGTGTCCACTCTACCCTAGATAATCTAATTAGTCACATAATTACTAGTGCTCATAATCCCAATAATGCAATAAGGTAGCTACACTCACACTACCATTGAAGGATTCCTATGTCAACCTGTATCGATCTTTGTATAGGTGGGCTAGCATAGTCCTCACCCATGAGAATATGGTACCATATACCTCTATACTATGCATAATCCTATGTATCCTATATGAAATAGATACTACACTCTTATCCATAGTGATAAATGAGACCAATAACATGGACAACCACTTTTAAAGGTATGGAACACTAGAATATAATATAACTAACAACAACACATCACTATCATTGCCTCTCTGATGTATACCTAAAGGAACACTAGTAAAGTATAAAGACATGTGATCAATTACATCATCACCCATGTCATCTTGAACTATCACATGCTGCCCACTAACTAGCAAAAGTAATATGTGATATATATCCTCTATAGTCATAGTCATCTCCCTTGTAGGAAGCCAAAAAATACATGTATTTACATTCCACCTTTCACATAAGGTAGTCACCAGATATTGATCCCATTGTATAGTGCCTAGGTCATACACATGAACCAACCCTAGCCTATCCATGATAGCTCTCTCATCAATAGACAATGGTAACAACCTTAATGTCTCCATCACCTGGTCTCTATGAAACTCTCTCATCTATACCTTACCTTGGATCACTAGAAATAACATATATAGTAGTCAACCATACCAAGTAAAAAACCAAGCAACACAACAACAGGTAATAAATAAGAATCTCAAAAAATTAGGCCTAGTCGACAATAGTGCTACAAAATAGACAACATTGGATAAGAGTGTTGGAACGTAGATAACAACATTGAACCTTAGATAGGAGCACTAACTCCTAGATAGGAGCACTAAAACCAGATTTTTTTCTTAGGAAACTTTAAATAGATCAAAATCACCAAAATAGGCCTAAAAATAGACAAAAACCAAGCATTAAGGTTACTTACTAGGCTAACATCACCACCAGCCTAAACTTGGGCCACCAAGTGCTCAAATTGGGTCATGACAGGTGCCCATCTCTTTAGTATTTTCTCACTCTAAGAAATCAAAATCTCAACCTAGTCAATGCACAAATGAATCAAGAATCAATCCAATTTCCTATATCAACCAAATTTTGGTTCAAAACAAAATATTATTTTGAATATAAATCAAACCTCATAAATTCATTTTTCAAACCATTTCTTTCAACATAATCATGATAATGATACCTTTGAATCACATAAGATTCGATCTCTTACTACTTCATTTTCCTACTATGGCATGCACATCTCTATATTTCTCTTACACTCTAACACACACCTTGGTCCTCACCAATTAAAACTTGTTCCACTTTCAAAAACTCACTCTAATCAATCAAACAACTTCTCAATCAATTTAAAATATACCAAATTTATTTATATTAATATGCCACTAGTCATCACTTTTAGATCGACCTCCTCTATCAAAAATTTCATCCCTCTCCCCAAAAGTGGGGCTTCATTCCTAATATTCCTATTTCTACACTTACCTAGCATGCTCATCTACTCTCATAGGTGGATACACTATGGCTCATACACATCAAATATTCATATTATCAGATTCAGCTTAGATTGGTTGAGATATATAGTGATTCAGATTATATGGGTTACTCAACTTCACTCAAGACATTTAGAGGGATATACCTTTAGCTTACATGCACATAAACAATTTAGATATAATGGTTTAAATTATATGGATTCATAGTGATTTGAATATAGAGACATAATTAGATACTAAATATTGGGGCATGTATATACTACACATCTCACATATACAACTTTAATAGTATAATATAGTTATAAGACCAAATAGTAGATTATAGGCATAATACATAGCACAATGTTTTGATCTCTAATTTTTCACATGGGGCATGGCACAATAGGTCATATCAGATGTGGTTATAAATATTTCCATATTTTCATCACTCACATACTAGATTTGGGGGCATGGAACAAATGTTCATGTTATTTATCATACATGATTATACAGATGGAATGGAAAGACATGCCATTATATTCTTGCACATTGACCAAAGTTTTAGATTATACCTAGCTATACCCAGGTTTTCACTAGGTTAGACTGCATGGCCATTTGTAGTTGTTGGTCCATTATATTACCCAGACCCAGACTACATGAGTTTATGCAAGATAGAGGACATACATCGGTTTTGGGCCTCCAAACATTTCTTAGTTATAGTTCAGATATTTAAAATGGGGGAATGATAGATTTTTATCTTCACAACATATAGATTTTATACACACATTATAGATTACATGAGTTTATATGGGATAGAGGACAAACATTGATTTTGGGCCTTCAAGCATTCCTCATTTTCAGTTAGATTCAACATAGGGGAAAACATTACCCTCTTCCATGATACATAGATTTGACATTTAGATTCAATACATGGGGCATCTAATTTATGGATTCTTTCTCTCTCCAAGTACTATTTGGCTCTCCATCCACTTCCTTAGCAAGGAAGTGAGTTAGATCCTTTGTAACACATTTATCTCCATGTAGGTAAGTTTAGGTATGAATTTTATTCTTTTTTCTTTTACTCTAGTACTTTATTTCATTACATCACTAGAATAAAAGGGGAAAAAATATATACACCCTAAATTTGTCAAGCAACCACACATATCATGTCTTTTCACAGTCATTTCATAGGAGAATCTAAATAGAGAATATGAGCCTTGTTCACATTAGCCATGTCTTTTGTTTACTTATCTTGGTATTATTTCATGCTTGAGTCATCTTTTTTCCTATTCCTAATCATCCCGATCTTTTAAAATGGTCATTCCACCTTAGCTAGGTTAGATTTCCTAGGCTAATCCTTTCCCCTAGGTCCTAAGCCTATAGGATAGGTGTGTCAAAATTAGACTACAGCGCTAGACCCTAAGGTGTCCCATTTCTAGCACTCCTATCCAATTGTATTTTGAGTCCCAATAGTCAGGTTTTCCAACTTAATGAGTCCCAAACCCTTCTTAGCTTCATCCTTAAGTTTTGTTTGTCTTTATAATATTGGCCAAAAGTGAATAAAGTTCCTAAATTCAAAACAAAGAGTCTCCTATATAAAGGACTTCATAAGGAATTTTATATCTAGCACTTACTACTTTAGCACAATAAACAATTAAAATCAGCCAATAGTATACCTCAAGATTATGCATCACATCTAGATTTATATGCTTGATCAAGGAAGGGCCTAGGAAAAAGTTAATTCTTGCATCTATCATGTGTATTGATTATGCATGCTCCTTAAGGGAGAACTACATTAGATCTGAGACCTTAGATTGAGGGTTAATGTAGGTAGTGATTAGGGTAACATGGGTTCTATATCATGTGATCATACTTCTCGTAACCTAGTTTTTATCCCTTTTTCTTTTAATTTTTATGTATTTGTTGTTTCATATGTGTAGGTAGACCTAAGGTTTGAATATTTAAATACCTCTACAATGAGCTTTGTTGACATTCAACATTCAAAATTTCATAGGCTGGCTCACACAGGGACAATAGATAAAACCTAGAAAACTCAGGTCTTCATGAGTAGTTTAGATAATAGTGACACAAAAGGACAACAACATCAGACCTCAAGGTGTCATGTTTTGGTAGTCTTATCCTTTCACAAAATGAAAGCCAGATTTAGGTTATTGACATCTTCCTAGTCTTGCACAATAGTTCCCAGCCTCTGAATCATTCATTTCAACCTATTTTTCTAGATAAGTTACTTATTTTCCTTATGTAATTAATTTAATCAAATTGATATAAATCCATATTTTATTATATTTGACTAGATTTTATCCCTTAATCCAGACCTTTTCTTGTTTAGAAACTAGACCCTGGTTTTCCAAAAATAATAAAATAGTAAATAAGACTTATGATAAACTTAAACTATCCTAAAGGACCCAAATAAGATTAATTCTTTAACACTACTCAAACTTAATTTAGGGCCAGAAAAGTGGAGAAAAATATTTAAAAAGATGAAAAGGGGGTAAGTGCACAAAGTTGGGGGTCAAAAAAGGGCTTACCCATGGATATGATTTTTTTGAAATTTTAGAAATCTAAACTTCTATAGATAATTTGAGATGGTTACACTCAAAATTTGAAGATGGTATAAGAACATTAATTATAGAATTTCAAGTCTAGTTTCTAAAACACTAAGATTTTTAAAAAATGGTTAAGTATAACTAGGTCAAACATCTAAAATTTGAATAAAAAATCATTTTTAAAAAGAAAATAAAGTAGATCAACATTTGTGTGGCCCACCATTTTTTGAGCATCATTTAATATTATTTTAAACCCTTTAATGAATAATTAGATATGATATTCTAGTTTGTGACCTATATTTTTTTATATTTCTAAAATGAATATTTTTTATATTAAATTTTCAAGTAATTAAATCCTAAAAACTGACAAAAATGGATAATTAGCCATGCAGCCCTCCTAACTACCTTTTTTTTGAATGTGTGTATAATTAAGCCTAATTTGTGAGCATATAATTTTTTTTTAACTTGGATCAATGAAAAACAAATTACATAAACATGAATAGCCATGTATATTTACAACATGTAGTGGCCTAAAAAAAGGTATAATTGGAAATCAACATAGTTTAAACCCTTAAAATTGTCCAAAAATTATAAAAATCATATATTTGGAATGAGTAGAGAATAATAATTGATATGGTAATAATTTTTTTAAATTTTTAATTTAAATTCATAGTGTATTTGGTGATGGAAGTTTAAATTTTTTATTTTCTATCAAAACTCTTAGAATCAATTGTAGATTGACAGGTCCAAGCCTTTCGCTTAGGAATACAAGCAATTTTTTAGCCAAAAGGCTTGATTTTTTAAATTAAAATTTAATTAATACATACTCATTATAAAACATACATATTATTTATTCATAACATAAAAAAACAATTTTTCTCTATGGGTACACATTTTTTTTGTTCTTGATCTCCCTAATAGTGGTGTGTCATGATAATTTCAATTATAAAGTGGAGTGTATCATGATATGGGAAAAGTACCTAACTTTGGATAGTTAATTAAGGTGTTTTGGTATCACATTATAAAAATACATACACACTAATAGTTATAAACACTAATACATGTTCCATCAATGTAGCACACCTTAACAAAATCTTGTTTAACTATTGGTAGGTGCAGGTCACTATTGGTACATTTCCACAATATACACGACCAAAAAAGGATATAATTATACTTTGATAGGTTATATGGCCTCAATTAATAGGTTATGTGAAGATATGATGAAAATGTATAAACATGATAATGTTATGATAATATTTAACGTGTAGCCTAAGCCACACATCAAACATGAAGACTTAGTTCAAGTCTAATGTGTCAACCCCAATGTCATAAAAAATATAAAAAAATATAGTCAAACATGGTTGAATATGAAGGAAATTGGGGATATTTTGAGCCCCTTCAACCCAATTTCATGACTATAAAATGTTAATTTGGGGTTGATCACCTCTAATTTCATCAAAGATAGAAGCAAAAAAACATTAAATTCAAGTTTTACTTGTATAAGACGTGGTTTTGAACTAAATAAACTTGAATGGACCATCATATAATGAATAAAAAAGTTGATTGGTTCAATTATGGAGGCAACCAGGGTCAAAATGAGCCATGAACATATTTTAAATTGTATATATGATGTGATTTGGAGTGAAATTAACCCTAGAATGTCATCATATATAATAAACCAAAGAGTTGATTCATTTAATTGAGGAGGCATTTGAGGCCAATTTGAACCCCTTAAACATAACTACAAGAGCATATGATATGATTTGGGGCTAAGTTGAGTTTGATAATGTCATGAATTGAGCCAATTAGTTAATTGGTGTAACTATGGACATGATTTTGGAAAAATCAAGACCCTACACCAAATTTATGGCCAAATCGATTGTATAGTCTATGTAACATATGGTTTAACCAACCATAATTTGATCATAAATGTAAATGTGAAGGAAATTGTGTCTAATTTGACCCTATTGAACCTAAATGTGATTAAAGGGGCTAAATTAGCTCATATTTTATGACATGTTGACCCTAAACCCTAATTTTATCACAAATATAGCTACCCTAAACCCTACTTTCATCATACGTAATAAAATTATTACACTAAATCCTAAATGGGATAAACCCTAAATAGGCTAACCCTAATTTTATGACTTGAATACAACCCCTAAGTTCCCTAATATCATCACAAATCCATTTTCATGAAGGTAATTGGGGCCAATATGAACTTGTTGAACCTAGTTTTGCAAGTCTAGGATGTGATTTAGGGTTGAATTATCTCATATTGCCTTACATATTGAACCAATTAGTCAATTATTACAAATATAAACCCTAAACCCTAATTTTATCACAAATACAAATATGAAAGGAATTGAGGCCAATATGTACCCATTGAACATATACATAGAACTTATATAATGTCATTGGAGTGAGACTACCCTTGATGTCATCATATATAATTAAGCAAAGAGTTGATTCATTTAATCGAGGAGGCATTTGAGGCTAGTTTAAACACCTTCAACCTAACTGCAAGATTAAGATATGGTATGAGGCAAAATTAAGTTTGATTATATCATGAATTTATCTAATTAGTCAATTGGTATAATTTGTGATGTGATTTCAGTAAAATTGAGCATAAGAACCAAATTTATAGATCAATCAATTGTATAATATATGCAACACATGTCTTAAAACTAACCATATATCATGCATATTTTTCCTTTGTTTTGTATATAACCCACTTGAATGAATATAGGCCAATTCTAGGTATTTTAATGATTATAACAAAAGAATATCTATTATATTGGTCTTGAAAGACTAATGAACTTATTTTAATCTTTGTATCTTGTATATTTATACCCTGTATTCTGATCAATCATGTTCTTATTAGAGTTCTTTAATAAACCTATCCTATATTACGCGTATAGCCTAAGACACTAAGTCTTTGACCTTATAATAAGCCTATGTTTTTGTAAAAGGATCATTCCCATTTTTGTTTCTTTTGTATGATCTCATCATCTCTTTGATTGTCTCACTAATACCTTATTTGTGTTTGATTAACCAATGATAAACTAATGTTTCAATTTAAGGTTTAGAATACAATACCCTTATTCAAGCTCAAGATACCGATAAATTGGTTCTACCTTGCTTTGAATCCCATCCATTAATTTTTTCTTCACCATAGATCCTCTAGATTCCATAAATTAATTCCAATAAGAATCTACTTTATTCAGTCTTCAAATGGTTTTGCCTGGAAGCCTAGAATTTCTAGTAGGACTGTTACTTACATATAGTTTAAGACAAATATCAACCTTATTATTTATTCATTATCCTTTCCAAATCTAAATGAAAGATTTAAAACAATGATACAAAGCCTTTAGAAGCTTTTCACAAGTTCAATTATCAATTAGGTTACCAAATGACCAAGAATTTTGAGGTCAACCCAATAAAATGCTACATGGATATATATAGGTCCTTTTAGATCTTAAAAATGTGTCATTCACTTAAATTCACCTCAATGGTTTCTTAAATTCTTTTTGGAACTATCATGGATCATCTATAATGATAAGAAGTTAATCTTATTATTAGTTTCTCAAAAGAGAATAAATTAAATTATGACCCCTGCTCCTTTGGTCTATATAGGCCTATTTTGATTTCCTCAAAGGATCTTGCCTCAAATTAATAAAAAATGAATTTGATATGTAATTTATTCATAAATTTAATAATGAAATTAATTATTTCTAATATGAACGTATTGAATCTAAATGCGAGTCTATAATGTGATTAAAGGGGATAAATTAGCCCATATTTTATGACATGTGTTGGCCTTAATCCCTAATTTTATCATAAATTAAATGTAATTTGGAATAATTTCAAATCTAAATTAGGATAATTGAATCTAATTTGGAATGATTTAATCTATTTTGGACTAATTGACATCAACCAAGGGGAAAATTTAATCTAATTTGGAGTGATTGAATCTAATTTTGGCCTAATTGAACCTGATGTGGACATGGATCAAATGAAGGGGCTAATTGAAGGGACAAATGAATTATATGAAGTATTATTTCATAGTTATATGGGATGAAGCTATATAGTAGGTAATGTGTACGCATTATTTATTCTATAGACAAAACTTAGTTTTCAATGACTAATTTTAATCCAAATCAAGAATTATATCTCCACAGAGATTCCCTATGTACTTTCTACATATTATCTACATGCTTTTCAAGTAATTTTTTTGATCCCACCTCTAAAAATCTATCATTTCCAATGGGTGATGGGTTGCATTGAGGAAGAGGAATAAGTTTAAGAATAAAACACCAAATCAATTAGAAGAGTTGAGATTAAAAAACAAGGTATAAATGCAAGTACTTTATTCTATAAAAAGTACAAACACTAATTCTAATGAGCCAGTTAACATAGATAATGAGACATTTAAAAATAAATAATTGAATAATAATGAAATTGACAATAATGAATTGAATAATGATGAGATTGACAATAATCAATTAGATAATATTGGAAGATAACATTCAAAGTATAAAGTTTTTGATTTTGTTGATGATGAGTCTATGCATGATGCCTTACCCCCCAACAATGAAGAAAATTTGATGGAAAAAAATAATAAAAAAATTAACAATGAAGAAAATTTCATGGAAACATATAATGAAGAAATAAATAATGAATAAAATGTCATCCCACCACTAAACAATGAAAGTAATAACAATTTTGAAACACCCTCTCAATAAATTCCACCATTAACAATACCTCTAAGAATTGTGTGTAGAAAAAATAAGTACTTAATTGAAGTCGATGAAAATATTTTGAGACCAATGCGTAATAAAATGTCTGATAGCCATTCAAAACTATTGGCTCAATAAATTTGGGATAGTTTATTTCATAGATTAGATTATGATAGTAAAAAATGTTAAATATTTGTTTTGTTGATGAAAATGATTAAGATGAGACCTAAAATGTATAATTAGGACTAAGAACATCTAACATGGATGATAAAAATAATGAAATTATTGAAAATATACATGATACATATCATATTATAGGTCCAAAATCATGTAATAAAGATTGTAATGCTGCCTGACATATGATTACAACTTGTGCAATAAGTGGTTAGACAAAGAAAAAATGATTGATTTCAAAAACAAGTTGAGCACTTGATATAAATATAAAAACATTAATGAAATAAATTAAAAGATGTGAAATAATTAATGAACCCAATACCAATGAGCTCTGGTCATTCCTTGGCATACTTCCATGAAAGGATAATGCTATAGTCAATGATCTCAAATAATTACTTGCATAATTTTGAAAAGATACTACAAGAGTTTTACCCAATGTAAGAGATTTTGAAAATAAGATTTGGTTCTTGTAATCATGAACCACATCCAACACATTTATTATATATGAATTAAACACAATTATAATCTAAGTTTTTGGAAAAACATCCACAAATTTCTATTAGTCAAATATTTTTTGAGATGGTCAAACCTTTTTATGTAAAAATAAATCACACACACACCACTTGTTGTAGGAAACATGTCAAATTTTCAATGCACTATGACATTTTTTGCCATATTCATTGTACTTTGCATATTGAAAACATTTTGTAAGAGTGTGGCATAAAAGTTCTACCAAAATCAACCATAGAATTTATTCTATTTTTTTTGTTAAAGACAAGATGGATAGTTCTTGTATAAGAAATCATGTTTGGATGGAAATCATAACATTTATAGTGGATTTTCAAAATTAAATAATTGCATCCATGATGAGCATGTAAGTGAAATTGGACAAGAATTAGTTGGTTTGATCAAATACAAATATGTGACTTATCAAGTAAAAGATGACAAATAATCTAAAAGTGTGAGCTTGTTACAAAACAGATACCTACTTCAAAATTTATGGAAAAATTTAGGGAAAAAATTATTTACGATAATATAAGGCACACACATATGGCTAGATGGTTGGATGAACATTTTAAGCTAAGAAAGGACCCATTCCCACTTGATTCAATTTTTTTAGTAGTAAACTTTGCTAAAAATTACACATTCAAACCATAAATGAAAGTTCAATCATAATATTAAAATTCATCACAACTTTCCATATTCATGCATATATAATTCATCCATGCACCTGATAGTACAAAAAAAAAATCAAAACAATATCAAGGGAGTACCATTTCTATATTAGTGATGATCGATCACATTATTAGAGTAATGAAAGGTTATTTTGAGAAGATTTATAGATAATTTACTCATAGGAACATTACTTTCAATTAACATCATATTTAGTTAGACAATTGCACATCACAATTCAAGAATGCACAAATGTTTTATTGGCTGAGCAAGATGCATGCTACCACTAGTATAAAACATATGTAGAGTTTTACTGAGGCTAGCCAAAGAAAATGGGAGCATGATAGTGCTGAAGCATGTGTAAAAATATCCATTTTAAGGGAGGATTTGAAATTTGAAGAGACTAATAATTTAAATGATGCAGAAACCATGGTTTAATGGTGCAATGAGAACATGTGTCATGGTGCTCAAGAAAATTATATTATTTGAAGATTTTTTTGGTTAATCAAGGAAGAACACTTGAAAAAATATGAGGATTTTATGATTATAATAGGTTCAAGTGAGATCCACTCATTTCATAGCTAAAATAAAGGTTCTTGGATTATTCATATGAGACACTTGGCATGCTTTGTTCTACATGCATAAAATCTATTTGGAATGAGTGTGAGTCACAAGAGTGGGTGGATGATTGAAGTTGCTGACCTCTAATTCCAATCAACACATATCAAGTTTCACCAGTATTAAAACTTATAAATATGAAATCATCACATAAATTTGACCATTCATATGGTCTAGTGCAACTAGGTAGAAGATTAATCATTATGTATTATTTATTCTCATTATTTATCTTGATAATGTCATAATTTTTTTTGGTGATACAAGGCATGTTTTTGCAGTTATTGCAGATGAGGACAATGAAGAGGGAATAAATTAATACTTACATTAGTGTGTATATGGAAATAAAAAATTTAATTATTTGGTCATAGATGGAGAAAATATTATATATCCCACTAGGTCTATGGTAGTCATTGGAACTTGGCTTCAATGATATCCTATCAAAAATTTAGATGTATGGTTGTTTGAAGACTTTAAAATGCACATGAAGATATTGCACTATTCAAATTTGGTATTTAAAATGAATATTAAATTATAAAAATATCATGGGAAGCCATTAAATAAAAATATATGAAAAGTTCACAAGTTAGACCATGAAGTTATTCTTGATACTATCAAGATTCGAGTAGATCTTAGTGGTTCATTAGATTTCAATGCACATGTATATTGAATTTTAAAATTTAGATGTAATGAATTATACCAAATTTTTATGTTTTTTTAGGTAGTAAATGTATACATTTCATTTTTAATCACTTACTAACAATTTTTTGTAGGTTAGTGGTGCCAAATAAGCTTCCACCTTCACATGATTGGCATTATTAGTAAATAATTTCATATTCTTGAAGCTAAGAGAAGCTTATTGATGCAAATCACCTACTTGCATGACATATTCACACAAAATAAAATTCTTCAATGCCTATTTTAATGTTTTTGTGTCTACATTGACACTCCCAACCTATCACATAGGGTTTCACCCTTAACTTAAGACTTGATTTAAAATTGCATTCTCAAAACACTAATCTTTTAGCCTCATTATTTAGGCCTACATATCTATAATCCAAATTTATCTATTTATATAGTAAACCAAAACTCATGACACCAATTATATCATCTCCATATGACCCTTAATACAATCATTATTTAGATGGTCTCAAATATTTATGTCCTTTCTTATGGTTAATTCTCATAAAACTCATAAATCTACCTATTAACACCTATGTTACAAGTTTATTTTGGCTCATTACTACTTATTTATGAATATTAATAATCTATAATCACCTTAGGAATGTTATATACAACTTACCAAAGATACCTATAAATTTATAGACTCCATCTCTCAATCATTTGGGAGATATGATAATTTTAGTCTCTATTTTGCTTGTTTAGACACACACATGATTACACATGGTCACTTATAGGATTATTTATACAATATTAAAAAGATTGAAATCACATATATCTTATTAAAATTCTAATTTACCAGGTTTGGATAAGGTTTCAATTCATTTTTGAGGTAATACTTTAGGAGATATACAAGTTTCTTTATTCCAAAACCCTCACTTTCTTGACTTTTATAGACCTAAATGATATAATCATATATTTAGATATTTTGAAAGGAATTAAAAATATTAAACCAATTTTAATTCATAGAGAGGGTTATGATAATATTTATCTACCAAATTTCAACCCATTTATATGGGTTGTTTTCAATTTAAACCACTTTTAGTGACTAAAATATCATGTTTTAAGGTTAAGAATAAGAACTAGGCTGAGAACTACAAAAATATTGAAAATGATTTTTTTAAGATTGATATAGATATGAAAATGGTTAGAAACAAGGATTAAAATTTTATATTATTGGGTGGATGATTGGAATTACAGACCTCTAGTTGTATGTATGAAGTTAGACTAAAAATTGACATTTTTATTATGTTGGGAAGGGTGTACTTGAGTCAAAATGGGTGGTGGCTTTATTGATTGGGTGTGATGAGAGGATAGTAAATTGGTCCTAGACATTATCCACCCATTATAATGTGTTTTTAGTACTATTTTTCAGTGAAGAAGCACCGAAAATGGATTTATATGACTACAACTTTGACTTTGACAACATTTAATGTCAATGTTTATATGCTTTTAGACAATAGTGAAATTGTACTTATGGGTGGAATTAGACATCATGGTCATTAGAATTATAATTATGGGTGGAATTGGAAATCATGGTCATTATAGCACATGTAATTTACCTATATAGATGTGTTTATATTGATATATTTTCACTTGGCCCCCCCCAGAGGCAGAAATGCTAGTTAGAGCTCAAGAAGTTATCTCTTCACTACCAAAAAGTTGTATTTCAGGATCCATTACTAAAACTTGTGCCATGAATTTATCTCTAAATTTATATGGACTTGATATTGGGTGAAATTATATGATTTAACATGTAAAATAGGGATCTTAAAATTTACTCATATGACTTACTAGTTTCATTTTACACATGTCTGAAGTTAAGCTAAAAATTGGCATTTTTGTTGTGTTGGGAAGGGCATTCTTGAGCCCAAAGGGGTGGTGGGTTTGTAAAAAAGGCATTATGAAAGATAAATATCATATTATTATATGTTATCCACCATATATAAATGTTTTTAGATCCATTTTTTAGTGAATAAGCATCGAAAATGGAGTTATGTAACTGCAACTTCAACTTTGACAACATTTATTGTTAGTGTTTTCATGCTCTTGAAATATAAAAAAATGTGATTAAAAGTATAATTTGACATAATGGTCATTATAAAATGTGTAAATTTCTTATATGTATGTGTTTAGAGTGATGGATTTGCACCTGGGGGTCTCGAATATAGAAATGCCTGTTGGAGCTCAAGAAGTTCTCTTCAATGCCAAAAAGTTGCATTTAAGGATCCGTTACTGCAACTTGTGCCAAAAATCACTCTCTAAGTTTATATATAATTTATATAGGATGAAATTATAAGGATTTAATGTGAAAAATATTGATCTTATGGTTCATCCATATGACTTAATGTTTTTGTTTTATGTATGTTTGAAGTTAGACTAAAATATCAATATTTTTTTATGTTGGAAAGGGCATTCTTGAGCCTAAAATGGGTGGTGGGTTTGTTGAATGAGAATTATGGGAGGTTAATAACCTGATATTTGATGTTATAATCCCATTAATATGTGTTGGAAATGCCAATTTTTAGTGAAGAAGCATCGAAAATGGAGTTCTATAACTACAACTTTAACTTTGACAATATTTGTTGTAAGTGTTTTTGTGCTCCTAAACAATAGTGAAAATGTGATTATGGGTGGAATTTTATGTCATGATAATTTTATAACATGTAATTTTTCTATCTATATGTTATCTAAGTGATGGATTTTCACTTGGGCTACCTAGATGTAGAAATGCTAGTTGGAGCTTAAGAAGTTGTCTCTTCACTACCAAAAAGTTACATTGCAAGACCCATTACGTTGTGCCACACATTGATCTCTAAGTTTATACTCACTTAATATAGGTTTAATTATAAGGATTTAAAATTAATATTAGATATCTTATGGTTTATTCATATAACTTATTATTTTCATTTTATTCATGTCTGAAGTTAGGCTAAAAATTGACATTTTTTTGTGTTGGGAAGGGTGTTCTTGAGCCTAGAATGGGTGGTGGGTTTGTCGACTGGGCATGATGGGAGGCCATAAAACTAGTAATATATGTTATATTACCCTCCATATGTTTTAATATCACTGGTTTTCATCCAAGAATCACCATAAATAGAGTTTTATAACTATAGTTTCAACTTTGATAATATTTGTTATTAGTCTTTTTGCACTCCTAAACAATAGTGAAAATGTGATTAAAAGTGGAATTAGAAATCATGGTCATTTTATATTGTGCAATATATATATATAGACATTCTCATAATGATGTATTTACACCTAGAGGTCATGAAGGTAGAAATGATAGTTAGAGCTCAATAAGTTATCTCTTCACTACCAAAAAGTTACATTTCAGGAGCCATTACTACAACTCATGCCACACATTGCTCTCTAAGATCATATTCACTTGATCCAGGGTTAAATTATAAGAATTTAAAATTAATTATTTTTATTTTATGGTTCATCCACATGACTTACTATTTTAATTTTATGCATGTATGAAGTTAGACTAAAAATTAACATTTTTCTTGTGTTGGGAAAGGCATTCTTGAGTCTAGAATAGGTGGTGGGTTTGTTAATAGAGAATGATGAGAGGTCAATAAGATGGAATTGAACATTATTCACCCCTTAGAATCTATTTTTTACAAAAAATTTTATCTATGAAGCACCAAAAATGGAGATCTAAAACTGTAAATTTAACTTTGATAACATTTATTATTAGTGTTTCTATGGTCCTAAATATTAATGAAAATGTGCTTATAGGTGGAATTGAAAGTCATGGTAATTAGATCACATGTAATTATATATATATATATATATATATATATATATATATATATATATATATATATATATATATATATATATATAGAGTGATGAATTTTCACTTGGTGTTACCAGACACAAAAATGCCAATTGGAGCTCAAGAAGTTATCGCTTCACTACCAAAAAGTTGCATTTCAGGACCAGTTACTACAACCTGTACCACACATTGATCTATAAATTTATGATCAATTTATCCTAGGTGAAATTAGAAGGATTTAACATGAATAGGATGTATCTTATGGTTCTTAAATATGTTTTACTATATTCATTTTATGTATGTCTAAAATTAGGCTAAAAATCAACATTTTTCTTGTGTTGGGAAGGACATTATTGAGATTAGAATGGGTGGTGGGTGTATGCACATAATATTTTTAAAATTTATCAATTATTGATTTTTATAATCTTGTAATAACCCATTGAGATTAAATCTCTTTGAGTTTATACCTTAAAGGGTGCATTGGGAAAGGGGTGGGCAGACCATTGGTGCTTCACAAGATTGTTGTTCCCTATACTACCACATAAAACCAACAAAAACCTATCCTATACATTTACCTAAGTGTTTAAACCTCCATTACACAATCCTCCAATAAATTTAGCACCTAAAATATCCCATACCTATGCCAAAACCTCTTTTTGTCACATGTTGAACATAATTGAATAGATCGACTCTGTTCTTAGAAATGAGCATGTTATGGGACTAAAATAGCCCAACCGACTTAGTTTAGGGCTTAACTACTTTATTTATTAAAGAACTGGGTCAACTGGGCTAAATTTTTTGACTAAAAATTCAAAACATTCAAAAAGGTTTAAAGTTATACCCAACTATATAAACATGTTTTTTTTGCCATTTTTGTTAGAGAGAGATATAAATAATCATTCATTTATGCTTATTTGCAATCTAATCTTCTACCATTCTACTTGATGAGTCATTTCTTAGAGTTTACACTTGGAAAGAAGAATCTTGTCTTATGAAAAAGTTTTATAGGAATAGGATAAGTCATATATCCTAGATATAGCTTATCTTTATGATCCTTAAAAACCATAACAATCTCTTACAAAACACCATTGGCCAAGGGAGAGATTGAGCCTCAACCGGTTCACCTTCAAGGTAAGTATTCTTAACTCTTATTCCTCTATTTTTTAGATATAAGTAGAAAAATTAATGGATTATGAGTGTAGTTCTCTCTATATGCATTAGTATTACCTCTATATTAACTTGATTATGGTTATTCTTTACATGTTTACTTTTGTGTTTTTTATCCCCATTTATGCCACAAGCTTTGGTGAGCACTATATTAGATTTACTTTACTTTATTAGAAACCATAAGAAATATCTAGGGTTATTTTGTGTTATTACTTTACTAGAGAATTTGGAACCATCTCTAGTGCTATTGTGTGATAAGAGACCTTTAATTAGGTCTAGAAGATCTATATTGGTCATGACCCTAATTGTCTAAATGTACCAACAAGGAGAAGTGATAGTATGATTTATCTTCTCTAAAATAAGATTGATGTAGACCAACTTCACTTTCTATTTTCATACATTAAGGTAAACCAAACATGAACTAACCCTTATAGGTTTTATTTCACACCTTTATTTATCATCATTTATTATTTATTTTATTTTTACATCACTAGATTAAATATATCGACTTAGTCTAACATTCTATGTGCATGTTTAACACACAATCAATTTGATCAATTCTAATTTTATTTGTGTAGATCATCCTCAACTATAAGTAACTGGATCAATCCACTTGACTTAGTTCACTTTTTTACATATAAGTTTTTACATTTAGTCAACCTAGTCAACTTTGTTAGTAGGTTAAAAATCTTTATCTAGAAAACACAATATAAAAATAATAAATTCAACATCTTTAAAATCATCAAGTCTATTCTCACCATTTTAGTCATTTCTTTTCTTCACTATAGTCCTTTTTTTCACAATTTTCAATTTATAAAACTATAACCCTATAGTGAACTAGGTTGACTAGATCAAATTAGTTCTATAAATTGATTTTTAGCATAGGAGACTTAGTCAATTCATTTAACTATGTTTCTCTGGCCCTTAATTCCATAGATAAAATATACCTAGTCAATTTTGTTCTTTACTATTTACATACTCGATCATCTGAACTGACCTTGTACTATTCAAGTAAAGGAATTAACTCATATTGCTAGTAATTAACTCATATATCATTTTATTACTTGATTTCTTAGAGTAACACACATAGACTAAATAATAAATTTTAATTTGTCAATTTAGTCACATGAATTTTATTTTATTCACACACTTCAAATTCATAATATCAAAAAACATTAAATAAATTCTACCCAAGGTATACCTAATTGAATTTCATCACCAAGAGGAAGCTAAATCAATTTTCTGGCTGAGTATAAATATGTGGTTGATGGTATATATTGAAAAATCACCTAACAAACTTATCATTGAAAGATTATGAAGTGAGGGGGTAGGCTCTAATACCAAGCCAATACCATCACCAATATAGATCCCTTTCAACCTTAAGTACTTGAAACCATCCTTATATTGCCTTTCAGTTCCTTTCTATATCCAACTACCTATCACATTTATTTCTAGAGTTATAATTTAAAATATTCAAGAATGATTGCAGAGATTAACATCTCTATTTTTTGTTTATTTTTTAATAATTATATGCTATATTATAAAACTTGTATTGACCAACATTGATATAAGGTTTGTGCTATGTGCCATAACTACATTGACTAGTTTGACTAGGTTGCCTATGTGTTTATTTCAAGTATTCTATAAAATAACACTAGATCATCTAGAATCATATCTATCAAAACCTGTCTTTACCTTTTGAAAACAATTGACCCACTTGACTATGTCTCATAAATTTTTTCTCTTCCATAGAACATAGTCATTCTATTCGATCTAGTCTTTCATAGGCTAGTCTCTAATGCTTCCTCAAAAAACATAGTCAATGGATTTAACTGTCCTTTCCTAGTTTTTTTTTATTGATCTTCCTCCCAAACTCAATCAAATCAGGCGAATCTATACCTCTTGGTTGATCATATTATATATTTGTCCAACTTTGATGATACTTTTCACCTTTTCTCTCTAATCTTATACTCTTATTCCAAGCATCATGAAATCCCCTATTAGAATTTTTTTGGATAACATTAATCTATTTAGATGATATATAGGGTTTTCTTTCCTTCCTACCCATGTTACCCAATAAAATATTAACTCTTGGTGCACTTTATCTCACCCTTCATCTTTGGACTATAATATGGTCCAAATTACCCCAGCCAATGAATTGATGGATTAGGTCCATTTCACACTTCTCAAGACAATTCTCTCTCTGAATCACCTTATTACACTATAGGGGTAATTAACACAAGCTTAACCAATAACCCTATAGGAAATATTTTAAGCACCAACTTGTCACCTAAAGATCCTCCACCCAAAAACCCATCCCCTAATACCAATTCAGGGAATGTTCCTCCTACCAATCCTAACAATCCTCCTTTAAACACTAACAACCATAATCCACCAATTGACACCACTCAAATTCTTACACAAATAGTGCAACAAATGATATTATACAAACAACCAATACTTCTAAAATTATGTAAATGCAACATCATTTATTAAACATGGATAATCAATATCTTATTCTCTTACCTCAAAAAAAAAACAAAATTTTATTCCTCCACATCTTAGATATGTCATGGAAAATATCATTCCCCAATCCATTATGCATAACAAAATAATCTAAAATATTCAAAATGAACCTTGAGCTCCATTCATTATTTTTATTGATATTGAAAATATCTCTCCAACTATTAAATATGATGAGACTAAATACCCTGCATATTTCCTTAAAGCATTTGGTAATCTTTACAAAGAGTGGATTCAAACCAATACCTTTGACACTACCAAAATTTTAGTCAAAATATTCACAGGGGATGTATTAGAGTGGTATAATCAACTGCCTCAACATTATACATGGAAACTGAAGGATTTAGTCAACCCTCTAGTTAAATAATTCCAACACAATGATCTTTTCAAAACTTTTCTTAGCCAGTTCATCAATGCTAAACAATCCTCTTATGAATTAGCTCAAGATTTCATTAAATAATGGAAATCTTTGGCTCATAAAATTGATCATAACATGATTGATGATAACTTATTTAAACTATTAATAACTACCTTAATACCTTCCCTTCAATATAAGTTTATAACATTTCTCCCCAAACTCTAAATGATGCAATTAATCAAGCTAAAAGATAAGGCTTTTTTATGAAACAGTTTGAGATCAAAATTAAAACCATCAAGTGATATTTCCAAAACTTCACTAATGCAATCACTTTAAATCCTCCTCAAATAAAACCATGAGTAGCCAAAGTGGATAATCCCCAAGCTTCCCATGTACCCTTAACTATTCAATAAATGAAGCAATTATTAACACCTTCTAAAACTTTCACTTACATTAATAATCCACCTACATGGTATGATCTTAACAAATATTGTTGGTTTCATGCCAATGTGGATCATTCCCATGAAACATGTTGTGGGATTACCAAATTTGTAGTTTATTTTATGTTAGGAGATATATTCAATCATGATGCTATGATTAAAATATGTTATCATGATTATGTTAATGCCTCTCAAAAGAAGCAACTTACCAATACTTCATTCTCTAAAGAACCAATTTTGTTTTTCTAGTTCTACCCTATTATCACTTAAGATGTACATCCAATGAATTGGAAGAATTAGTTAAATTGGATAGTGGGATCATCCCCTAAGTTATGGGACACTTGTGCTCCTTTGGATAAACCTATAGAGAAGGCCGAATTCCTTCTAATATAAATGCTTATGATTTAGGATCAACATATAGGTCTATATAGAGATGAATGGAAATCTACAACTAATCTTAAGTCTAAAATATTTTTTAAAGAAAAAAGGTAAAGGAGGTTACTAAAATGGAAATAATGGTGATGCACTAAGACTAGATAGAGAAACTCTATAAATTTGAAGAACACACTACAAATTGTAGAGGACAAGAAAATATCACACAAGCTCTAATATGAACACTTCAATTACATAAGTGATTCACATGGAGGTGTAGGACACAGTATAACACTAATATAGATGAAAAATGATTTAAATATAGTGTTTGCATAGACCTATATGTACACAGAATATGATCAACAAGAAAAGAGTCAAGTTATGCACAAAAGTGCAAAGGAATGGACATAAATGAGAAGGGTATGAATTACCCATAGGAAAAGATTAACAAACTAAAAATATGTAGAACACAGAAAAATAGAGAGAGGTGAACTTAATTGCCATTAAAATAAAAGGTTTAGGCAGTAAAGGGGCTCCTAAAGGGAAAATTTTGGTAGCATTATGATGACTAAAAATGTCAATCATTTTATAATGAAAGACCTAGGATTTTATAGGCAATAAGAAGCCCATGGGTCATTAATTACAATTAGAACACAACTAAGAGAATTAAATGAATATCATGAATCAAAACACGTAATATCACTATAAATCAAACAGGGATGGCAAAAGGTAATGGGGGCTGTGATTGTATCCTAGAGGCATAGTGATGATTGCCTTGAACTTAAGCTTATTAGCTTAGCACACTCTCCTATTGGTTGCACAATAACTAGTATTTAATCACTCAATGGCCATAACCCAATTTGTAAGATTTCATGTGTAGGAATTCAAATATATATCTCAAATATTCACTACCTTGGAATATATTTTCCTAATTATACCTCTTCTACTATAAATAATGCTCTCTAGAGACTTTCATGCCATTTTATTTAAGGTTGAATTTGTCTTTTATGTCCTACACTTGATTACAATGTGCACACCATGTTTTAGTGGGTGTTAATACTTAGTTTTATAATGAATTCTACCTCCTACTTGATCATTTATTGATGATGAATTTATCTGTAACTTGATTTTTGAAAATTAAATTGAGTGCATAATCAAATTATGGATTTTGATAGTTTTTAAAGTCAAACAAGATATCAATTTTAAGATTATGCACTGATGATGTGGCACTATTTCATTCACTATCTCCTTTATCACTTGTCCACATCACTCTTTTAACCCATGGAGCCCCAGTCGTAGTTTGTAGCCTCCACATGCCATCTCCCCAATTACTTTAGGCTAAGTTATAGATTTGTTAGCTAGGCCATATGGCACCTTCCTACCACTATGCACTTAGGGTTTACAACTTCTATGTGGCTCCTTATTTCTCCTCCTCTACTCAGTTATGGATTAAAATGGATGCTCACTATTCCTCCTAAATTGAAGTGATATTTCATCAAGCAATGGCATCCATCTCACCCACTACTCTAAGACACTACTCTTGATTATATAGACCACCCTTGGGCATTTAGAGTAGTGATATTTTACCACATGAAGTCATCTCATTCACCTGCTAACTTGGGGATTCGACATATTATTTGGGATGTAAAAAAAACTTAGGGAGAGCAAGGTAATGTGATTTTACCACATGGCATCATCTCACTAACCCACTAGCCTAGAAGGATTTAAACTTGTATGGATGGTTTTGGGTCACTAGTATTAGGACACATGGAAGCATCTTGATTATCTACTACTTTAATAAAATCATTGGTTCACTAAAAAAATTATAAATTAACTAAGTGTCAAAAATCATTTGAAAGGATGAGGCCATTAGTAGATTGATGGATGAAACTAAGCAATTTTTGCAAAATCAACTAAGTCCTTTTGTTGCTCGATGCTTGGGCCTCTTGGAGTGATCTATGTTTTTTGAGAAGGATGAAAAGGAGGTATGGAATACTATTACATGCTCAATAAATAAATAAAAAATTCTATGTGTTGAAACTCATCTGGGCCTAACCTCATAATCATTTTATTTCCCCCAAATTGATTAAACTTTGAGAACTTATGGGTGATTTGAAGCCTTGAACTGATGAACTTGAGTGATTCTCTTCCATGGTGATAAAAATTGGTCAACACAACCCAAAATAATCAAATAAATATATATGTGTAATTAATACTGACTATGACCAATATTATAGCAATCCTCAATATGTGAATGCAACTAAAGTTAATTATTGACATGAACCTATCCACAAAGATCTATCACTAAACCAAAAACCATCACTTGATGAACAAATTCTTAAAGACACCACTACCACTAGCATACCTTCTAAAACAAATGAAGAAACAATCCCATAACTATAACCTCAAACTAATTATCTTCCTACCAAAAACATTTTACCTTCCAAGTCTTATGTTGGTTCTTCATCTTCTAAATCTCATTGGAATTTATTAGAAAAGCCAAACTTAATGCCTTGTAAAATACCCGTCATGGAGTGAGTTCATACTTCTCCATATCAACACTGATTATTAATGTAATGATTACAAGACGTTGAAGAACCAACTTACATTCAAGTGGAACAACTCCCTAAAGATCCTTCATCGATAGAAGAACATACTATTGAAACTATTTGTACTTCTTCTAAACCTTCTATATAATTACTTGAAGAATATATGATTAATGATAAAATTATTTTTAGAGTAGACAATCCACCTCTTTTCATTAAAATTTTAATTAATACCATCCTTGTTATAAAAGTCTTAGTAGATGAAGGGTCAAGAATTCTTGTTACCTCCTTTTAGTTAATTCAACAACTTGGGTATACCAAAGATCACCTTAAGCACACTCATCTCACATGTCAAGGATTTTATAAGACAATAAAAAACCAATTGGTTGTATTTGGCACCCCTTCACTATTATACCCAAGACCATACATATCAAGCTCATGGTCCTTGACTTACCACTATCTTATAATATACTCTTAGGTCTCCCATGGACACATCGTATGAGGGATATTGCCTCCCTAGGTAGTAAATGTTTAAAATTTATCCATAATAGCAAATTTTATAAACATGAGGACAATACTAATACATGGAATATTCAACTACCCAACCCCAAACCTTAGTATCAGATTCTAACCATTCTAAGAATTAACAGTGTACTTCTACCTAAATTTGTTAACATGAATCCAAATTTACAGGTCACTCTTGTCAATTTTGATGATGATGAAACAAATGACTTACAAAAAACTTGTAATACCACTAAGTTACCTCCTTATGTTTCAAAGTGGATTCCTCCTCCTTTTCTTCCACATGATCATACCATCCCTGTAGTTGATGAGATCACTGAAATTCCTCCTCCATGTAATGTACATGAAGATTATTACATAAAAGATGAATTCACATGTGATGAATATATAGTGACAAGATTATTTCAAGATCATTTAATAATTTCACAATAAAAATATAATGATTTAAGTGTATTCAATTTTGATTCTCCCTTAGATATAAATACATGCACTATTTCCCACACCTATGCTGACAATTATATCATGGCTCAATCTCAATCACGGGACTTAGACATATAACACTATCAACAAAAATTAGCTAAAATACATGACTTCAACCATGATTTACATTTAATTTATATATCAAATGATAGTGAATTATAAAATTAAGGTAATGTATCTTGCATTAATCATCCACTTATCGATACCCCTTAAGTAGTTGAACAAATCTCAAATCTAGAAAATTTAGAAATTTTAGAACTATATATAACTTCTATTCACCAAATAATCTACCAAATTTCATTCCTTCCCACAATCCTATAGATACCAATGAGTTTATAAACCTAAATTCAACTTAACCTCCATATAAAACACATCCTAACACACCTATTATGAATATGATCAACTCCACTCAAACTCAACATAGAATCCCACTTATGCCTAAAATTAACCTTGATGCTAAATCCATAGATGTAGGAATAATACATTCTAAATATTATCACCATGGTAATAAAATAATTGATCTCTAAATAGATATGGAAGATTATGGACCCTTACCCATGCTCCCTAGTGATTAATCCATACTTGAGTTACTCCATGCTATAAAACCTCAACTTCCATGACAACATCATAAACTTGGAAACTTCAAATGAAAATCTCCTCATTTTAATAATTTCATTGATATTATGGACCCTAAAACAATATTAATTCTTCTCTTCCTAATTATACATATCATTTCCAATATGGAAATGCTATTCTCATTGAATAAATAATAAAAATAGAATATGTTACACCATCATGTCCTAGACCCATCATTGTCTTTAAAAAACTCACACCAACATAGCATGATAACTTTAGCTTACTCTTCAATAAGTATCATGAGACATTTTCTTGGTCATATGAGGACATGCCAGGTGTTGATCCTAGTATCATTATACATAATATCATCACTTACCCAAATGTAAAACCTGTTAGACAAAAACAAATAAAAATTCTCCCAAAATTTTCCACCTTATGTCATAAGGAAATTATTAAACCTTTGGATGCCAAGTTTATAAAACATGTTGACTATTCTAAATGGGTATCAAACATTATACCCATTCATAAAAAAATCACCATGTCATTTGTATATGCATTATTTTTCATAATCATAACCTCACATATCCAAAAGATAATTTCCCATTACCTTCAATAGATACTATCATAGATTCCACTACTTGATATGAAATGATGTCACTTTTGGATGAATTTTTAGGCTATAATGAAATTTATATAGCCCCCAAAGAGTAACACAAAACAAAATTTGTTGAGTTGTGGAGCTAAATGCTTCACTAATGAGCTAATGTGGAGGTTGTTGGGCTTACACGGTAACTGGCATCGGTCAGAACCAACTGACATCGGTTAGGGGTCGACCAGCATTGGTCATCTTTAGACTGACACTGACTTTTATGCATTTATAGAATTGTTATTTTTAGGAGAATAGATTTGAGCCTTTGATTTAAGAGGTGGATCTAATGGTGGTGAATGCATGGCTCATGAACCCTAGTGTTGTAGTATACTATATAGTAGGGTTAGATCCTCATAGCATGTACAATTCAATAATTGAGTTGATTGCAATTGATTGAGAGAGAGAGAGAGAGAACTCTTGAGGGAGAATTACTGTACATATGCGAGGTGTGAGGAGAGAGAGATTTATTCATTATATTTCCTTTTGGATGAGTTTAATATAGATTGGTTGTTTCTTGTATCTCCTATTATTTGCTATTTCTGATTTCTAGTTACTTATTACTTCTGGTTTCAATTCCGTGTTTAGTTGCTTATACAAAAGTAATCAATTGTACTCTAAGATCCTAAAAATTGGTATCAGAGCGTGTTAGTGTTTGTTGATTATAGAATTCACTCACAGGGGTTTCTGATTGAGTGGGAGCAAAGCAATGGTAGAAGAAAGTAAACTAAGAATGAAGAAATTCAATGGCAAGAATTATCAATTATAGAGGATGTAGATTGAAGATTTTTTGTATCAGAAAGATCTATATTTATCATTGGGTGAGGTTTTAAGGAAGCCCATAGATATGGAAGATGAAGAATGGAATGTTCTTGATAGAAAGGCTCTTGGATCTATAAGGTTGAGCCTGGCAGCTTCTGTGTTTTCCAACTTATCACAGGCAAAGACAATGGTAGAGTTAATGGATACTTTGGCAAATTTATATGAAAAACCCTCAAATTTGAATAAGGTATATCTTATGAAGCAATTATTTAATTTACAAATGCAGGAAGGTGGATCTGTATCTAGTCATCTTAATGATTTCCATACAATAGTAAATCAGTTAAATTCAGTCAAAATAGTTTTTGATGATGAAATTAAGGCTATCTTAATCTTATGCTCTTTACCTAAAAGTTGGCATAGCTTGGTAATGGCAGTTAGTAATACTGCATCTGCTTCAAATATCTTGAAAGTTGATGATGTTGTTAGTGTAATCTTGAATGAAGAAATTTGTAGGAAAAGCACAGGGGAAACATCAGGTAATGCTTTAAGTGTTGAAAGCAGGGGAAGGCAAAGAAAGAAGGGCAATCAAGGAAAATCAAGGTCAAAGATGGGAAGTAGATCCAAATCCAAAAATGGAAGAATAACCTGCTGGAATTGTGGAAAGAAAGGGCATGCAAAGAAAGATTTTTGGTTGAAGGATAACAAAGAAAATCAACATGAAGGTAATAAAAAAGCAAAAGTTGCAGGTATTGTTGCACAAGATGCTCTTATATTTTCTTTGGATAATAAAGTAGAATCATGGGTTTTAGATTCTCATGCCTCTTTCCATGTAACCTCAAATACAGAATTTTTCAATGATTATGTCCATGGAGATTTTGGAAAAGTTTATTTAGGGGATGATGAGCCTTGTAAAATTGTTGGCAAAGGAAAAGTGCAGCTGAAATTGCAGAATGGCAACACATGGGTGTTGAAGGATGTCATGCATGTACCCATCCTGAAGAGGAATCTGATTTCTACAAGAAAGTTGGGTGATGAGGGTTGCACAGTAACTCTCACAGCTGAATCTTGGAAAGTTTCAAAGGGTGCACTTGTATTAGTAAAAGGTAAGAGAGTAGGTACACTTTATCTATCTACTTGTATTACTAATTAATCTCTTTCTATTTTATCTACTTCAGATGTAGATGCAAAGTTGTGGCACTATAGGCTTAGTCACATGAGTGAGAAGGGAATGAATGTTCTTAAGTCAAAAGGTAAGCTTTCAGATTTGAAAAACATATATCTAGATTTCTGTGAGCATTATATTTTTGGGAAATAGGAGAAAGTGAGGTTTCTCAAAATTGGGTCAACAAAGAAGAAGCACAAGTTGGAGCTTGTTCACACAGACATATGGGGACCAGCTCAGGTAGCTTCTATTGGAGGATCACAGTATTATGTTTCTTTCATTGATGATGCTACAAAAAAGGTATGGGTTTATTGCATAAAGAGGAAATTTGATGTTTTTGACACATTTAAGAAATTGAAAGCTTTGGTTGAGAATGAAACAGGTTTGAGATTAAGTGCCTTAGATGTGACAATGGTGGTGAGTATTGCAGCAATAAATTCAACAGTTATTGTTCTTTGAGTG
This sequence comes from Torreya grandis, assembly GCA_037957365.1. NCBI lineage: Eukaryota > Viridiplantae > Streptophyta > Pinopsida > Cupressales > Taxaceae > Torreya > Torreya grandis. Next base: position 2,873,395 of record JARHVA010001243.1, on the reverse strand, counting down.
GAATACATAGGGAAAGGATGGTTCCAAGGACACCTCAGCAAAATGGAGTTGCTAAAAAGATGAATAGAACAATAATGGAGCGTGCACAGAGTATGAGGTTGCATGCTAGTTTGCCCTTATAGTTTTGGGTAGAAGCTATAGATACTACAGTTTACCTGATTAATAGAGGACCTTCTACTACACTAGATGGTGTAATTCTAGAAGAGGCTTGGACAGGTAAAAAGGTAGATCTTTCTTTCTCAGAGTTTTTGGTTCTGAAGCTTTTATGCATATTGATAAAGAAAATAGAAAGAAGTTGGATGCTAAATCTATGTGGTGCACTTTCATTGGTTATGGTTTTGGAGATTTTGGATTTCGGTTGTGGAATTTAGAAACTAACAAAATTATTAGAAATCGTGATGTAGTTTTCAATGAGAAGGTGATGTACAATGATCAGCTCAAGAGGCTAAATAATTTTGAGTAGGGCAATCTTGATTTGGAAGAGGTTATGATACAAAATGAGCTCACAGGTAAAAAACATCACTCGCAAAAAAATACAGAGACCGACGTCGGTCAAGTGGAAATTGGCATCGATCAAGAGGAATCAACATTGGTCAGGTGTAGACTGACATTGATCAGAGATGACCGAGATTGGTCACTGTCAGAAAAAAATTTGGGTGGACAACAAGCTATAAATGAGTCTCAAACACCCATAAGGAGGTCTGAAAGGGTAAGTAGACCTCCAATTCATTATTCCCATTCTTTATACTACTTGTTTCTCACTGATGGTGGAGAACCAGAAAGTTTTGATGAGGCAATGCAAGTAGAAACTAGGAAACAGTGGGAGCATGGCATGAATGAGGAAATTGATTCCTTGGAAGAGAACCATACATGGGATTTGGTTGAGTTGCTAGCCGGAAAGAAAGCACTAAAAAATAAATGGGTATACAGGTTAAAAGAAGGAGAGAATGGACAAATGAGACATAAGGCCAGGTTGGTAGTAAAGGGATTTGCACAGAAACCAGGCATTGATTTTGGTGAAATTTTTTCTCTTGTTGTAAAGATGACTTCTATTCGGACTGTATTGTCTTTAGTTGCTATTAAGGATTTGCATCTTGAGCAGCTTGATGTTCAGACAACATTTATTCATGGAGATTTGGATGAAGAGATATATATGGATCAACCGGAAGGTTTTGAGGTCAAAGGTAAGGAGAAACTTGTGTGCAGGTTGAAGAAAAGCTTATATGGTCTTAAGCAAGCTCTAAGACAATGGTATTTGAGGTTTGATAGGTTTATGATAGAGCATGGCTTTAGTAAATGTCAATCTGACCATTGTGTTTATTTTAATAGATTAGATAATGGTAGTTATATTATCCTATTACTGTATGTAGATGATATGCTTGTTGCATGTTCACACACGCAGGAAATTACTGAGCTTAAGGTAAAATTAGCTCACACATTTGCCATGAAGGATTTAGGAGCAGCAAAGAAAATCCTTGGCATGAGTATTAAGAGAGATAGGAAAAATCACAATTTGATTTTGTCTCAAGAGGATTATGTGAATAAGGTGTTGGAGAGGTTCAATATGCAGGATGCAAAACTGGTAAGCACACCTATGGCTAGACACTTAAGTTGAGCAAAGATAGTGTCCTAAATTACATGATGAGGTTGAGTACATGAGTAGAGTTCCATATGCTTCAGTAGTTGGGAGCTTGATGTATGTAATAGTATGTACTAGACCAAATATTGCCCAAGTAGTGGGAGTTGTAAGCAAGTTTATGGCTAATCTAGGAAAGGAACACTGGAAAGCAGTTCAATGGATTCGCAGATATCTGAGAGGGACTAGTAGTAGGCATTTATGCTATGGAGGATCAAACACTTCTCTACATGAGTATGTAGATTCAGATATGGCAGGTGACTTGGATGGTAAGAGAAGCACCACATGATATGTGTTCACTATTGGTGGAATGACAATTAGCTGGATTTCAAAGTTGCAGAAGGTTGTTGCCTTGTCTACTACAGAGGTAGAATACATTGCAGTCACAGTTGCTAGCAAGGAAATGATTTGGATGACTCAGTTCATGGAAGAGTTGGGAAAGGAGCAAGAGAGTTGAAAATTGTATAGTGATAGTCAAAGTGCAATTCATTTGGCAAAGAATTCAGCCTTTCATTCAAGAATCAAACATATATAGGTTAGGTACCACTTCATTAGACAGGTATTGGAGGATGGACAGTTAAAGTTGGAAAAGATCCATATAGATAAGAACCCTGCTGATATGTTAAGAAAGCCGATAACAAAGGAGAAGTTGAATCTTCATTCAACTTTTGTTGGTCTTCAAGATTGAAATTGAAGAGGGAGAAACAAGCCAGAGATGTTTAGAGGATGTTACTGTACAAGTACAGGTGCAGTTGTTTATCTCCAAGTGGGATATTATTGAGTTTTGGAGCTAAAAGCTTCACTAATGAGTTAATGTGGAGGTTGCTAGGCTTACATAGTAACCGGTATCGATTAGAACCAACTGACATCAGTTAGGGGTCGACCGGCATCGGCCATCTTCAGACCGATACCGACTTCTGTGCATTTCTAGAATTGTTATTTTTAGGAGAACAAATTTGAGCCTTTGATTTAAGAGGTGGATCTAAGGGTGGAAAATGCATGGCTCATGAACCCTAGTGTTGTAGTATACTATATATTAGGGTTAGATCCTCATAGCATGTACAATTTAGTAATTCAGTTGATTGTAATTGATTGAGAGACAGAGAGAGAACTCTTGAGGGAGAATTACTATACATTTGCGAGGTGTGAGGAGAGAGATTTCTTCATTGTATTTCCTTCTAGAAGAGTTTAATATATATTGGTTGTTTCTTGTATCTCTTATTATTTCTTGTTTATGATTTCTAGTTACTTATTACTTTTGGTTTCAATTTCGTGTTTAGTTGCTTATACAAAAGTAATCAATTGTACTCTAAGATCCTAACAAAATTTACTATAGAATGGGGCACCTATTGTTACATCAAAATGCCTTCCAGTCTTATAAATGTCAAAATCACCTATCAACATGTAATGACTCATATTTTCCATGATATTATACACAAGATAGTGAAAACCTATGTCAATAACCTCATTGTCAATTTTAAGAGTCGCACAACACACCTCACTGATATAGTTATCATTTTTTATTGACTAATCAAATACAAAGTTAGACTTAACCCATAAAAATGTGTATTCAAAGTCACATCTAGTAAAAATTAAGGTTTTCTAGTGTCTTTTCGGGACATTGATGTTGATCTAGCTAAAATTAATGCTATAGTCAACATGTACATTTCTTGTTCCATTCTAAACATTCGTACTTACCTTGGAAAGCTTGGGGCAATTATATGGGTCATCTTAGAAATGGATTACTGTATATGCTTAGTTAATTCTCTTCTTAAAAAAGGTAATGCTCTAGAATGGATAAATTAATGCCATAAATATTTTGTTAATATGAAAGAATCTTTTCTCCATCCTCCAACTCTTTGACCACCTTCAAATGACCATCCCTTAATATTATACACCTTTTCTCACCCTATATAAGTTAGGGCAATGATTTCCAAATCAGATGATCCTTGTAGAGAGTACACTATTTAATAGATTAGTTGAGGCCTTATTGACTACAAAAAATGTTATACTAAATTAGAATGTGATTATTTTTCTATCTACATCATAGATGAAAAGCTCCATCACTATATGATTTATCAAACTACTTATGTCAATGTCTATTCTGATCCACTTCATCATTTTTATCCAAATCATTTCTATTCAGAGATAGAATGGGAAAATGGATGGTCCTCTTGATGGAATTTGACCTTTGATTTGTCACACAAAAATCTATCAAAGGGCAAGTCATCACCGACCAACTTACAACGACACCTATACCAGCTACAAATTACCTTCAAGATAATATTCTCAAAGAAAACATTATTTATATTAAAGGTCTTAACCAAGATATCTCCCTTAAATATTATTTCCATAAATTCACTATTGATTTAGAGGAAAATAATTAAGAAGATACAAATATCATTCCCTATACTATTAAATCCAAAGTAGTTGTCAAAGATATCTCTGAAGTTACTATTGATTTGCATGAATACACATGGACCCTCCACTTTGATGGCATTAGATGCCTCTAAATAGCTAGGGTAGGTTGTATTCTAGCAATCCCACATGGTAAGATCATCCCCTTAGAATTTAGATTAACCTTTGATGTCATTAATAACATGGTAGAATATGAAGATCTAATCTTAGGCATGAAAGTAACCCTTGATTTAGATATCCCATATCTACATGCTTTAGGGGATTCATAGCTTATCTGCCACCAAGTCAATGGTGATTATCAGTGTAAAAACAAAGGATATAATTGCATATCATTAAATGGCTAACAAATTTTCCAAAGACTTTGATTATTTTATTTTTAAGTTAATTATAAGAGATTAGAATTCTATAGCTAATTCTCTTGCTTCTTCAACATATTTATTTCATCCTCATCAATTAATTAATTATTCCCAATTTCTTATCCAAATTAGAAAGCCACCTTCTTATATCCAACCAAATGATTCACTCATTTGTCACATTGAGTCTGTTACTATTTGGCAAAGCCCATTATACAAAAACATAATACAATTTATTAAACATCAAACCTACCCTCTATATACACATAATATTTTCAAACATTATCAATTAATAATGTTTTCTCTCTTTTAGGGAACCCATAGATTCTCAATCTGTCTGAGTGCATGCCTTAAAGGGTGAACTAGGAAAGGGGTGGGTATACCATTGGTGTTTCATAGGATTGTTGTCCCCTATGCCACCACTTGATATTTTTAAAATAATCTCTTAAACACTTTCCTAATACTTATCTCCTATCTTACACACTTATCCAAGAATTTACCACCTTCACTATCCCCTTCTTATGCCTAAAACCCTTTTTGATGGTTTACATTACATTGTCAGCCCCATCGACCCTATATTTAAATTGATAAAACATGTTAAGGGTCTAGGTCATCCCCTGGCCAACCTAGACTAAGACTTAACTTATTTTTATCAATAATAATACAAATTTTATTGGGCTGACCCTATCAACTAAATTTTTAGAAAGGTTTAGGGTTAGATTCAACTATATATGCACATTCATTTCACCATTTCTTAGAGAGGCAAGGAGTTAATTATTCATTTTCACTTCTTTATAATATGCTTTTCTACCATTCTATTTTAAGAGTAGTTGCTTATGGTTTACACTTGAAGTAGAATATTATATTGTGTAAGATTCCTGGATGCTTTGGCCTTTCTTAGTGATCCTAAAAAACCACAACTACATATTGTAAAGAATTTTTGGCCAAGGGAGAGATTAAGTCTTGAAGGGGTCATCTTTAAGGTAAGTATCTCTAACTTTACTCCTCTATTTTAGTAGATAGAAGTAGCATAAGTAATACATTTTTAATATATTTCTCCCCCCATGCATTAGGGTTTTACCTATACATAGCTTAATTAGGATTACCCTATGCATGATTAATTTTTATTTTTATTACCCCCACTTTGCGCCACAAGTTTTAGTGATCACTAGATTAAACTTTACTTTCTTTTGAATTATACCTTATGAATATGAAAATATAGGACCTAGCTAAGGTTATTACATGGTGTTACTTGACTAGAGGATTTTGAACCATCTATAGTGATATTATTATGGTAAGAGATCCCTTGGTTAGGTCTAGTGGATCTAGCTTGGTCATGACCCTAAATATCTAATGTATCAACAATTGAAAGTGTAAGTAGGATTTATCTTCTAAAAGCTAGCATTGATTAATAGATCATTTATATTTCCCTTTGCATACATTTTGGCGAACCTAACATGAATCAAACCCTTATAGGTTTTATTTCAAGCTTTAATTTTTTAATCATATTATATATTTATATTTTTATAATACTATATCGAACCTATTAGTATAGTTCTCATAGTATGTGTATAGTTTTAACATACAATCACTCTAAAATGACTTTATTATGTTTATGCAGGTATTCTAAAAATACATGTGACTAAATTGATTAGTTCAACACAGTATTTTTCTTTAGTTATATATTTTCATACATAGTCAAACTAGTTGACTCTTTTTATAATTCTCTTCTTTCAACATATAGGTCTACAAACATAGTTGAGCTAGTCAACTCTGTTCACAACTTCTTTTTTAGCACATAGGTTTTGAAAACTCCATCAAACTAGTCAAATCTATTAGAATTTTTTTTGAATTAACATTTAAACATAACATCATAAAATTTTGAAATCTAAGCATCATCCAACCTATCATGGTTCATTTTTATTCTCTCTATCATTTAAGTTGTTCCTTTTTAGTAGTCTTTTTCACAATTTTGTAGTCTGTAAAACTTTAGCTTGACAACTAAGTCAATTTACTTGGCACAGTTCTATAGTCTATCTTCTATCTTGAAGATAATTGACTTGTTTGACTATGTTCTTCTAGATCTTATGCAGAATAGTAGTGACCTAGTTGACTCTGTTCTACACTATTTTCATACAATATTACCTAAACTGATTTTGTACTCTTCAAAATAAAAGAATTAACTTCTTTTTGATAGTGATTAATTAATCTTTCCTTTCAATTGATTGCATGATTAGAGTAACAAACATATATTAAATATGTGGTTTTGAAAATTACCATTTTAGTCACACTATTTTTCTCTTTTGTACACATTTCCAAATCACTTTATATACAAAAAACATTAAACATTTTTCCCCAAGGTCTACCTACTTAGATTTCATCACCAAGGGGGAAGTTGACTTATTTTTCCAGCTAAACATGTGGTTGATAGTATATATTGTCAAAGCACCCAACATCCTTATTTCTATAAGATTGTGAAGTGAGGGTGTAGGATCCAATACTAATCTAATACCATTGCTAATACAGATCCCTTTCAACCTAAATGTCCTAAAATTAGCCTTAAATTGATTTTTAGTTCCTAATTATATCCAAATTATCAATCACATTACCATTAAACTTAATTATAACTTAATAAAACTTAAGATGACTAATTAATTAGCATTTAATTTCAAGTTATTACTTGATTTTTGATCATTGTATGTTGTATTTCAATTATTGCATTAGCCAACATTAGTGTAAGGTTTGTGCTATGTGCTCCAATTAGATCAACTACATTGATTCAATTGTTTATGTGCTTAAATTTATTTGCATATATTACATATTATAAATCCTTTTTCTATTTTAGAACAATATCATTTCTATCAACATAATATCTTATAGAATTTTTAGCCTATCTGCCTATGGTACACAATCAACATGTATGACTGTGTCTATTTATTTTCTTACTTAGTCCCTAATCTAAGTACTATTGTCACTTATATTTTCACCCTTTGAGGAGATGTCTCAACTCTCCTCATCTAAGTGGCACAATTGAAACACCTCTAGGCTATGGGTGAGCCTAAGAATGAGGTAAATCTCTAGATAGGGCTATGTCTCTTAATATTCCACTTGTATATCACTACTGCACCTAAAATTGTGGGGGGGGGGAAGGGAGAGAAAAATAAAAGTAAACTATCCTAAGGGAAGTGATACACAAAATTTGTTGATGACTACCAACCAATTTCATGTTACACATGAGAGCATTGGACTAACTAAGCATACACTTCTCCAATCTACATCTTCTCACATCAATATTTCATTATGAGGTTATGGTGAATGTTTAGGCTAGGAGGACTAGAAAAGAGATATGGAATGACACTGTTATATAGGATAACTCACTCAAACTTAACACTTCATAGGACACTTCACATGACCTACAAGAAGAAGCTTTCCAACTACAAATAAGTGAAAGAATGAGACAACATGCTAAGGAAACAAGAGTCATCACTAATCAAAATCAATCATCCAAGTAAAAAACACTATGAATAATCATGTAAGAGGTAAAAATTAGTAGTATTTATTTATATATGGTATGAAAATGAGTATGGCTTCACCATACTTAGGTGTAACATAGTTTACAAAGTCCAAAATGGCTAATTCTTATAAAACTTGAGAGAGAGAGAAAGGAGAAAAGAGAAGTTCAAAGGTCAGAAGGACACTTGTAAAGATGAGTAAAGGATTTAAATATTTATGATAAGATATGTTAAATGAACCATGAAAGGTAAATAAGCACAAGTTTCACCCCAAGTCATGAAACTTTTGAAAAGTGGCATAGGAGTTCTCATTTTAGCTTAGAAAACTGCCTTCATGATTTAGCCTTGTTTGAACATCCCAAAACTAACTAGGAATATATATGATGATTGGAATGATAGGTAAGGATTTTATAAATTCCTCTCCATTTTTTTGTTTTAGTATTGATAATATAAAGTCATATAAAAGTGAGACATCATCATCTGTAGTAAAAAAAACTCCTCTTTCCCAAACCTCTTACAATTGGCCTCAAAATTGGCATCAATTTCCCATGAAAATATATGGGATGGAGTGGTTGAAACTTGGAAAGACTCTTTATGGAATTATAATTCTTAGGCACACCTTAAAAAGCCATCCACTTGAATTTTTCACACTTCTCACCATCATGCTCACTATGCTAGTTTTGACTAGCTAAGATGAATCAACTAGTAAAAAAATTATGAGTTTTAAAATGAGTTAAATGGAAATTTGGAGTTTTATTAGGTCCTAATATTTCTCATAAATTTAGTTTCATCTCTTGTAACCTCCTAGAAACTACACATGCATAAAATAGTCAAAATAACCCATTTTGTACCGTATCTGTATAGATAGGTCAGCATAAAAGTTGATGGGGGGAAACCATGAAGAGTTATATAAAACCTACAACCACTTTAATTTTAATTTTATTCCATTTGGATGCATATCTAGCCTTATTTTCCAAACTAGGTCCTTCCAAAGGTTTAACAAGGGTTTTGAGTAGTTGTGACCTTTAGCCATTATTCATAGAAATATCATGTCCAAAATTTAATAAAATGGAAAAAATGGTTGTTTATGACCATATATAACATATAAAAATGTCTTGGATTTACATGCAAAGCTTCAGAGAAGATATGAGTATTCAAAACTAGCCTATCGATCTTATTTTCTCATTTCTTGCATGCATAAGTTAGTTTTAAGCTTAAAAATGGACTATTTGTGATTTATCTACATAAAAAGATATTTATAACATATAAAATGACCCTAAAAAAATTATTCAATCCATTGGAAATATTTTCCAAGATTGTAAATGAATATGACCTTCCATTTGGCTTCTAGGCCTAAACCTACATAACAAACTTATTTGCATATTTGGGATTTAGAGTACCCTGTTAAGTTTAATAATTTATAAAAATGGTTTATAATGTTTTAATATATGTTATTAAACCATAAAAACCTCTCTTTATTTTCCAATAAACTTCTTTTCCACCCTTTTGTTTTAGATCCTCAAGACTACATGGTTTGCACCTATAGGGAGTGCCCTCCATCTGAGACAAAATAGAGGGCACTTCCCCTATTTACCAAAAAAAATGAGTGTTTTAGATAATAATTAAAGTTAAATAAGCTATATATACCAGATTTGAGCCACTAACCAAGTCATTTGACTCCAAAACTCTTTAGATCTCTAAGGTAGACTATTTAAAGGTAGACTCTGTAGGGTTCAACCATATGGACTGTATGTTGCTTGATTTGAGCTTATCTTATTAATATATGTTTATCATGATAGTTACATGAAATGAAATTAAATTAAATTAAATTAAGGTTTAATCATTTATCTCATCACTCCAATCCTCCATATTCTCTTTATACTCTTGCCTAGTCTAGACTGTATGTACCAATTACTGACTATGTTGACCTACCTCTTATACTGCACCTATAGGTATACTTGTATGTTTTAGGATTGATAATAGGGTATAAGACATTTAATAAAGCTTAAATAAAAATTTAAAAATTATTTAAATAACTGTTTCACCTTGAGCTATGCACTATCAACACTGAAAGTAAACTTCCTGCTCACTCCCTATAATAGTCAACAATAGTTGACTTTTTTGAGCTAACAGGGCCTGTAGATTAAAATTATTATTTTAAATATATGACACATGATACTTGGAAGTATTTTTATCCATTTTTAATGAAATTTCAATAGACAATTATGGTACCTTCATGCCTAAGTCCTTAGTGATAGACTATATGCATTTCAGTCAGTTGTAGGTGTATGTTTTTGCATGATATGACACCTGTAGGTGATCACTAGACCTTGAAACATCACTAATAAAATTATATTGATGGCCTACATTCCCATTGGTAGCCATTTCAGTCCATAATTTATTCTAAACAAATAAATTTTCCTTATTTTCTCTTTAGGATATCAATGGTCACTTAAGGGTTTAAAACCTGTAGATGATAATAAAGAAACTTAGTTCTTAAATGGGCAACTTTGAGGCTTCTAACAACACAACTCCACCAACAATCTACCATAAAAAAAATTGTAAATATTTTTTCCTATGTAGGTTATAATAGGTAAAAACATTTATAATATTCAAAACACTTGGAAACCTGATGTAAGATATCTATAAAAAGGCTTGGACCTCTGTTTTCATCCTTTAGGGACAATGGGCTTGAATCTACAGTCATCTCCTTGAACATGGTTTCAAAATATATTTTTTCAATATCACACCTCAAATAGGTCTTCAATTGTCTCACTACATTCTAGGATATCAATAAAGATTAACCATGGTTCTATTTCCCCATCAAGCATTCTCATTTTCTGTAAACACCACCTGTAGGTGGCCATTTTCATGCATAGGTAGTAAGTATGACTTTAGGAAATGGATATGGTTTGTGAGGTTAAAATTAGTTTTGATATTTTAAAAAAGTTACAAATAAGTATTTTCCTCTATCAAACAACTTTACCAACTTAGACTCTTCTTTTCAACATAATTGGTTTTTAAGAAGGCACTTGTAGGTGCATATTAAGTTGTTTACAGGTAGTAAACAAAATTATGAATCAAACACAAGGTTTATGAACCTTAAACAATAATTTTATCTCCATAAAATGTTAAAATTTATCCCTTAAAACCTATGAATACTTAGATAAAGTCAAGGCATCTTCATTTCAATGTGGTACTCTTCCTCCATGGCCCCTGTAGGTGCATGTTCAAGGTGACTATGAGTATATGTTACACATGACTACAAAAATCATCATTTTACACTCTTTTAAGGATATAAATTGTTTTATACCACTTATAAAGACATATTTACTATATTTAGACCATTACTGCACCTAATTAAGCATGATATACAACTTCATACACATGACTATAAGCGAGAAAGGGCAAGGAGTTGACTGTGAGCATGACAAAGATTGAAATTTGGATCCAAGCATGATGTTATGAGAATTAAACATAAATATTTATGATCAATATGGAGTTTATATATGGTAAAACTCATATATTATTCACAAGATACCCTTTCATAGAACCAAACATCTTCAAATAAGGTAACCTAACTAAGACTTCACATGGTGGCACCCTCTTGCAACACGAGATGATTTACATATAAAAACATCATGGAACATGAAAAAAATCATGGAGAGAATTATATAATTGATTAAAAATCCTATATAATCAATCTAAGCAACTATATTTTATGAAATCATCCAAACATGAGCAAAATATGTAGGGTACATAGCTTAGTAAGTAAATTGGATAGGTCAACTTTTTATGAATAGTTATTAAATCATAGGTCACCATTATTATAAAAAAAAATAAAATGGAATATAAATAAGTGTATAAGACACCCCCAGGATAAATTTGTTTGAACCTCTCCTACTGACCATACCAAGTACAAACCTATTGACTGGTTCTATGTGTCTAGAAGGGTGAAAAAGGAGTAAAATGGTTTTAGCTCAAAATTGGCACTTACAGGTCATTTAAAACATGGAATTTAGATTTAAGAAGCTAAATAGACATTTAATAACCTTATCCCATGTATCACACTACTTTATGGGCCATACAAATGCCAAACTCTTCCATTTTTCAAGAAAACTATCCTTTCTTCTGAAGAACCTGCTAATTTTTAGTTATGAACAATTGATTAGGGCATAATAGGACCCATGGAACATGACATCACTATTTTTACACCTTCACACTTCCCAAATATGTCATAAAAGTCATTAAATTCCCCTTGTTTGACCTCAAAATGATATAAGGACTAATATAACATGAAATCACACTAAATGACCTATAATACACCTTAAAACACATATATATTAGATCCTTAAAACACATAAAATCAATATTTTACTTATAGGGGCCAAAATTTGACCTAAAAGGTCAAATTTGATCAAAAAATTGGTGACTCATAGGGGTAACATGCTGGTTATGCTAACTAGACCAGTAGCCTTATCAGTCCATTAGGCTTAGGGAGTCATCTAAAGTTTGAAACAAAAAAAGAAAAATTTTGACCATTGACCAAGATAAGACAACTAATTACCTCAACTAAATAAAACAAAGGACACACATAAGCAAAGCAAGCACACTAACAAGACACACACATGTGCTCAAAGCATGTAGGATAAGTAGAAAAACAAACCACTATGTACAACTAATAACTAATCATACCTCCCTCTTGGGTCAAAGGGAAAGTTTGAAACCTTCCTTGATTCATGACATGAAGGATTTAGTGAGACATGTAGCCGTTTGACCTTTAGCATTAATGCCTCCATCTTCTTCATGATGTTTTCCAACTTCATGGGCATTATTTTCAATGAGAACCAAGTAGATCCATACAAGTTAAATATGAAAATGGATTCTTTTTGCATCCAAATAGTCTCAACCTTCTCATGTACTTGGCCTTTAATGTGAAAGTTTGAAACTATGATAATCTTCTCAACCTTGGTCTTCTCTTTGACATAATGTGCTTGATGTTTGGAAGCACCAAGCTTTCCTTCACTATGTTCCCAAATCTTTGAATGTGGTTTTACCTCAGATGGAGCTCTTGACTAAATTTTAGGTACAACAAGATCTACCTTGACATCATTATCCATGTCTAGAACTTCTTGTACACTAGCATCATCAAATAGATTTATGAAAGTAGATTCTTGACCAGTAGAATGACCTTCATATTTATGTTTGATTAAACACTCAAGATCATGTTTATTAGACTCATTGGCAAACTTGTCATCAGATATGTAATATTTTGGAGAAGAAAAAGCTTTACCCAAATTATCAAATTCCTTGCATATGACATTAGAATTCTACCATAAATCTTCTTCCTCATGAATGTCATCTTCAAGAGATATTTCCTCTACCTTGATATCATGAGACTCTCTTAGGAATGCCACTTCTTGAGGAGTGAATTGACCTTTATCCTTGATAGTATACTCCACTTCATGCTTGAGATGGTCATCCTCAACTTCATGATCACACATGGAGTATTATTCAAATACCTCTCTCTTTAAGTCTTGGCCACATTCCTCATGGATACACATCCCCTCAAAAATGGAGGAATTAGAGTATAATTCATGGACACACATTCCTTCAAATATGGTGGCATCAGCTTGTGTATTGTCCTTTTATTCACCAAGGGGAGTCCTTATGATTATTTATTCATCATAGTCACTCATGAGATCTTCTTGATTAGACATGAATTTGGTTTGCTCTTCTTCACTTGCTTCTATCAATATAGGATCTTACTCAAAAAGGGGTGAGGTGGGAGGTTTATGGATGGGTTCATGTGAAGGAGATGGAATGTGAGGTGTATTACAAGGCTGATGAGTTGGATATGGAGTGTGGGATGAAGGAGAAGGCTTATGAATGGATTTGGGAAAGATAGAAAAATAATAAGCTCATAGGGAAGTGAATTATTGGGTTGATTAGAAGGAGAAACACCTACATAATTAAGAGATACATCTTGACAATAATATCTTTGTGTAAAATCCATGAAATCATCGAGTTTCATATGACAAGACTCACAAGAGTACTCTTGAGGCTGACAAGCATCATGGTATGAATGATAGGGCTCATATTGAGACTAATAGAGAGGTGTTACTTGATAGGTTTGTTGATATACATCCTCATAGGGTTGTCCAAAAACATAATGCCATATGGAGAGGGAGATGAAGGGCTATAGGGCTGTCATGACTGATAGTATTTATATCCATTTTAATAGGACCATTGAGGAGTAAAATATGGTTCATAGTAGGGATGATAGAAAGGTTCATGCAATGAGTATTGGACATAGATATACATATCAACATAATATGTCAAAGGAAGCACAAAAACTAATCAAAATTTTCAATTAGATATACATGGGCTGCTTACAACTAGAAGTCATCATTTAGAGTCGTCATTGGTGTTAGCTTGCTTACTTCCAAAAGTTGATTTGAGGAAAGACACACTGGTAATCTTCACACTCTATTGGACCTTGGTCCCATAGAGCATGCCAAAAACTATTGTCACTTGGATTTTCATACTTTAAGGAGATTTCTTATCTCTCCTTATCCAAGTGAAACAATTAAAACACCTCTAGGCTATGGGTGAGCCTAAGAATGAGATGAATCTCTAGATAGGGCTAGTTACCTTGATGTACCACTTGTATATAATTACTAAACCTAAAATTGAGGGGGGGGGAAGGGAGAGAAAAATAAAATTAAAATATCTTAAAGGATGTGATACACCAAATTTAATGATGACTACTGACCAGCTACATGTTACACATGAGAACAAGGGACTAACCAAACATACACATCTCCAATATGCATCTTCTCACATCAATATTTCATTATGAGGTTATGGTGAATCTTTAGGATAGGAGGAATAGACAAGAGGTATATAATGACACTATTGAATAGGCTAACTCACTCAACATTAACACTTCCTAGAACACTTCACATGACCTACAAGAAGAAGCTTTATAATTGTAAATAGGTGAGAGAATGAGACAACATGCTAAGGAAACAAGATTCATCACTAAGAAAGATCAATCATCCAAGTAAAAAAACTATGAATAGTCATAGAAGAGGTAAAAATTAGTATTATTTATTGATCCATGGTATAAAAATGATCAGGGCTTCACCATACTTAGTTGGAACATAGTTTATAAAGGCTAAAATAGATAATTCTTATAAAACTTGAGAGAGAGAGAGGAGAAGAGAGAATTCCAAAGGTCATAAGGACACTTGTAAAGATGATAAAAGGAGTTACCTATGCATGAGAATAAGATGTGAAATGAACCATGCAAGGTCAAGAAGCACAAGTGTCACCCCAAGTCATGAAACTCTTGAAACATGGTGTAGGAGTTCTTATTTTGGCTCAAAAAATTGCCTTCATGATTTGGCCTTGATTTAGTGTACCAAAAGTAAATAAGGAAATATATTATGATTTAAGTGAGAGGTAAGGATTTCAAAAATTCCTCTCTATGTATTGGTTATAGTTTTGGTCATTTGGAATCATCTGGAAGTGAGCCATCATCATCTATACTAAAAGAAACTCCTCTTTCCCATACCTCTTACACTTGGCCTCAAAATTAGATTTATTTTCCCATGAAAATCCATGGGAAGGAGTGGATGAAACTTGGAAATAATATCCATGGCCTTATAATTCTTAGGCACACCTTAAAAAGCCATCCATTTGAAGTTTTCACACTTCTCACAATCATCCTCACTATGCCAGTTTTGACTAGTTGAGATGAATCAAATGGTAGATATACTTATGATTTTTTTACAAGGAATTAAATAAACATGGGAAGTTATCTTATGTCCTAATATTTATCTTAAAGTTGGTTTCATCTCTTGGAACCTCCTAGAACCTACTCAATGAACAAAATAGTTAAAAGAACCCATTTTATACCCTGTTCGTAAAGATAGGTCAACATAAAAGTTGATGGGGGGAACATTTAAGACTTATATAAAACCTCCAACCACTTTCCTATTCATTCTGGTCCATTTGGATGCATCTCTAGCCTTATTTTCCTAATCAAGTCCTTCTAAGGGTTTAACAAGGGTTTTGAGTAGTTTTAACCTTTAGCCATTATTCATAGAGATCTCACATCCAAAATTCAATACAATGCTAAAAAATGGTTGTTTATGACCCTATATGACATCTCAAAATGTATTTGATTTCCATATAGAGCTTCAGAGGAGATATGAGCATTCAAAACTAGCCTATCAAGCTTATTTTCTCATTTCTTGCATGCTTAAGTTGGTTTTGAGCTCAAAAATGGATTATTTTTGATTTATATACATAAAAAGAGATTTATAAAATCAAAAATGACCCTAAAATAATTCTTAAATCCATTATAAATCTTTACCAATGTTGGAAATGAATATGACCCTCCATTTGGCTTCTAGGCCTAAACTTGCCTAACAAACCTGTTTGCATTTTTGGGGTTTAGAGTACCATATTGAGGTTCCTCAATCATGTAAATGGTTTATCATGTTTTCATATATGTGATTAAACCTTCCAAACATATATTTAATTTCTAATAAAATTTTTGTCCAACCTTTTGTCTTCAATCCTCAAGACTTTGGGGTTTGCACCTAAGGGGAGTGCCCTCTATCTAAGACAAAACACAGGGAACTTCCCCTATTTACCTAGACCAAATTAATGTTTTAGGGGATTAATAAATTTTAATAGGATATTTATACCAAAATTTATCCCCTAACTTGGTCATTTTTCTCCCAAACTCCTTAGATATACAAGGCAGACTATTTGAAGGTAGACTATGCAGGGTTCAACCATATGGACTATATGTTGCTTGATAGAAAGCTCTATATTATTGATCTATGTTTATAATGATATTTAAATGGGATTAATTTTAATATAATGTATTTTTTATCATTTATCTCATCACTCCAATCCACCATATGCTCTTTATACTCTTACCTAGTCTAGACTGTATATACTAATTACTAACTTTGTTGACTTGCCTCTTATACTACACCTATAGGTATACTTGTATGTTTTAGGATTGAGAACAGGGTATAAAACCTTTAATAAATATTAATTTACCATTTAAAAATTATTTAACTCATTTATTCACCTTGAGCTATGCACTATCAACACTGAAAGTAAACTTCCTGCTCAGTCAACAATAGTTGACTTTTTTGAGGTAAAAAAGCTTGTAGATTGACATTATATTTTGAAAGATATGCCACATGATCCTTGGAATTAATTTTTTCCCTTTTTAATTCAATTCAAATTGACAAAGATGGTACGTTCATGCCTAAGTCCTTAGTGATAGACTGTATGCACTTCAGTCAGCTATAGGTGTATGTTTTTGCATGATAGGATACCTGTAGGTGGTCATTAGACCTTGAAACCTCACTAATAAAATTATCTTGATGGCCTCCATGACAATTTTTATCCATTTCACTCTATAAGGTCTTATAAACATGGAAATTTTCCTTGTTTTCTCTTTAGGATATCAATTGTCACTTAAGGGTTAAAAACCTGTAGATGATAATGGAGAAACTTAGTGCTTAAATGGGCAGCTTTGAGGCTTCTAACAACCAAAATACATCAACCCTCTTTCATCCAAACATTGTATAGATTTTTTATTATATAGGTGCTATTATGAAAACACATTTATAATCTTGAAAATACTTGACTACCCTATTGTAAGATATTTATAAAAAGGCTTGGACCTTTGTTTTCACCCTTTAGGGAAAAGGGGCCTAAATCTATAGTCATCTCCTTGAACATGGTTTCCAAATATATTTTTTCAATATCACACCTAAAATAGGTCTTCAACAGTCTCACTAAATTCTAGGATATAAATAATGATTCACCATGCTTCAATTTCCCCATCAAGCATTCTCATTTTCTATTAACACCACCTGTAGGTGGCCATTTTCATGCACAAGTAGTAAGCATGAGTTTAGGCAATGGATATGGTTTGTGAGGTTAAAATGAGTTTTGAGATTTTCCAAAGGTTCCAAATAATTATTTTCCTCTATCAAACACCTTTCCTAGCTTCGACACTTATTTTCAACATAATTGGTTTCTAAGAAGGCACTTGTATGTGCATATTAAGTTACTTACCAGTAGTGAACAAATTATGAATCATACACAAGGTGTATGAACCTTAAAAAATAATTGCATCTCCCTAAAATTTTAAAATGGATCCCTTCAAACCTATGAAGACTTAGATAAAGTCAAATAATATTCATTTCAATGTGGTACTCTTCCTCCATGGCACCTGTAGGTGCATGTTCATAGTGATTGTGAGCATATGTTACACATGACTACAAAAATCCTCCTTTTACACGCTTTTGAGGATATAAGTTGTTTTATCCCACTTATAAAGAAATATACTTTATATTTATACCTTTACTACACCTAATTGATCATGATAGATAGATTCATACACATGACTTCAAGTGATAAAGGGCAAGGAGTTGATTGTGAGCATGATAAAGACTAAAATTTGGATCCGAGCATGATGTTATGAGACTTAAACATTAAGTAAGATGATAAATATGGTATGTAGACATGGGAAACCTAATATATTATTCACATGATACCCTTTCATAGAAACAAACATCTAAAACAAGGCAACCTAACCTAGACTTCACATGGTGGCACCCTCTTACAACATGAGATGATTTACATATCAAAACATCATGTAACATGAAAAAAATAATGGAGAGAATTAGAGAAGGGATTCAACATCCCTTTAAATCAATATCAGAAAATAGAATGTATGAAATCATCCAAACAAGAGTAAAACCTATAGGCTGCATATATTATCAAGTAAATTAGATAGGTCAACCTATTAGGAATGGTTAATAAAGTACATGTAACAATTCATATATAAAAAATATCAAATGGAATATGATTGAGTGTAAAATACACCCATAAGAGTAATTTTTTTGAAACCTCCCCTACTAGCCATACCAAGTACAAACTTGTTGATTGGTTCTATGTGTCTAGAAGGGTGAAAAAGGATTAGAATAATTGTATCTTAAAATTGGCACTTATAAAGCATTTAAAACATGGAATTTAGCTTGAATAAGCTAAAGAGATGTTTCCTAACCTTATTCCATGTGTCACACTCCTTTGTGGGCCATACAAGTGCCAAAATCTTATTTTTTTCTAGAAAATTACCCTTTATTTTGAAGAAACTACCACTTTATAGTTATAAATAGTTGATTAAGGAATAATAAGACACATGAAATTACCATTTTTACACCACACTTCCCAAGGAGGCTGTATAAATCAATAATGCCCCTTTTTTGACCTCAAAATGTCTCAAAATAATATAAGGACTAATATAACATGAAATCACACTAAATAACCTAGAATATACCTTAAGACATATATTAGATCCATAAAACACATAAAAATCAAGTTTTTACCTATAGGGGTCCCAATTTGACCTATAGGGTCAAAGTTGGTCAATAATTACTACATAATCAATCTGTTCAACTTTGTCTTCTTATTTCTTAACATGTTCCTTGTTTAACAGTACACTATCGATACATATGGCTATGTATCTCTTTAGCCTATTTTAATTTCATCCCTTTCAATGTAAAACCGAATAGCTCAATTGTGTCCTTTTATTTTCCTATTTTATAAATTTTCTTTACATACTTTATTGACTAAGTCGACTCTGTATCTATTGGCTGATAATATTCTCTATGTGGCTGACTCTATCTCTATCTTTCATTTTTATTTATCAATCTCAAATTCTTTCTTCAAGCATCATTAAATCCCCTATCATAATCTTTTTGGATAACTTGAATCCATTTAGATGCTATATGGGGTGTTCTTTTCTTCCTATATTTACTTCCCAAGAGGATCCTCACTCTTGGAGCACCTCTTTTCATCCCTCATTCTTTGATTACAACATGGCTCAAATAACTAAAATAGATGAAATTTGTGTATTGGATTCTTTTCACATCTATCATTACAATTTAAATCTTTAAACATCTCATCATAATGTGTGGGCAATTGACACAAGTCTATCCAATAACCCCACATTGAATCTACCACCTAACAACCCTCACACTAATAGCAATTCAGAGAATCCTCCTACAAACACTAACCCACTAATTGATAAAACTCATATTCTTACATAGATAGTGCAACAAATGAAAATAATTCAAACATCTAACATTTCCCAAATGATGAAACTATAACATCATTCAATCAACATGGCTAAACAACCTTTCATTCTTCTCTCTCAAAATAATCCAAACTTTATTTCTCCACCTCTTAGAGATGCTACAAGGAATGCCATCCCCCAACCTATCATGCATAATAAGATGCTTCAACACATCCAAAATGAGCCTTTATCACCCTTAATTATTTATATTGATATTGGTAATATCTCTCCAACTATTAAATATGATGGGACTAAAAACCCTTCATCTTTTCTTAAGGCATTTATCAATCTTTAGAAGGAGTGGATCCAAACTAATACTTTTTCCACAACCAAAATTTTTCGTTAAAACCTCCTTGGTGATGTATTATAATGGTATAACCAAATTTTCCAACATTCTATATGGCAACTAGAGGATTTAATAAAGCCTCTAATTAAAGAGTTTTAACATAATGATCTTCCCAAAAATTACCTTAGCCATTTCATCAATGCTATGCAATCTCCTACCGAATCGGCTCATGATTTTATCAAATAATTTAAATATTTGTATCATAAGGATGATCAAAACATGATTGATGACAACTTGTTTAAACCCTTTATAAAAACATTAACATCTTCACTCCAATACAAGGTTCAAATTTTCAATCCCCATATATTAAATGAAGTTCTTGACCATGTTAAAAATCAAGACTTCTTAATTAAATAGTTTGAACCTAATAACAAAATCATTAAAGAATATTTTAAACATTCAACCAATGCGATAACTGTCAATCCTCCTTAGTCTAAACTAAGAGTAGCCAAAGATGATAATCCCACACCTTCTCATATACCATTAACTATGCAACAAATAAAATAAATTTTAACACCATCTAAACCATTCACTTACCCTAACAATCCCCCTAAATGGTATGATCCTAATCAATTTTTTTGGTTCCATGCTAATATAGGTCATTCCCATGAAGCATGTAGAGGGATTATAATTTTTTTTGTTTCTTTTATGCTTGAAAATTCATTCAATCATGATACTGTGATTCAACTTCATCATCAAGATTACATTAACGCTTCTCAAAAGAAACAAACATTCAAATATTTTTCTTATAACAACCAAAAATATTTCTCCACATATAACCCTCAATAAGAATACAAGGATGTTTATGCAATTGATGCCGATTATGACCAATATTACACAAATTTCCTAGTACATAAATATGACTAAGGTTAATTATTGACATAAACCATCTCACAAGGATCCCATCACCAAACCAAAGAAACCATATTTATAAGAGAAAATTCTCAAAGACACTACTACTACTCACTCATCTTCAAAAACCTATGAGGATCCAAATCCTCCCTTCGAACCTCTAACCACTTCTCTTCCTCCGAAACCTATTTTACCTTCTAAGACTCGTGGTGGTTCTTCTTCCTCCAAAACTCATTGGAATTTCTTTGAAGAACTCAACTCTATGCCTTGAAAACTTCCTCTCAGGAGTTAGTTCTTAACTCTCCTTATCATCATAAATTACTCATGTAATAAATTCAAGAAATTTAAGAGCCATCTCTTTTAGAAGAGGAACCATCTTCTCATGAGCCTCAACCAACCAATGTGCATGCCATTGAATCCATTTTTTCTTCTTTAAAACCTTCCATAAAATTCCTTAAAGAAGACATGATCAACAATGAAATCCTCTTTTGAGCTAATGATCTACCTCTCTTTGTTAAAATAAATATTAATACCACCTGCATTCTCAAAGTATCAGTAGATGAAGGGTCTGATATTAATGTGATATCTCTTTGGCTCATTTAATAACTTGGATATAACAAAGATGATCTCAAATAAACTCATTTGACATGTCATGGATTTGAAAAAACTAATCAAAATCTATTTTTTTGTATTTGTCTCCCTCTTAATATTGGACCTAAGACTATACAAACTATGCTTATGTCCCTTGATTTACCATTATCTTATAATATAATCCTAGGATGCCCATGGACTCATTGCATAAAAGCTATCACCTCTTCAGGAAGCCAATTTATCAAGTTCCTTCATAATGTAAAATGGTATAAACATGAGGTCAATCCTAATCCATAGACTATTTAGCTCCCTAATCTAAAATATCAATATTATATTACCACTATTACAAATATTAATAGTGTCCCTTTACCTAAATTCATCAATATGAATCAAGATTTACATGTCACTTTTACTCATTATAATGATGATGATCCCAATGACTAGTAAAACACATGTAATACTACTAAAATACCTCCTTACATATTGGAGTGGTTGCCTCCCTCATTATTACCTTGTGATCATACGATCTCTCTCATAGATGAGATCACTGATTTCCCTCCTCAATGTAATGTCCATGAATCATCTTATACAAAAGATGACTTCACGTGTAATGATTATGGAGTGGCCATATTATTTCATGATCCTTTAATCATGTCTATACATAAATTTAGTGATTTAGGTATCTCCCCTTATAAAGTTCCTCCTAAGTCAATAGCATGTATAATTTCTCCAACTTATGATGATAAATACATCATCGTCCAAGCTCAATCACGAGACTTAGATGTTCAACATTATTATAAAAATTTATCACAAATACATGATTTCAACCATGATGTTCATACTATTTCCACATATTTCAAGATAGAATATGAAGGTCATGTACCTTTAATCAATTTTCCACTTTTTGATTCTCCTTGGGTCATTGAAAAAATCTTACCCCTCACACCTTTGGAACTTCTAGAGCTTCCTATACTTACTTGGTCCTAGCACATATTGCCTTCAAACTAATGAACACCATGTTTTCAAAGAGCCCACCAATGCATAATTTTTAATAAAGTGCTTTGCATAAATATTTATCTTATTATCATGATTTATATATACTATCCTAAAAACACTTTTTGTAGGATATCCACACAAATCTCACCCTCTACAACAATTTCTCTTCCCATACACCTCAGTTGTTTCTCTTAGTCTTTTGGGTTCCTTTTTTTCATGAGTTGCATTGTTAAACTATCGATAGGACCAAATATTCCTTATAAATTTGTTTTCTCTTATTGTTTCATTAATTTAAAATGATTTTTTCATCCTCTTGGGTTTTTATTTTGTGAGTTGTAGTGTAATACCATGTATAGGACCATGTCTTCTTCACAAATACCATATTTCTCATTTATTATATTTTTACATACTTTGTACACCCCTTGAATTTATCTTTTATGAATTACAATGTAATACCATGGATATGAATATGCCCTCTTCATAAACCACCATCTTTCATTAATTCAATGTTCCTTTTTTATAATGTCATGCAATGGTTACAATTTTAATATCCCTTGTTCTTAGCTTTGCATTTTGTCTCTTTTGTAGATAAACATGCACAACAAAATATGTTAGCATGTTACCCTATAATTTCATTCATTATTATGATATTGAATCAAACTTACCTATCATTACATCTCTTTCTCACCTTTGTCACATTTTTTTTATGATTTGAAGTAATTTAAATTGTTTCATGTCTCATTCCCCTTGATTTCCTTTCTTTTCATTGCACTTTGGATTAAACAAGGTCAAAGTCAAGATAACACTTTTATTGCACATGAATAAACAAGATTATTAGATACCATGTTCTCTAAGTTCTCTTTCTTAGAAACTAATTTCATAGTTTTCAAATGATAGTGATATTTAGCATCCATGTTTTATTCTCTCAATTCGTATTGAGGAGGAATAGAAAAATCCATCAAAATGAAAATACAAATCATTTGAAAAAAAAGATAATGATATAAAAGGAAACATAAAAAGTCAAAAGTTAAAATCAAACTAAAAAATGAGATTTATAATACATATCCTATCTCTAATCAAATATCAAACTCTATAGTTGGTCTCATGATAGAGTTGAGGTACATCAGGGTGTGGTAGGCTAGTAGATTGGGATAGGAAAACTCAAAATAATCTATGGTTCTACCTACCTTCTCACATAAGTATCCACTATAGACACATAAATCTGGCCACCGATAACCTCCAATCAGGGTTTTGGCCAATTTTCACCAAAATGTACAATTTGGCCTAAAAACACTAAAACATGATAAATGATGTAAAATTGGAATATTAAAGTGCTGATTTTGGTCAGGATATCCCTAAATGGGGTAATGTAATTTATGGGCTAACTAACTTTGATTAGATCATTTTGAGTTAAAATGCCAATTTTGTACCTAGGTGTTCTAGATTGCACTTTCCTATCAAATTTCTTGAAAAATACATATGCCTTAATTATTTCTTCATATTAACATCCTAAATGGGATAAAATATCTAATTCATTTGACATCACCTTCTAATTCTAATGCAATCAAGTTTTGGACCAATAACAAGGCATTATGATCAATTTGAGTAATTTGTGCACAAAGTGCTTAAACATGTTTTAGAGATAATTAAACCAAATTAGATCCTAATCAAAAATTCCATGGAAACTTGTTGAATAATTGTTTTTAGAAATAAATATTGAATATCTAAATCATTAGGTGACCTCATTTCTTGGGAAGACATCCTTAGGCCATAAATGCCACAAATATCAAGATTCATGCCCTCCATGCCTCATCAATTGCTTCCATGATGCCCTCTATGATTATTAATTTCCCCTTCTTCTAATGTCATAATGAGGATAATTATAAACTTAATTCCAAAAATTGAATTAATCCTCAACCACACATCTGCATCTTAGGATGGATGGTTCAAGATGATTTTAGACATTCTCAAAAATCTACAAATAGAGAGGCCATGAACATCATTTCTAAGATATTTTGGTGAAAATTTGTAATGCACAAATATATTCAATAAGCCATTGAAATTAGTGTTACCATGCCAAATTTATTCCAAGCGAAGTGAAGCCAAGCCAAACCACAAACCAGATGTGCTAAGGAGAGATGGAGGTATCCAAGCTTCCATGGCCAAGGACTTCATGAGAACAAGCTGAGCAAACCATTACAACAAGTATTTTGGAGCATATAAGGAAAGTAAAATAGGGTTTATTTTACATTTAACTTGTGTGTTTTATTCATGTTTGTTAACTAAGCTCTCCCTAGTGTTTAGGCCTAAAGATGTTATGTTAGTTAGTGTGTTTCTTTCATTTTATTTTCATTTTGGAACTAACACCATACTAACCATCCTCTCTTGAGTCAAATTATTAGTTCATATATGGCATGCCCAATGGGATCAAAAATCAACCCCACACAAATAAGATCATTTTATAGCTTTAAAATATTTATTTGGACCATTAAAACTCTTGAAAATTGATTTTCTAACTTTATTTTGTCATTTTTATTTGCCACAGGTTTACACAGTAACCAACGTTGGCTAGTAAGATTGACATCAGTTGGATACCTATCATCAGTCACATTGGTATAATCAATTTTGGTTAGATAACTATCATCAATTAGAAAATGTAAGCTTCATCAGTTATATAACTGACATCGGTCACTGTATTTTTCTTAAAACACAGACCTTAGAGATCTTTTTTTAAAGTTCATTGTTTCAAACCTAAAAGAGATTAAAGGCTAAAGCACATGCTAATGTATTTTTTTCAAGAAAAATCTTGACATTTGCTAAAAATATGTTTAGATCACCTTTTTCATGCTTAAAAATCAATTAGGAACCTTGTTTTGGTGTTTAACAATTTTTTTTTAGATGTTTATGGTGAATGTTTTCAAAGTTTGTAACTAAGACCAAGGGGTCAAATGAAAACCACCTACTTTTTTGAATTTGGGCTTAAAAATGAACTCACCTTACCAAGATTTTTTTATTTACTTAGTTGTTTATGTTAGATTTTGTTTGGCAAAAAGAGGGATGTTGCCTGTATGTTCTTCCGTTTGTCCCCTTTAGGGAACCTTTGGAATCAAAAGCACCATTCCTATTTCAAGTAGCCTAGTATAATGCTTAGAAATAAATTCATCTAAATCAGTCCTCAAAAACTCATCAAAGTTTGGGTGACCTTGAAAATGACCCTAAAGTCTTTCTACTTTCATGCTTTCTTTATTTTTATGCAAACTTGGCTTGTGAGGGGGATTTCATCACCTCCCCCAAGTTCTTTAGGAAAGCTTTGACCTAGGGTTTAACCTCCTAAAATTGACTTTATTTAGCTCCTAATTGGAGTTACACATGATATGTAGTGGCACTTTGGACATCGTACTACATTGAATGAACAATAGGATGTAGTGGTTGTAAAAAGGACTAGACCTTTTTACAACAAGCCAAGTGATACGAATCCAAAATACATAATTTTATTTTACATTATTTGGTGTGGAAGTCATTGTGCAATTGATTTCCATAGAATGTTTGGAACTTGTTAGATTTTAGACAAATCTCCACTTACCATAGAATTATTACTGGTGCAAGGTGCAACTCAAGGTCTATGTCATAGTACTATCATTTGAGGGAAGGGGGGTGTAAAAACCCTACTATATAATGTGAATTTAATTTTGAATGAACACTTAAAATCCTCTCAAATGACGTATATTGATAGATTCTAATAATACCAAGAAACCTTGTCAGTTTAGGATCTAAGAGTGATTAATTAGTTGGTCTTATCCTAGATTAAAGTCTTGTTTAAATTCAAAACTTCATGTCAACAAACAATTCAAACCAAACACATAGTCCTAATTTTTCTTTAAAAAAAGAGGTGTTATTACACCCATGTGAGATCATCAATTTTCCTTATTCAAAGTTCATCAAAATCTTGAGAGTCATATCATCCACTTTAGCATAGTTATGCTACCTAGTTGAGTCTAGACCTTTACTAAAGTTGTTTTAAGTCCTTTAATTATAATCTAAATTCAAAATTGCACCTTTATAGCTTCATATGGTTGATGTGTTAAGTAGGTTCTCCATTCATACTAAACTTGAGGGAACTTAGGTTTACTTTCCAATTTGGGTTGACGGCCATTCAAGACTCATAATCATTGACATAACTTGATAGACTTAAGCCATTTTTTGCTAGAAACTTACACTTTGAATATATGCACCACAACATTCTGAGTTAAGAAAAGTAATGTTATACTATTAAAATTATGGGAAAATGTCTTTTTATTAGAGAGTTTTTGAAACAATTTTTTTTGTCACACCTTTTGGGTAGTGTGGCACTGCCCAAAACATTGTTTCATAGACTCTCTTACATAGAGTTCAAATTTGTTCCTACATTTTCAAACCAATCTGAGTGTACTTTTGTGATATTTTGTTTAGCACAATTATATTATTCACTTTTGTCTAGCTTGTTTGTCAAAAGAACCAATTTTTATACCATTATTTATGAGAAAATAAACTATCTCTAAAAGTGCCTTTTGTTTTATACCTTATACCTAGTTGATCAAGTTCATGTCCAAGAATAAAATGCCTAATGTTTGTTAGAAGTGTTTCAAATATATTAGATTAAACCTTTCATCTATTTTCAAAGTTTATATTTTGATGCCATTTGGCCAAGAGTCTTAGCGCATGCCTTGTTTGAGCCTAGCTTTTGATGTTGCATTTGGCCAAAAGACCTGGCAACTTTTAAATTCTTAGATTAGATTAATTTGAAACACTTTGACCTTAGATTTTTGCATTTTGATTTTTGGTCCATTTACTTGCTTATCTTTATGTGAACTATGAAACATTAGATACTTCATGCTAGTTTGTTTCCTCACAAATCTTTGCATAAACCTTTTGATCCTTTTGATGAATCTAGACCAAGTTGGAACATCATCTGTTTTAGATTCTATCCTTTTTAGAATTTGTAGAAATATTTGACCTTTTATCACAAAGCATTGACTATGGATCCCAACATGTATTCCTATACTCGTAGTGAACTCATGTATAATCTAGGAATTAGTAATGTAGTTGCATAAGAATAAATGGTGCAAGACCCCTATGCAGATAATATTGTTTATGAGATAGATTCTTATCACTCTTATAATACTCAATTAAGGGCACAGAGCCAAGATCCATTAGCTAACTATTTTGTTAACATGCCACTTTATTTATAACAAGACCAAGAATAAGCTATGTAATACCTAGCTATAATACCCATAGTAGATGAGCTAATTTTTCAACAGTCATATTCTACTAATACGGCTTCCACGTATGATCCATTTTTATTTGAGTGACATTTGTTAGAGAATAAAGATGAGATTTTGGTTAGAGGCATATAGGTAGGGGCCAAGTTTCTAGTAGGCTTTCCCCATGAAAATTTACCAAATCTAGTAAGAGTTCCCCACAATATCATTTACAATCAATAAGCTTCTTCTACCAATCCTATGGCTCTAGTTCAAACAATGTATCAAAACCCTAATATATCTAATCAAGGAAAAAACATCATGAAAGATCAATTTAACCAAATGTAGACACCATATCAAACCTACCTAAATTTAGCACATAATTTCAATCAAATGAACATGGTGAGTAAGCCTCTTATTGACTTAGTTTATTCAACAAGAGTGTTGATAGAGTTAACTAGACAAGAGAATCCAAGTTCTAACCCATTCGTACAAACTACTTCAATAGATAACTTGATGCATATGCTCATTATTGAATAAGTGTCTTTATCCTCTACATAGAAAATTGAGCTAAACATAGTAGATGATGTGAAAACATCTAATCCCAATGAAAGTGGTACTAATGCACAAACAACTAGACAAAAACATGTGCCTATAGTTAATCCCATGGGTAGATCATCATACTAAGGAATAGGAGTTTCTACACCCCAACCTAAACTAGATGCTTCCAAAAGTGTAAAACCTATGAGATTAGGTAATCAAATAATGGATAATGTCATGCCTCAATGATAAAATGTAATGCACCCTACTCCTCTTCAATAAGTAATGAGTAGTATTCCATAAAAATAGACACAATCTATTGTATCAATGCAATAGAGGATAAATACATTGCCACCTCAATCAGGGGCAACATATGTGCCACCTCACTAGGTAATGATGAACATACCTCTTTAATCATAGACTAATATGCCAATTCAAAACCAAGTAATGACTAGTTAACAATGTGCAAATATTGGTCAGTGACAAATGCTAAAATTTTAACATGTTTTCACTATTCCATAAGGATTCATGCAATAAGGAGGTTTCCATGTTTCTCAAGTGCCTACTGGACAATCATTGGTTTAAAATGTGCCAAAAATTTAGAGATAAGGTCTTGGATCATAAGTTCTCACTCAACAACAAGGTTTTATTAGTCAACAACATGTCCCTTTTCAACCACAATAGGCATATTATAGTTATATCCCTCTATCCCAATCAAAAAATCCTCCATGTCAAACCTTTATCGCCAACCCAAACCAAAATATTATGCAACCAATTATGTAATACCAAGTACATCTTAATCCATGTATACATATTCTTGGTCCATTCCCCAACTAAACCAACGTACCCGAATAGGTATCTCCATCATACCCTGGTCATAGTGTCCCACTTGTGACCTCCCAACCATCCACCCAAACCAATATTCTCCCTCAAACCAATGTTCCTTCCAATTTTCTATCCTAAGAATTGTAACAGATGAAGAATGTAATTGCTACCATTTAAGCTGATAAATAGATTAAAAGTTAAATTTGGATGACATGTGTTCCTACCCATTCAATGTGGAGTATTTATAGATACCATTTCCTCAAGGATATGAACCACAAAATTTGACAAATATAAAGGGAAAGGTGACCCTAAGGCTTATTTGACCAAATTCTTTGTCACATATCAACTAGTGGCATATAGGGACATATAATTTTTGCTATTGTTCCCAAGGAGCTTGGATGGACAAGCCTTGGAGTGGTTTTTAAAGTTGCCCAAAAATTCAGTAATGAATTTTGATGATCTTTTTGATAAGTTTGTACAACACTTTCCTTATAATCTCGAGCATGAGATTTCATTAGTGGACTTAACACAATCAAAGCAAAAAGATGGTGAGAGTTTCCAAGTTATTTAATGTGATGGAGATCCTTTTCAAGCTATTTCACCCATATTTTACTAGATAAATAATTAGATGTTGTGTTTACTTAAAATTTACATAGTGAGATAGCTTGTCATTTAGAATTATAATGTGCACATACTTTCAAGGAAATAATCTATAAAGGCTTGTTGATTGAGTGAGTGTTCATCAATAAAGGAGTTATAAATCTTAATTTAACTAATCCAAATAAAGGTACCAATTAGGGAAATGACCAACATCCCATTCAAGTGCCAACATAACAATCGGCATAGGCTAATAACCAAGAAAGACCAAAGTAATTCAATTGTAACAAGAATGATGTGAGAAATGGAGTAACCAAATCTTGTCATGTCCAAATAGTAAAAATATCATCTACACCACCTTTTTAGCTTACTCATACCTAGTAACCTCTCCAACCAATACCACAAGTACAATAACCAAGACCTACACAATAAATACAATAATTATTACCATTGAAAACCCCTCCTCTTTAGAGAATTGTGCCTAGACATCATGTCTTTAGTGACCTAAAAGAACCTATTTAGTCTATATTTTTCAAGATTACTATCACTAATATGATTATATTTCCTATACCAAAACATTATCTGCAAGGCATTCCTTATCCTGATTAGTACTGTGAAAATGAATTTTGTGACTATCATTGGGTCAATGGGCATAATCTACAAAGATGTGTCCAAATCAAGCATTTAATTGAGAATATGTTAGAGAATTGGGTTATAACATTGGATAATGGTGATTTTGTTAAGCATGAGATATATTGAGAGGGGGGTGAATCAGTATATCATATATCTTATAAAACTTTCCTTTAACCAAATTTCACTCAATCAAACATTCAAGATATGCAATAAAACTCAAACAATAAACACCACAAAAGATAGAGAGAGACACCAGATATAACTTGGAAACCCAATGTGGGAAAAACCATAGAGAACAATCTCAAGTATATGAATGAGCACAAACCCAAACAATATTCGCAAGCCAAGCTTGCAGGAGCACCATACCCCTTTGCTGAGCACCAACCCAGCTACTATTCATGAGCACCAACCCATAAGAGCACAAACCCCTTTACTGAGCACTAACCCATCAACAATTCATGAGCACCAACCCATAGGAGCACCAACCCCTTTGTGTATACCACACACCTATCTCTCAATGTTGCTATCTCAACAAATGATAGATCAATACAACATCTCTTTCCTCTCTCTCACCTTTGCTCTTCTAAGCTAGATATAACAAATACAAATCATATTCATCTCTCACAATTGCTCTTCTAAGCTAGATATTACAATATCAAATCAACCTCTATCTCCCATATTACAAATGGCTTCTCAAGCCTTTATTTATAGCTTTCAAAATGACCTTTGGCCTTCCCCCTTTATGACCCTTCATGACCAAAAATGTCCTTCCCTCTTTTATCCTCATCTTGGGGACTTTTCATATTCCTTAAGGTGTCCCTTCATGAGAAATTGCACCCTTACTCTTTTGTCTTCCCTTGTTGACTCTTGGTATTCCCCAAGATGACTCTTCATGGGAAAATGCATCCCATCCTTCTTTTGTCTTTATCTCGTGGCTCTTTGACTTCTCTATGGGCCCTTCTTTTGTCTCATATGCAACCAAAAATATATTCATTAATATTAAATAAATATTAACTCATATTAGCCAAGATATATTTATTACAAACAACATTAAATGTAATGGGGCCTTTATCACCAATAATGCTAGAACTTTGACATCAATGGAAATATTTCCAACAATCTCCCCCTTTGTCATTGATAGCAACCTCAATCCTGAAATTGCCACATCCTGTAACTTGCACATACTGTCATATGAAAACATACAGTAACTCCCCCTTACTATAGCAACCTGTACCTATTCCCTGTACCTATTATTCTCACCCTTTAACATCAATGACAAAGGGCCTACCTAGAGCTAACACTTAGCTCCCCCTCAATTGATGATGAACATCAATGGCAAGAAGTAATATAAATTACTCCCAACTCCTCTCGTTGATCTTTTAATATATCCTTTGATCGTGACTTTGAGAAGATATCTGATAATACATATACATTGTCCCCTATCCTTTGAGCATCTACAATCAACTCATTTGAATATTTCTTCTAATGTCACAAACTTATTTATGAGACTTTAATGTGTATCCTTGATCACATATTTGATTAACACTCAACAGATTATGCTTAAGACCTTTTACATATAAAACATTCTTAGTCTTAGTTCTACCATAATCCAAACTCAAAGTATCTTTTCTGGCTATCCTAGCAGTGGTTTTATCTCTGAATCTCACTATACCACCATTAGTATTCTTTAGAGTAATGAACTTACTTTTATCTCCTGTCATATGCCTCGAACATCCACTATTAATTAACCATGGCTGATCTTTACCTCTCACATGCAGGGCTGTCTAAACCATCATAGAATCTTCATTTTTTATTCTTCTACCATGAACATGTTTGAACCTTCTTCTTGATGAATGGTGCTTTAAAACTCTGATCCTTTTTGACTGACTCGAACACACTTCTACAATACCGAGCTATGTGTCTGAAGTTGTTGCACTTGTAGCATACTATGGTCTTTTCATCAAAGCTTGATAGAGGAACAAAAGAAATGTGACTTCTTCTTGACTCTACTTGACTTTCCTTCTCCTTATTTCTGAAATTGTTAGCTCTTTTTCTACATTCTAATTTCTTGTGACCATATCCATTACAATAAAAATAATAGCCATAAAAATAAGACCTGTTTGTATATCTCTGACCTGATTACCTTTTGTAGCTTTGTTCCTTCCAGTGTTCTCTATTTGGAATGTCCTCTGTATTCTTCACTTCTCCCCTTTTTGTTTCCTCTTGTGTAAGAGCTTCAACATAGCTCTTTTTCAAAACCAATCCCTGTCTTATCTGAATATGCTTTTTGACTTTCCAATATCTTATTTAGCATGTTAGTGCTATCTTCAAATTTTGAATCACTTACTACTTTATCACTGACTGCTTTCTTAATTTCTTCTTCTAAAGAGGCAATTTCAATAACATACCTTTAACATTATTTTCTTGATATTTCCAATTGTGTTGTGAGATCTTCTTCATTATTCTTGGCTTCTTCAAAGTGTGCTTGTAGATCTTCAATAATTTCCTTTGACTCCTGTTCATTTTTCTCGATCTGCCACTTTAATCTTTAATTCTTCTTCTGAACAACTTCTAACTCTTCTAAGGCACAAATGAGCTCTCCTTTTGTATTCACTTCAGCTTCCTCCTCTTCTTCTTCTTGATCATCTTCATGTATGGCCATGAATAGAATCTCTTCTTATGAATCACTGACTCCACTATCTTCGCCTGAGCTAGGATCCTTAGAATACAAGCTCTTCTTCTCGAATCCCTTCTTAAATTTGCCTTTGAAATTCTTCTTGTATGTAGGATTTTCTTCTTCATTATCATTAACCTTATCTAGGCATCTAGCTAAAAAATGTCCAATCTTTCCACAATTAAAACATTTAAAAGTTAATTTTCTTGATATTTACCTGTTCCTCTTTTTGGATTGCGAATGAAAAGTGCTCCATTGTCACCTTCATCATCACTGGATCTATCACTTGATTCTTGAATCTTATCTTTCTCCTTCTTTGATGTCTTGAAAGCTACTTCTCTCTTTGAGGGTTTATCTTTTTTTGTCTATATCTCATATGCCATGAGAATACCATGAAGCTCATCCATCTTTAGCTTGGCTAAATTCTTCATCTCCTCGATTGCTGAAACCTTTGCATCATATATCATTGGTAGAGATCTCAAAACATTTTTCACCACCATTGACTCATCCAACATTTCTCCAAGACCTTGAATCTGATTTGAGATTTGATCAACTCGCAAAAGATAACTTGCTATATCTTCTTCTTCTTCCATCTTCAAACTTTCAAAATGCCTTCTAAAATTCTATAGCTTAGCTTGCTAAACATTTCCATCACCTTTGTAAATATTCTCAAGTTTTACCCAAGTTTCATGGGCAGATTTACATTGCATAACTTTAACAAATTCAGATTCACATAAACCACATAAAATAACATTTAAAGTTTTAGCATTACATTCACTTGCCTTCTTTTCTACAGGAGTAATTATAGATGTCTGTGGCTCTTCATATTCCTCCACCACTTTTTTCCATATGTCAAATCCAAGGGCCATCAAATAAACCTTCATTCTCATGCTCAAAAAAGCATAATTTGTTCCATCAAACAAAGGTGCCTTATTTGTATAAAATCCTTCCTGTGACCCAATCATCTTGCTTTCCTAATCTACCTTCAAGCTGTAAAACTTTTCAAAAAGTAACCTGCTTTGATACCAATTGTTAAGCATGGGATATACTAAGAGGGGGGTGAATTAGTATATCATATATCTTATAAAACTTTCCTTTAACCAAATTTCACTTAATCAAGCATTCAAGATATGTAATAAAACTCAAACAATAAACACCACACAAGATAGAGAGAGACACCAGATATGACATGGAAACCCAATGTGGGAAAAACCACAGAGAATAATCTCAAGTATATGAATGAGCACACACCCAAATAATATTCACAAGCCAAGCTTGTAGGATCACCATACCCCTTTGCTGAGCACCAACCCAGCTACTATTTGTGAGCACCAACCCACAGGAGCAGTACACCGCTTTGTCGAGTACCAACCCAGCTACTATTCATGAGTACCAACCCATAGCACCAACCCCTTTGATGAGCACCAACCCAGCAAGAATTTGTGAGTACCAACCCACAGAAGCACCAACCCCTTTGTGTATACCACACACCTATCTCTCAATGTTGCTATCTCAATAAAAGATAGATCAATACAACATCTCTTTCTTCTCTCTCACCTTTGCTCTTCTAAGCTAGATATAACAAATACAAATCATATTCATCTCTCACAATTGCTCTTCTAAGCTAGATATTACAATATCAAATCAACCTCTATCTCCCATATTACAAATGGCTTCTCAAGCCTTTATTTATAGCTTTCCAAATGACCTTTTGCCTTCCCCCTTTGTGACCCTTCAATCCTCATGGAAAATGGTGCCAAACTTGTATGACCCTTCATATTCAAGCCTTTGAAAAGTCATGTGATGACCCTTCATGATAAAAAATGTCCTTCCCTCTTTTGTCCTCATCTTGGTGACTTTTCGTATTCCTTAAGGTGTCCCTTCATGAGAAATTGTGCCCTTACTTTTTTATCTTCACTTGGTGACTCTTGGTATTCCCCAAGATGACTCTTCATGGGAAAATGTGTCCTATCCTTATTTTGTCTTTATCCCATGGCTCTTTGACTTCTCCATGGGCCATTCTTTTGTCTCATATGCAACCAAAAATATATTCGTTAATATTAAATAAATATTAACTCATATTAGCCAAGATATATTTATTACAAACAACATTAAATGCAATGGGGCCTTTATCACCAATAATGCTAGACCTTTGACATCAATGAAAATATTTCCAATAGATTCCAATTCCAATAAAACTCTTAGTATTTATCAAAACCCCTTTCCCCAACATAACAATTAGCAACAAAAAAATGATCAACAATAATGATAATAACAACCAGTGTAGTAGCAAAATTAATAGTATCAAAATCAAAGGCCAAATCGACAACAGTAATTAAATTAGTAGTATAACCCAAAACAACAAAATAATGGACAAAACCAAGGTTAGAATGGTAATAACCAACAAACCTACCATGGAGTTGCACATGACTACAAAAGGGTTGTATGTCATATTATAGGGGGTAGAATTAATACCATCTCCATTAATCCTAGACCAAGCACTACTAATCTTAGGACATTGTTAGATAATAAAATTTATCCAAATTACATGGATAATCCTTCTTTAACTTGGGAGTGCATACAAGAAAATTGAAAAACTAGGACTTCTCCTTTTGGACCTTATATTTACAACTCATCCTTGTCACATGATCACATATGAGTGCACTAGCAATTGAGACTTATCTTGTCTAGTATCACACCATTCCCAACATTGATTAGTAATAATGGTATGATATTTAATCTCAATTATGTAATCATAACTTGGAGGTCAAATATTACTATCCCAAGCACACAACCATGCCTCAGAATAAACCATTCACTACTGACCAAGACAGGAAGTTTGATATTGTGGAACAATTGTAGAAGACACCAGCATAAATTTCTATTTTAGATTTTCTATGAACATCAATAATCCATAAGAACATCTTGAATGAGTTTTTGACCTAATCCACTATTGCTAGTGACATATCCCCTGATAAATTTCAATCTTTGGTTAGACACCTAGCTCCAACCCAACAAGTCACATTCAACCAAAGTGATATGTCTTCTCTTAGCTAGTTTCATAATAACCCATTATATATATAAGTTTATATAAATAAACATAAAGTGAAATGTGTCCTTATAGACAATGGATCAGGCCTCAACATAGTGTCTCTAAAGCTCATCAAGCTTCTTGGGTACACAATGGTAGATCTCCAACTAGAAATGATAACCATAAAAGCCTATGATAATAAAGAAAGAGAATCATAAGGCACCATTAGTTTTCTAGTTATCATTGGGTCTTTGACCCATGATACACTTTTCCATGTGATTTATCTTGGGTTATCATACAATATGCTTCTAGGTAGGCCTTGGTTACATGAGATTTGTGTAGTTTCGTCAACACTACACCAATGTATCAAGTTTTCCCACTCAGGGATGGAGGTGAATATTCCAAGAGATTTACACCCATATGAACACTGCAAACATCTTGAGGCTAAATTTCAAAGCTATAGTTATCAATACAACATGAATCCAAGTTCCAAACATGATAAAGGAAAGGTTATACGTATTGATCCTTCACCAGATATATGCATAGATACTAATACCTTGGATTCCCTTTCCCACATGCCACCTCTTAAAGCTTCTAATCATTTCACCATTTAAGATAATGGACTGAGAGAGTAAGTGACCCATGATACATTTCATATTGCCAATCTACATTAGAATCCAAAAACCTTTGGGCAACCTAAAGTCACTCCACATATGCATTGGCAAAGAAAGAACAAAGACAAGGGACCTATCACATTTTTACCAACATCTATTCTAGAACCTAACCCTCTTAAATAGGATGAATCATAGTTATACAATGAAAAATAAGTTTATTATTATAAAAGTATAACGTATCCTATTCCCAATAAGATCATGGAGTGTCATAATTATGAAGGAAGATGCCTCAGACCAAATCAATAAGGAACCATCGAGCCAATTTCCATGACTAAGTATCAAAGACCTTATGGACTTGGATTTAAATTTCTTTGGGGTGACCCCACATATCTTATTCAAACTCCATCACTAGTGACTAGTGATGATGGTACTGATAATAAAGTAGATTCTGATCATTATCTCACCTTTGATTACCTAGCTGACACCAACCTATTTTATAACCATGCCATTTGTACCCTTACCCTAACCATTCATCATAACCCTTTTCCATTATATTATCCCCATTTAGTAGATTGAGACCAACAATAATCTAGTCTATTGATTGATGAGTTCTAGAATGATAAGGCATTTTATGACTTTTTAGGCCTTAGAGACAATGTTTCATTGGGAGATCACAAATCAGGATTCTCAATCACACTAGATCCTACAACCTATTTTGGAGAGCGAGTGAACACCCTTAGCAAAAAAAAAAGTAAAACATTGAGGTCCCAAAGTGAAAACCTTTTTGAGGCACTTTCTGACTAGGGAAAAAGTAAAGATAAAGGCCATTCTAGTGGTGAAAACTTATTTTAGGTGCCATTAGACAGGGGTGTTCATTTTTTTTCAAGTTTAGACTGGAATACCACCAATGATGAAATTGCTTATGGATCTCAATTTAATTTTAAGAAACAATAAGTATTTGATCAAATTCTTTAAAAATTTCTAACTATTTTTATCACATGGCTAGATCTCCCATTAGGGGACTTAAATTCATCATGCCAAGGAGAAGTTAAAGAACAAGTCCTAATGGAGGACACTGACATAATTCATTAGTTCAAGTCATTGCCTACTATCTTAGAAGATGGTTCAAACCTTCTAGTTGAAGATACAAAAAAGGTAAATATCAAGACTCCATCAAACCTAAAATGGATAACATTAGACATGTCCCTCATTGAGGAGGAACATGAAGTCTTTACAGCTCTGTTGAGAGAATTTGTAGATATCTTTGCATGGCCTTATTTTGACATGCTAACTTTAGACCTTGCCTTGGTTACGCACTACCTTGTGGTTAATCCTGACGCTAAATCTATAAAATAAAAGCTACGTAAGTTGCATCTTTGTATTGCTGTATTGGTAAAGAAAGAGCTAGAAAAAATCTTCAAAGTAAGATGTATCTGATCCATTGATTACTTAGAATGGACCTTTAATGTGGTACCTGTTAGTAAAAAGCTTAAAGGGATCATAATCTATATTGATTTTTGAGACATCAACAAAGCTTATCTTAAAGATGATTTTTCATTACCTAATACTGACATGATCATTGACTCCATGATATGTTATGAAATACTTTCACTAATAGATGGCTTTTCAGGATATAACTAGATCATAATAACACTAGAAGACCAACATAAAATAGTGTTCACCACTCTATGGGAAATATTTTGTTATCAAGTAATGCTATTTGGCCTTAAAAATTCTAGAAATACACATCAAAGGGCCATGACTATCATATTTCATGATATGATGCATGATATTGTTGAAGACTATGTCGATGACATATTATGAAAATCTAAAACTAGATCCAATCATCTAACAGTAATACATAAGATATTTGAGTGACTACGGGATCAAAAAGTTAGACTCAATATAAATACATGTATGTGTGTTTGATATAACTTCAAGCGAGTTACTTAGGTGGCTTCATTGTGTCTCGTAGAGGTATTGAAGTCAATCTGACTAAAGTCTATGCTATAACCAAGATGCCACTACCAACTAATTTAAAGTAACTCCATAGTTTGTAGGGTAAGATCCAGTCAATCCAATGCTTCATCTCTCAGTTAGTAGAAAGTGCCATCCATTTACACACCTTTTAAAGAAGGGAGTTTCATTTCACTAAGATGATCACTGTGAAATAAATTTTTAAAAAATCAAAGACTATCTCATTAATCCACCTATTTTGTTACCTCCTATGTTAGGAAAGCCATTCTTGTTATACCTATCAACTACCGACCATTATCTAGGGGCACTCCTTGCTCAACATGATGATAATGGAAAAGAACATGTTGTATACTACCTAATCCATACCTTGGTTACATATGAACATAACTATGCACCTATTTAAAAATATTTTTTGGCCATGGTCTTCATAGCTCAGAAACTGTGTCATTACATGTTGAATAATAAGACCATGGTTATTTCAAAAGTAGATCCACTCAAATATCTACTATCTAAAGTAAATTTTCAAGGTAGAATGGCCTAATGAATCATGCTTCTTAAAGAGTTTGACATAGAATATGTCACTCAGAAGGTAATCAAGGGACAAGTTATTGCAGATCAACTTTCTAAAGCACCTCTCATAGACACACAACCACTCACATTTCAATTTCTTAATGAATCCATAATGACCATCATTGACACACCCCTTGAGGAGTAGACTTGGAAGCTATATTTTGATGCTTCATTTATTGCACATGGATCAAGGGCAAGCCTATTATTTATTATACCATAGGGGGATCTAATCCCTAAATCATTTAGAATCAACTTTCCTTGTACAAAAAACATGGTTGAGTATGAAGCACTTGTTGCAGGACATTGACAAGTACTACATTATAATATTCATCTCCAAGTTTATGGTGATTCTTAATTAATCATCAATTAGGTCACAGATCATTTTTAGACCAAAGATGACAAGTTGGTTCCATATAAAGCCATAGTCAACAATCTTAAGCAAGAAATTGCCAATATTCAGTTTGAGCATATACTAAAGGATAGTAATATAATTTTAGATGCCATGGATACTATTGGCTCTTTAATTTGACAAATAGAAAAATCTAGAGAGTATCAGTTCCTCATCGAGAATTTGTTAGCACTAGCTCATGAACCTTAACCATTAAAATGATTTGTGATATTGTTGGTCCTCATTCTATCTGGTACTTAGACCTTTACAACTAAATTCATGACCAAGTTTTGCCACCTAACCTATCTAAAAAACAAACCAAATCCTTCATTCATCATTCCACTCATTATACTCTACTTGGATCCACCCTTTACGATCATAGTTTTGATGGAACTCTACTTTATTGTTTAAATTTGATAGAGTATACACTAGAATTATGAGAAGTTCATGAAGGAGTATGTGGCACTCATTATAGTGGGGTAGTCCTATCCAAAAAAATCTTGCATACTAGTTATTATTGGCCCATAATGGATGCAGATGCCATTGCATATGTAAAAAAGTGTGACAAATGTCAATGGAATGCTAATCTGATACATGTATTGACAAAAACTTTGAAACTGATATTGACACCATGGCTATTTTACACCTAGTGACTTGACCTCATTAGGAAGATTGACCCCAATTCATCTGATGGCCATAAACATATCTTTACCACCATTGAATATTTCACTATGTGGGTTAAAGCTATACCCCTCACTTATGTGATTGGAAAGAAAAATTCCAAATTCATTTTTAATCATCTCATTTGCCTCTACAATATCCCCTCTGACATTATATCTGATAATAGAGGATCATTCAAAAACAAAGATGTAGACTAGCTATGTAATGAATATAACATCACACAACATTTTTCTATAGCATAGTACCCTCAAGGTAATGGCCAAATTGAGGCATCTAAAAAAAACTATTGTCAATATTCTCAAAAATATTGTTAATGATGTCAATCATGATTGGCACTTGTAGATATTCCCTGCCCTTTGGGCATATCATACCAATCATCATACCCCCACAAGAGCCACTCCATACTCACTTGTTTATGGTACTGAAGCCATCCTTCCCATTGAGGTCGAATTGCCTTCACTACTCATCTCTTTCAATCATACCCTAGATAATCATGACTGTCGAGTAGATTGCTACAAGAGCTAGACCTACTTGATGAGAAATGCATAGTCACACTCAAAAATCTTCAAGCATATCAGAACTGACTCAAAGAATACTATAATTGGCATGTTAAGTATAAAACAATTGAACTTGGTGATCTTGTTCTTAAATAAAACCAAAAGAATACCATGACTGAGAGGAAGCATAAAGAGAAATTCAAACCAAAATGGATAGGGCCTTTCATCATTACTGTAGATTATGAATTAGGAGCATACATGCTTACCGCACTAGATGGAGATGAAGTTTTAGAGCTGATGAATATTATTCATCTCAAGTAGAAATATGCTTGAATGCTAAGGTGTATTGTCTACAAGGACCATTTTAGTTATGCCATTTTATTACTATTCTTCTTTATATAAATATCATTCTTAATTTTTCTATTAGTCATATTCATTTTACCATTCCATTCTATCAACCCAGTGTGTTCTAGAGCCTAGCCCATTTGACCTTGGTTTTTTTTCCATTTTTTACACATTTTAAGCATCAAGGTCTCTGATTAGTTTCATCAATTAGTTCAAGTACTTCAGATAAAGATCATATTTTGGGATATTATGATAGAAGTTTTGGTAGTTGCATCCTTTATTTGTTATTACTTTCTTACCATCGATCTTGCTACTAATTATAACCACTTTTAGGTAAATTAGTAACATTGATCTATGCCATTTTGTCCTAATTATAACCACCTATGGGAAAAACTAGGGGAAACTTTAAGCCTTGATGTACCAACTTGCCCCTTCCTATGTTGTACTATGCCTTTTTATCAATTGTGCCCATTTTATTTGAATTGACTGCTACACTAGTCAAATTTCTTCACTGTAGGGAAGAACTATAGTAACTTGAGGACCTAATCTAGGACTATGCAGGTAGTTATCGATACTTGTTGAGGTCACCTCAGTCACCCTTTCCACCATGCTCTCATCATTTTGCAAGAAACCTAAGTTTGAATTCTTTCGCTAATTTGTGAGCAACATAAGTCACACTGTCACCATTTTGTGAGCAACCTCAGTTTTAACACTCTTGACATTTTATGAGAAACCTAAGACACACTCTTACCATTTTTTGAGCTTAAACCATTTAATTTTCTCATCATTCTTGATCAAGTCGAGATACTTCAAAAAAATTCCAAAAACATTTGAAAAATTACTAGAAAAGAACAAAAACATTGACCACTTATTTGCCTTAAGGATTTTGGGAACTCTTATTAAGTTACAAGAAAATCACTTGTCATTTAGTTTCCCCATCCTTTTTGGACTTTTACTCTCATTCACTTTCCATTTTACAAGACCATTCCTCTTCTTCTATCACATCCATTCTATTTATTTTCATCATTTATCTCATTCTTCCCATTCCATGGGAGAACTACATTAGGCCTAATGTTTTTTATTGGACATTACATCCATGGAACTATGTAGGTAGCGTCCACTTGCTTAGTGCATATGGTGATAGCTTAGCCACCTACTTCTTTTTCTTCTATTCTCCCTTTTTTTCATCTGTTAAGTTGTCACCTATTTTCTAAGGATAATGTTCATATGGTTTCTATTGCATTATTTGTTTGTTTATTTCTACTTTTTTAAATTTGTTTATCAACCTATTTGTTTGATTTTAGCACTATTGCCTTCATTTATTTTATGTGTGCTCATTGGGTGATTCCTTGCCCACAC
Organism: Torreya grandis; assembly: GCA_037957365.1. Classification (NCBI taxonomy): domain Eukaryota; kingdom Viridiplantae; phylum Streptophyta; class Pinopsida; order Cupressales; family Taxaceae; genus Torreya; species Torreya grandis. The sequence continues at coordinate 2,830,542 of JARHVA010001243.1, read as the reverse complement.
TTATACTAGAATCCACCCATATTCATATGTTTACATTTTCATCATGGTTTCTATCATTGGTGCATTGTTTTCTATTGAGTATTGGATTATGGGAGTTAATCCTTATGCATATGTTGGCCAAGTACTCATGATGTTATACCATGATGACTACCAACACATGCTAAAACAAACCTCAGCTTCAAGAAGTCTATTCAATAATGGTGGCATCTCTTCAGCACTGACATCTTGATTTCATCCTAATTCCATCCCAATTATATCCCAAATAGAGTAATTAAACATGAAATAATTTCAACCTTTAGTCGTTTTGATGAGCATTTCCCTACTAGTAGGTTATTCCAATTCATCATTACCCTTTGTGTTAATTTGTCATCATCCTCAACCAAGTTTATCATGTTTCCGATAATCAAGGTCTAATGATTACAATCGTTTATGGGCAAATCATTGCACACCATCCCACCTACATTTCTCAATGATTATAATCACCTTTGGGAAAATCATTATGTTATCATACCGCGTTTCCACTATCAGGTTATAATGTTTATAACCACCTTTGGGAAAATCATTGTACACTATCCCACTTGCATTATCAATGAATTTAACTACTTTTTAAATATCATTGTGTTTTCACCCCATCATCTTTCCTTTATTTTGTCCCCTCATTTCACTTCTTTCTTTTTGAGGGACCATTTGCTGACTTACTTATGCTAACCATTCCCTCGAGGGGCATCATACAATTAGTTTATCATCATTACAGTTGTAGGCATACAAGACCTTTTCATTATTTGATAAGACATCACTATGCTTATAGATTACAATACCTTCCCAAATATGGGCAAATTGTAGACACCTAAATTTAACCACCAATAACGTCTAATCAGGCTTTTGGCCAATTTTCACCAAAATGTATAATTTAGCCTAAAAACACTAAAACATGCTAAATAATGTAAAAATGGTATATTAAAAGTGTTAATTTTGGCCCAGGTATCCCTAAATGGGGCAATTCATTTTATGGGCCAACTAAATTTGATCATATCATTTTGAGTCAAAATGTTAATTTTGCACCTAGGTGCTCTAGATTGCTCTTTCCTATCAAATCTCTTGCACAAGATGTATGCTTTTATTATTTGTTGTAAGTAACATCCCAAATGGGATAATGGATCCAAAACATATAAAATCACCTTCCAATTCCAATCCAGTCAAATTTTTGACCAATAACAAGGCATTCTAATCAATTTGAGTAATTTATGCACAAAGTGCTTAAACATATTTAAGAGCTAATTATACCAAATTAGATCCTAATAAAGAATTCCATGGAAACTTGCTGAATACTTATTTTTAAAAATCAAAATTGAATATCTGCATCATCAAGTGACCTCATTTCTTGGGAAGACATTCCTAGGCCATAAATGCCACAAATATCAAGATTTATTCCCTCCATGCCTCTTAATTTCCACTTCTTCCAATGTCATGATGAGGATAATTATAAACTTAATTCCAAAAATTGAATTAATCCTCAACCACACATCTGCATCTCAGGATGGATGGTTTAGGTTAATTCTAGATATTCTAAAAAATCTATAAATAAAGAGGCCATGAATGTTATTTCTAAGCTATTTTGGTGAAAATTTATAATGCACAAATATATTAAATAAGCCATTTAAATTAGTGTTACCATGCAAAATTTATTCCAAGCCAAGCCAAACCAATCCAAGCCACAAGCCAAAGGTGCCAAGGAGAGATGGAGGTAGCCAAGCTTCAATTGCCAAGGACTTCATGAGCACAAGCTGAGAAAGCCACTACAACAAGCATTTTGGAGCATCCAAAAAAGGTAAAAGAGAGTTTATTTTGCATTTTAGTTGTGTGTATTATTCATGTTTGTTAACTAAGCTCTCCCTAGTGTCTAGGCCTAAATATGTTATGCTAGTTAGTGTGTTTTTTTTCATTTTGTTTTCATTTTGGAACTAACACCATACTAACCATCTTCTCTTAAGTCAAATTCATAGTTCACATCCAATATTCACAATAGATTTATGAATCTATAAGGGGTCCAAAAAAAATGTAAAACACATTGTGGGAAGGTAGATTCATTTTACTTTTCATGTATATAGCCTTCTTGGGATGATATTCATACATCATTTGGTGACCTAAGATTTGTGTGTCTTGGAGAAGTTCTTCAGAGTGCTTAATGTCAAAAGTCCTCTTATTTTGACAAACCTAATTTAAGTATCTTTAATTGATAAATATTTTCTCTACCTTGATTTTTGTTTCATTCCACTCCTCCACCCAGCCATTTTATTTACCCTCTTGATAGGCAAGTGTGATTCTAAATCTGTTTTCCCATTTATTGTATAGTACCTCTTCTTTTCATCTTACAACATGTTAGAACTAATTAATTTCAATTTTGTCTATCCTTAAATAAGCCTAGAAGACTATTTTGGAAAGTTTTAGGGTTGGATTAAGTTATATATACACATTCATTTCACAATTTCTTAGAGATATAAGGAGTTAATTATTCATTTTCACTTCTTTATAATCTACTCTTCCTCCATTCTACTTGAGGAGTCATTGATTATGGTTTACACTTGGAGAAGAATCTTGTCTTATGGAAAAGTATTGGATGCTTTAGACTTTATTAATGATCCTTACAAAACATAACAACCTCTTGTAAAGTACCTTTGGCCAAGGGAGAGATTGAGTCTCGATGGATTCATCTTCAACGTAAGTATCTCTAACTTTACTCCTTTGTTTTAGTAGATAAAGTAGCATAAGTAATGGATTTTGAATATATTTCTCCCTCCATACATTAGGGTTTTAAATATACATAGATTCATCAAGATTATCCTATGCATGCTTAATTTTTATGTTTATTACCCCTAATTTATGCCACAAGCTTTGGTAAGCACTAGATTAGACTTTAATTCAATTGTTATTTACTTTGTGAATATGAAAACATAGGACCTAGATAGGGTTATTGCATGGTGTTGCTTGACTAAAGGCTTTGGAACCCTCTCTAGTAATGTTATTATCGTAAGATATTCATTAGTTAGGTCTAGTAGATCCATCTTGGTCATGACCCTAAATATCTAGTGTATCAACAATCATAAGTGTAAGTAGGATTTATCTTCTCCGAGCTAAGATTGATTAATATAGATCAATTGTATTTTACTTTAGATATATTTTAGTGAACCTAACGTAAATAAAACCCTTTTATGTTTTATTTCATATTTTCATTTTTTCATCATATTAGATATTTTTAATTTTTCAATACTATATCGAACCTGTTAATATAGTTCTAATAGTCTGTGTGCAGGTTTAACACATAGTTGTTTCAAAACAAATATTTTTAATTTTGTAGGTCTTTTTGAAATACAAGTGATTAGATTGATCAGTTAGATATAATATTATTCTTTATTTATATATTTACATACATAGTCAAACCATTCAAATTTGTTCATAATTCTCTTCTTTGAAAATACAAGACTGTAAACATAGTTTAACAAGTTGACTCTTTTGACAATTTCTTTTTTAGTGAATAAGTTTTACAAACTTCATTGAACCAATATATTCTGTTAGCATAATTTTTGAATCAATATTTGAACATCAAAAAATAAAATATTACAATATAAGCATCATCCAACCCATCAAGGTTCATCCTTATTCTCTTTATCATTTCAGTGTTTCATTTTTAGTACTATTTTTCAAAAGTTTATAGTCTATAAAATTGAAGCCCTACAACTAACTAGGTTGACCAGCTTGACATAGTTCTATAGTCTATTTTCTATCTTGAAGATATAGTTGACCTATTTTACTATGTTCTTAAAGATCTTGATTTTACAAAATAGTAATGACCCAATCGACTCTATTTTGAAATATTTACATATAGTATTGTTTGAACCAGTTTTTTACTCTTTATAATGAAGGAATTAGCCTCTTTTTGCTAGTAATTAATACATCTTTCCTTTTAGTTGCTTGTATGCTTGGTGTAAAAAACATAGATTAAATAGGTGGTTTTTTAAATTACCATTTTAGTCACACTATTTTTCTCTTTTTCACACACTTTTGAATCAATTTATATACAAAAAACATTAAACATTTATTTTTCCAAAGTCTACCTACTTGGATTTTATCACCAAGGGGAATGCCAACATAGTTTTTTATCCAAGTATAAACATGTGATTGATGTTATATATTGGAAAATCACTCAACACCATTATCATTGTGAGTTTGTGAAGTGAGGGGGTAGGCCCCAATACTAATCTAGTACCATATCCAATACATATCTCTTTCTACTTAAACATCCTGAAACCATCCTTAGATTGATTTCTAGTTCCTCATTATATCTAACTTCCCAATCACATTAAAATTAAACTTTATTATAACTTGATAAAACTCAAGATGACCAATTAGTTAGCATTTAATTTCAGGTTGCTACTTACTCTTTGATCATTATATGTTATATTTCAAAACTTACATTAGATAAATTTGGTTCAAGGTTTATGTTATGTGTTCCAATTGGATCAACTAAATTGATTTAATTGCTTGTGTGCTTATATTTATTTTCTTATATTCTATATTTCAAAACCTTTCTCTATTTTATAACACTATCATTTCTATTGATATAGTCTATTATAGACTATTTAACCTATCTACCTATAGTTCATGATTAGCTTATATGACTATGTCTATTTAGTTTCCTAATCAATCCCTGGTCTAAGCACTACACAATCAACCTATTCAATTGTGTATTCTTATTTCATGAACTGTTTCTTATTAAAAAATACACTATCAACCTATACGACCATTTATATCTTTAGCCTATTTTAATTTCATACCTTCCAACACACATTTGACTTACTTGATTATGTCCTTTTGTTTTCATATTCTATGAATGTGCTTCACATAATCTGTCAACCCAGTCTATTTTGTACCTATTGGCTAACACTATTCTCTGTATGGCTGAATCTACTCTATTTTTCATTATTATTTCCCAATCTCATATTCTTTCTTAAAACATCATGAAATTCCCTATCAAAATATTATTGGACAACTTGAATCTATTTAGACACTATATGGGGTGCTCTATTCTTCCTATCTTTACTTCCTAAGAGGATCCTCACTCTTAGAGAACCTCTTCTCCTCCCTCATATTTCAATTGTAACATGGTTCAAATCACTCAACTAGATGAGATTGATGGATCAAATCCTTTTCATACCTATCAAGACAATTCCCATCTTCAAACATCTCATCATAATGTAGGGGAAATTAACACAACTCTATCCAATAGCCCCATAGGGAACTTACCACCTAACAACCCTCACACTAATACCAATTTTGGGAATCCTCTTATAAACACTAACCCACCAATTGATAAAACTCATATTCTTACACAAATAGTGCAAAAAATGAATATAATGTAAACATATAACATCTCCAAAATGATGAAACTATAACATCATTTGATCAACATGGCTAATAAATCTCCCATTCTTCTCTCTCAATATAACCAAAACTTTATTCCTCCATCTCTTAGAGATGTCATGGGTAATGTCATCCCCCAACCTATCATGCACAATAAGATGCTTTAAAACATACAAAATGAGTATTTACCCCCTTTAATTATTTATATTGATATTAGTAATATATATCCAACTATTAAATATGGTGGGACTAAAGACCCTACATATTTTATTAAGGTATTTGGAAATATTTATAAGGAGGGGATCCAAACTAATACTTTCACCACAACCAAAATTTTAGTTAACACCTTCATTGGTGATATATTAGAATGGTATAAATATTGACTAATTTGAACACAAGTCAAATTAGGTGAACCCCTTATATATTAAAACTTTTTATATGGGTATTTTATGATGTAAAATGTGTGCCATGGTCTCAATAAGGTCAAACATTAGGTTATATTTGTCATATTTGTCTATAGTTTGTACTAAGCCATTCTAGGCCATTTTTAGGGTCATTAATTAGAGTTGTATGGTTTTAATAAAAAGGAAAGTGTTTCAAAGTGTATTTAAATATCCTATATGTCAAGAACATATCAGATATGATAGTTTTAAAGTGATAACTATATGTGTAATGTCCAAACAAGAAGATCAATGAGATAATTTATAATTTTTAGTTATTGTATGTCTTATATAATAGCTTTGGCATGTGTGAGTAATTAAAAAGTGTCTATTTAGGTTCCATAAGTCCATTTACATGATCAATCAACTTTAAAAAAATTGAAAATGGAAAAATCCAAACTATCTTTCCTATCACTCTCTTAGGAAAACAAAAATGGTCAACCGGTTTTAGTCTGATATGGACAATAAGAGGTGAGTTGGAGAAAATAATTTTGAGGGATATTATTAATATTTGTGTACTTAAAATTAATGGAAATAATTTTAGGTTTGGTTTCTTGTGCTTCATGAACCATGGTTCAGAAGGTTTGTGACTCTTTTTTGCATGCATACCCCCATCACCTCATATTTTATTTTTTGTTTGGATTTTTCTATACAAATAAATATGTATACATGATATTAAGAGGTATTAACAAATTTATCATGTATTTATTATTATATTTTCATGTGTGAACATCAAATAATGGTCCTATACTATCTCATTCTATTAGTTAGAAACTCCACTACAGTCTGCAGATAAGATTCCAATAGTTGTAGAGTTTCTTCTTCCTATGTTGGTTTTGAGATCAAAGGTGATGTTTATTTTCCACTCTCACACTACATGGTGCTCAGTTTCCATTTGAAGGGTTGGTCTCAAGATTTTTATACATGGAGTGAAGATACCAATACATAAACATAGTCAAGTTTCTTTGTGATTATCATCTACAATCAAGTGTAAGGGAGATATGACCAGTTAAATTAATGAAAAGGAAGATATTAAGATGATGAGGAGTGTAAAGTGTAAATAATGAGTTTGAAAACTTAAAATGTTTAGGAGATTTGTTATGAGAAATAACTTATCACATACAATCATTTACCATGTCTTCACATGTAGACAGTCTATAATGGTCTGAGTGAAATCCATCAGAGGTCTAGGATTATTGTATAAAGGTGTTTGAAAGAATTTGAGATATTACACTAGGTATAAGAATGAGGAAAGCATAATGGTAATAATGGTGAGGTCATTTCATGTAGGGAAACTTGAATCCTATGTCCATAAGTTGAGAAAGTTGTGAGAGAAACATATTACCTTAATTTCTCTAAATTAGGGTTTTGTCTATATTCAATGCCATTTTATTAAGATAAATTGGAGCTTTATGCTAGTATAAACATATTATATATTGTAACCCAAATCTAAGGGCAATGTATTAACATATAAAATTGGATGTTTGATCAAGAGAAAGTGTAGTTAGGTTTCTAATTCAATCAAATTCCCACTATAGACATTCAATGAAATTTGTAGTGCATTAAGCTAAAAAGGATCTTGTAACATAATAAGTTATATGGAAGCATGGTATCTAGACCAAGTGACCTAATTTGAATAATAAATGACACTAAGACCTCAATAGTAATTATAAAAAGTTGATGTATAGAGTCTTGACATAGGTTATCACCTATAGGGGCCCTTGTTCTCCTAAGTTGTCACCTACAATGTGACTGTAGACTCACAATATATTGATGGTAAGAAATAAGAAGTTGAGAACCCTATAAGCATAGACATTTTATCAAGTTAAAATGATACAATGAGCTTATAAGGATTGAGAGAGAGAGAGTAATTAAGCACTTAGATATTGATGAACATCTACATAGACCCCCTGAATCCTCCCTAATTATCACCTATATGTGACATAATCTGACTAAGCAGACATAATAACTTAAGCTAGTGATGAGAATGATTTGAAGGTTAATAGGGTATGATGTTTGAACATGTTGATTAAAACTCTCCTAGTGGTATTAATACACCTCATATTATGCTCATATCAAGGAAATAGGGTGAAGGAAGGATAAACTAACAAGCTCAACTCTGCATATAAATTCTATGCATAGTCCTCATAGTGCCATAAGTCTGTATTGAATATTTGAGGTTTGAGGACTCTAGAGAATATATCTAGCCATAAAATTTAATATATAACATCTTTCATAATTTTTATAAGCTCCCATGGTTTCATTTTGGCCTTGTGAATAGGGGGTTTCCCTCTATTTTATCTCAGATAGAGGGAACTCTAAGAGTAATAAGTGTACAGGCTTGGTGTATAGATGAAGAAAGGGATGGCATGATGAGTCTTAGAACACAATATAATGAGGTAAGGAGTTTAAGTAGAGGTGCATTCTCTAGAAATCACAAAGGGTGGTCATGGGAAACTAGAACATAGTTAGGCTTATTAGGCCTAGAACTAGACCTAAGCCCTACAAGGGTATAACAATCACTTATAAGACCATGTGACCATTATAATACACTTAGGAACCTTAAATGGGAGATATAAGGTTGTTTTAAACCATTATTTTTCAAAGGAACTACATAGAGGGGTCACTTTTGGCCTAAAACCATCTCATGGATGTCTAGAATGCACTCAAGGAGCTTGAGGGCCATTTTAAAACAATCATATATATACAAAATTATTTCATGGTGCCTCAAGAACTTGGGGATATTTTAAGGGGATATTATACCTCAAATTTGTGGATTTTTTTCAAAAGTTAGATGTCTAACTTTTATGAACAATTGTTAACAATGATAAGCATCTAAAACCCTCCTAAAACCCTATCTAAGACCTAATGAAGGAAATATCACGTGAGATTCATTAAAAATGGGTATTTTGGACTTATAGATGTTATATACATGTTTAAAAATAATTTAGGCTCTTGGAAATACATTTAGTCTATACTTTTATTTGTATAGACAAGGTAAAAATAGGGTTTTTTGAAAGTTTCTAATTATTCTATAGGTACAAAGGAGATTTGAAGAATGAGAATCACTTTGGGAGGTTATTTGGGACTTTTTATAACTACCTATGATTATATATTACCACATTTGTGCATAAAATGTCCTCTACTACACCATTCATCACAAGCAATCTTAGACAGGTAATGAAAAGACAAAGTGACTGCCAAGTGAGAAGATGAGAAGTCTAATTTTGGATATTTTTGAGGTTTCATTGATGGAGTGGAAGGAATAGAGATTATATGTATGTGTCCTATCACCCATTCCATGGATTTGGTTAAGAAAATGAATGCCACTTGGATGAAAAATTTGAATAATAAGGCCTAAAAGACCAATAAATGACTATCGACATTGAGCATAAGTGTAATGAAGAATGCTAGTGGTTAAGGAAGCATCTGATGATTATCACACCTTGTTTCAACCCCCCTAATATATTTCACATGTTTCAACTCTTTTGAGTCTAGTTTTGAGCCGTCAAGAGATGCCTCATCATGAAGGTAGTTTAAAGAAGGTAGTTGAAGGTCTTTATGTTAGTTTTAGAGAGTTTATCATAGTTCATATAGACAATTGACCAAGAAGAGATTCATGATATATTTAACACTCCATTATCCTAAAATTTAATTGTTTTTCATGATTTTAAACTTATCCTTGTGACATTTCCACTTCACTTCTTTTCTCTCTTCTCACATGTGCTATTAATGCAAGCCATTTTAGATTTTATAAGGAATCCACACTTGGTATGGTGAAGCCTTACTAGTTTTATATTATATTTTGTCTTTGAAATTAACATTTTAAATCTATTTTTGATCTCATAAAATTCTTATCTAAGTGTGTGAAGTGGTGTGTAGTGAATGGTCAAGTGATTAACATCTATCCTTGATTTTTCATTGCCCTTCCATGTTTGATGAATGTTATTCTCACTCTAATAAGACACATGAAGTGTATTTATCTATATTTAAGTTTAATTGAGTATCCCTAGTGTTTTAAATCTAACCTATAGTTCAATCACCGTGATTATTTCAATGCATATCACCTACATGCTTGAAATACTAATGTTAGAGTAATTCAATATTTTGAGACTAGTGTTGTGAGTCATGTTTCTTAGTGAAATGGTATGGTAGTCTAGTGGATATGATTATGGTATATCACCTTATTATATTAGTTTAATTTCATGTCTATTTCTATGTATTTCAACCCAACAAGTAAGTAGTATAGGTGATAAAAACTTAAGGATCAATTTAGGGAGCTAACCCTTAAATGTAAAGGTTTACCTTTGATATATGCAACCCACAGGCCTAGAGGTAATCCAATGTTGTCCAAATATTATAGTAGGCTTGAAAAAACTATCTCTAGGGTGAAATATTTGGTAAAAATAATAACTAACTTCCCAAAAATTCTATATGGCAGCTAGAGGATTTAGTTAATCCTCTAGTTAAAGAGTTTTAACACAATGATCTTCTCATAAATTGCCTTAGCCATTTCATCAATGTTAATCAATCTCCAAATGAATCAACTCATGATTTTATCAAATGATTGAAATATTTGGCTCATAAGGTCAATAAAAACATGATTGATGATAACTTTTTAAAACTCTTTATAATAGCATTAACATATTTACTTCAATACAAGGTTTGAACTTTTACTCCCCAAACATTCAATGAAACTCTTGACCAAGCTAAGTGCTAAGACGTCTTAATGAAATAATTTGAAAATAATAATAAAATCATTAAAGAATATTTTTGACATTTAAATAATGTGATAAACAATGAGGATACACATCCTCCCTCTAACCTCCAACCAATTATCTTCCTTTTAAACCTATTTTATCTTTTGAGCCTCATGTTGGTTCTTCTTCCCCCAAAACCCATTGAAACTTCCTAAAATAAATCAACCATATATATTTAAAAATTTCTCTCATGGATTTAGTTAATACCTCTCCTTATCATTGTAAATTCCTCATGCAACAAATTCAATAAATTGAAGAGACATCTCCCTTAGAAGAGGAACCATCTTCTCAAGAATCTCAACCAACTGAAGTGTATACCATTAAATTCATTTATCATTCTTTGAAACCTTCCATATAATTCCTTTAAGAATAAATGATCACCAATTAGATCCTCTTTTACCCTGATGATCCACCCCTCTTTATTAAAATAACCATTAATACAAGCCTCATTCACAAAGTATTAGTAGATGAAGAGTCTAGTATTAATGTGACATCTCTCTAAATACTTCTCAAAGATACTAGGCATTGGTTAAATGTTGAAAATATCCTTTAATGATTTTAGTATTAGGTTCAAACTATTTCATTAATAAGTCTTAACATTTAGATTAGTCAAGAGCTTCATTTAACGATTAGGGAGTGAAAGTTATAACCTTATATTGGAGTGAAGGTGTTAATGTTATTATAAAGAGTTTAAACAAGTTATCATCAGTCATGTTGTGATCAACTTTATGAGCTAAGTATTTCCATTATTTGATAAAATCATGAACTGATTTGGTGGGATATTGCTTAGCATTAATGAAATGACTAAGCTAATTTTTATGAAGATCATTGTGTTGAAACTCTTTAACTAGAGGATTGATTAAATCCTCTAGTTACCATATATAGTGTTGGAGAAGTTAGTTATACCATTATAATACATCACTAGTGAAGGTTTTAATTAAAATTTTGGTTGTGGTGAAATTATTAGTTTGGATTGACTCCTTATAAAGATTCCCAAATGCTTTAAGAAAATATGTAGGGTCTTTAGTCCCATCATATTAAATAGTTGGAGATATATTACCAATATTAATAGAAATAATGAAAGGGGATAAGGCTCATTTTAGATGTGTTGAAGCATCTTATTATACATGATGGGTTTGGGGATGAAATTCCCCATGGCATATTTAAGAGGTGGAGGAATAGAGTTTTTATTATTTTTAGGGAGAAGAATAGGAGGTTTATTAGCCATGTTGATCAAATGATGCTATAGTCACATCATTTGGGAGGTGTTATATGCTTGTATTATGTTAATTTATTGCACTTTTTGTGCAAGAATATGAGTTGTATCAATTAGTGGGTTAGTTTTTGTAGGAGGATGCCCTGAATTGATATGAGGGGGAGGGTTACTAGGTGGTGGATTTCCTATAGGTTTATTGGAAATAATTGTGTCAATTTCCCCACATTATGATGAGATGTTTGAAGATGGGAATTATCTTTATAGGTATGAAAAGGATCTGATCCACCAATATCATAATGATTTGAACCATGTTACAATTGAAAGATGAGGGAGGAGAAGAGGTACTCCAAGAGTGAGGATCCTCTTGGGAAGTAAATATAGGAATAATAAAGCACCCCAGGTAGTGTCTAAATGGATTCAAATTTTCCAAGAAGATTATTATAGGTGATTTTATGATGATTGAAGAAAAAATATGAGCTCGAGAAATAAGAATGAAAAATAGAGTCAATTTTAGCTAGATGGAGAATAGTGTTAGCCAATAGGTACATAATCAACTGGGGTAATAGAGTATGTGAAGTAAATTCATAAAATAGGAAAATAAAAAGACATAGTTATGTAGGTTGATTATGTGATGGAAGTTATGAAATTGAAATAGGATGAAGAGATACACATTCGTATGGGTTGATAGTGTACTGCTGAATAGGAAGCATAACAAGAAATAAGAAGATATAGTTAGATAGGTTGACTATGTACTACTTTGACTAGGGACTAAACATGAAAATAAATAAACACAATCATATAGGCTGATTATGTACTACAAGTAGATAGGATAATATGTGTGTAAGAGACTATGTCGATAGAAATGACAATGTTTTGAAATAGAGAAGGGTTTTATAAGATATAATCTAAGTAAATAAATTTAATCACATAAGTAATTAAATCAATATAGTTGATCCATTTGAAACACACAACACAAACCTTGCACCAATGGTGGTTAATTTAAATTTTGAAATAAAACATACAATAATCAAAGAGCAAGTGAACACTTGAAGGTAAATGATAACTAATTGGTCCTCTTAAGTGTTATTAAGCTATAATTAAATATAATTTTAATGTGATTAGGAAGTTGGCTATAATGAGGAACTAGAAATAAATCTATGGCTAGTTTTATGACGTTAAGGGTGAAAGGGATATGTATTGGTGATGGTACTAGCTTATAATTGGGGCCTACCCCCTCACTTCACAATCTCACAATAATAAAGGTGTCAGATGTTTTATTAATATATACCATCAACAATGTGTTTACACTTAGCCAAAAAACCAAGTTGGCTTCCCCCTTGGTGATAAAATCCAAGTAGGTAGACCTTGGAAAGATAAATGGTTAATAATTTTTATATATAAAGTGATTTGGAAGTGTTTTCAAAAGAGAAAAATAGTTTGACTAAAATGATAATTTGAAAAACTACCTATTTAATCTTTGTTTTTTTACATTAAAACTGTAAGCAACTGAAAGGAAAGATGAATTAATTACTAGAAAAAAGAGGTTAATTACTTGATTGTAAGGAGTATATAATCAGTTTAGGTGATATTCTATGCAAATAGTGTAGAATAAAATTAACTAGGTCACTACTATTTTTCAAAATCAAGATCTAAAAGAACACAATCAAATAGATTGACTATGTCTTCAAGATAGAAGATAGGGTACATAACTATGTCAAACTAGTCAACCCAATTAGCTATAGGGCTATAGTTTTACTAATTGAAAACTTATGAAAAATAGTAATGAAAAGGAAATACTTAAATGATAGAGAGAAGGATGAACCTTGATGGGTTGGATGATGCTTAGATTGAAAAATTTCATGTTGTGATGTTCAAATGTTGATTAAAAAATTATACTAACAAAAAAAAATGGTTCAATGGAGTTTATAAAACACATACACTAAAAAATAAGTTACAAACATAGTCGACTGGCTTGGCTATGTTTGTAGACATGAATGCTAAAAGAAGATAATTACAAATAGAGTCAACTAGTTAAACTATGTATGAAAATATATAATTGAAGAAGAAGACTATGTTAAACTGATTGATCTAATCACCTATATTTAGAGAATACCTACACAAACAAAATAGAATCATTTTGGACTAACTACATGTTAAACTTGCACACAAATTATTATAACTATATCGACAGGTTTGATATAGTAATGAAAAATATAAATACATTATATGATGACAAAATAAAAGCATAAAAGAAAACCCATAAGGGTTTGTTTCATGTTAGGTTTACTAGAATGTATACAAAGGGAAATAAAATTGATATATTAATCAATCTTAGCTCAAAGAAGATAAGTCCTACTTACACTTTTAATTATTGATACATGAGATATTCCGGGTCATGACCAAGATGGATCGACTAGACCTAACCAGCGTATCTCTTACCAAAATAACATTACTAGAGAGGCTTCCAAAGCCTCTAGTCAAGAAATACCATGAAATAACTCTAGATAGGTTCTATGTTTCCATATTCACAAAGTAGATGACAAGTAAAGTAAAATATAATCTAGTTCTCACCAAATCTTGTGGCACAAAGTAGGGGTAATAAACATAAAAATTAAACATGAATATGAGAATCCTAATTAAGATATGTATAGGTATACCCTAATGCATGAAGAGAGAAATATATTAAAAATCCATTAATTGTGCTTCTTTTATCTATTAAAATAGAGGAGTAAAGTTAGAGATACTTAAATTGAATATGAATCCGTCGAGACTCAATCTATCCCTTGGCCAAAGGTACTTCACAAAAGGTTGTTGTGGTTTATAAGGATCACCAAGAAATGCCAAAGTATCTAAGAATTTTTTAAAAGACAAGATTATTCTCTAGGTATAAACCTTAAGCTATAACTCCTCAAGTAGAATGGTAGAAGAGAATATTTTAAAAAAGTGGAAATGAATAATTAACTCCTTGTCTCCCTAAGAAATGGTTAAATGAATGTGTATATATATATTTGAATCTAACCATAAACATTTTAAAAATTTTAGTTGATAGGGTCAGCCCAATTAACTCTATATTGTTATTGATGAAAATAAATTAGATCTTGGTTTAGGTTAGTGAGGAGCTAACCTAGACCCTTAACATGTTTTATCAATTTAAATTTAGGGTCGATTGGGGCTGATAGTGTAACATAAACCATAAAAAATGGGTTTTAGGCTTAATAAGAGGCTAATGAAGGTGGTAAATGGTTGGAGGAGTGGGCAAGAGAGGAGATAAGGATTATGGAAGTGTCTAGGATATGGTTATATTGATAGCAAGTGGTAGTATAAGGGACAAAAATCTTGTGTAGTACTAATGGTCTGCCTACCCATTTTTAGGTGCACCCTTTAAGGTATGCACTCAAAAAGATTGAAACTCTATGGGTTCCTAAAAGAGAAAAAGTATTAGTAATTAATAAAGTTTGAAAATATTATGTGTATAAATAGAATATATACAAAAAGAAATGTAACTAATCTACTAATCAATCCTAGAGTGGAGAAGATAAATCTTAATTACACTTTTGATTGTTGATACATTAGATATTCAAGGCCATGACCAAGATGGATCCTCTAAACCAATGATTTTTCATTTTTGGAAATAATGGAGTTTTATTCCTATTTAATAAATAGCTCTAAGTAGGAGAAATGAGTAAATAATATTCCTAATTAAAGATACTAATTTGTGAAATTAAATTATAATTAAACTTTTTCGAAAAATAGCAGTGAGAGAGAGAAAATCAAACTTAGCTTATTCTAGATTATTCCAATTGAGACAAGGTCTAGAAATTTATCTGTAGGAAAGGGACACTATCATAAATAGGATCTTAGACTTCATTTTTTGATTAGATAAGAGAATCAAAATATACACCCTAGGCTCCAGTGTTATAGTCCTCTAGCATTGTTGTCTTGAGGATTTAAGCTTTTTAATTTTTGTTCATCTACTCAGTGTGAGCATGTCTACCAATTTTTAGGTCTTTGATATCAATATAGCTCCTTGAAGAGCTAATTATTTATGTAATTGTTTCTTATATGCAATTGAAAGAAACTTTAGAAAATAGGGAAAAGGGGTTAGTGTGTGTAAGATGCACTGGATGTGATTCACACCCTATGTGTGGACACAATACCTACATACCAATACTCTGAGGAGGGTTAAATCCATATGTAGTTATCATTTAAAGAGTGCTTAGTGCAATAGTGAATGAAATGAAAAAAATGATAAAACTAGGTATGCTTGAAATGACTAGGGACTAGTGTAAGGTCTTGAATTGGCTTGAAAGTGTTTATGTTGGATGTATGTAGAGAATAAGAAAGATTTTTTGAGTTGTCTTACTTATATTATTGCTTGCTTGAATGATATTTGCAAACCCCTTTTAAATGATATTTAGTTAGGATTTTATAGGTATTTATTGGTCATAGGTTAGATGAAACCAGACTAGGCTAACCCAATGAACAAGAGGAATTAGGGAAAAATGGTAATCTAGGATAGAATTGTTATTAGATAAGAGCATTGAAAAGGGGACACCCTAGGGTCCAACACTATAGTCCAACTTTGGTGTTATTTTCTTGAGTATACAAGAGCTAGGGGGATGTATTGGTCATGAAGAGAGGGTCCTAGCTTAGTTGGGCTTAGGTCTGGAAAGCCACAAATGATTAGAAATTAGTGAAAAAAATATTGAGAGGGTTTAAAGAGCAAGAAAGGGGGACCTAAGGATTGGGTGTCATTAGCCATGCTCAAATTACCATTTTTTGTGTTTTATATGAATACATTTCCTCCCTTTATTCTAGTGATGTAACAAAGTGAAATACTAGGATAAAGGAAAATAGAAAGTGTACCTAAACTTACCTAAAAAGGTAAAGCCCATGAAGCTTGTTATGCTGAGTAATGTTGGATAGTGCATAGAGAACATGTTGTGTAAGTGTGAATCTATGAAAGTAAAATAAATAGTAGATCAATTCTTATTATATTTAATATAAAACAAGAATGTACAAAGTTGGGTAAGAGAGAGGAAGAGAAAGGAACATATACATCTCACCAAGTACATGAAAGATACAAAACCTATTGTGATACTAAGGCTGAGTAATGCTGGGTGATGTATCAAAAGTTATATCATGAATGGAGTTGAGTGCTCAATTTCTTGAAAAGTGGTTCAAGAATGCAAAGGCTAGACATTTGGCTCCATTATCACCTATTAAATAAAGATAGATGATCCTAAATGTGATAATCAATGTTTGGACTATGTGTCTAATCCATTTGAATAGGTGGTTCAAGAATACAAAGGCTAGTCTTTTGGCTCCATCATTGCCAAGTGAAGTGAAGCTATGAACTAATACTGGTATGAAGAAGTATTTCATATAAGATGGATTCTGAAGCCCATGAATTTTATAGAAATATGAAAATGTGGTGTGGTTATCTTAATGTGTGCTATAAACTAGATCAATGTTGTCCAAGTTGAAAAAGGTGAAGATTAGGCTTGTATGAAATCCACTCCAAAACTAAAAAAATGGCTTATGTGGAAGCCACTTGGGTAATCAGGAATGTGGAGGTTAGGCTTATATGAAATCTACTCCAAAATGATGCCAACCATCTATAGATGAAATAAGGCATGCAACTACTGATAATGTTTGGGTAATGATAAAAACTAAAAGAAAAGAAGCAAAAAACCTATGCAATCTACCCCCAATCACTAGTGTCTAAAACATGGATTTTGATCTAGAAGTTATACCAACTGCCATATCTAAAACTAAAAGTGAGAACCAATCATGCCATGCATGATTCCTGCTATGTATAGATTATCTAATAAAATTGTACAAAAAACTACTGATCTAAACTATTCTGATTATGCAAAACCATAGATAAACCTACCTTTTTTCCTACTTCTAGAAAACCTAGTTTTTTAGTTGTTTAGATAGGAGTGCTGAAAATGGACACCCTGGTGTCCGACGCTATAGTCCAACCTTGACACTATTTTTCTAGGCTGAAATTGATCACTATTCTAGAATCTTGACTGTCTGCCTGGTTTATTTTGAGTGGTTTCATGACTGGATACTATTCTAGTTGTTCTAAAACTAGATTTTTCAATCGATTAGGAGCTGTGATCTCTATAGCAAAACCCCTATTTATTTCCCCTTCTTTTGAGGGTATGAATAGATACTTTGAAATGACTTCCATAAAAATAATAATCCATGTAAGTGTGTTAAGATATAAACATACATGATGTAAGAATGATAATCAATAAGATATCTCAATATATAACATGGTTTGATTTGAGAAATTATTAGATCAACAAGGGTATGCCTAGATCGATGTAATAATGTAATAGCATGTGCAATGTTCTTGAATTAAAACTAGAAATGTTAGTTGTTATTTTTTTAGTTTTTATGTGGAGGGATGGAGCATGATGTTCATCATGACATCCAAGAGAATAGGAAAATGCATGATATGGATCATGGCATTGCAATAAGTGAGAATTAATCAAATAACAAACATATAAAGAAAGAATCAAGAAACATACAAGAGTGGCCAAGGGTCCAAGAAAATAAGGGACATGAACACATGTCACTTGGACTATAAAGCAAGAATACAAGGCATATTCAAATGCCACATATGCATACAAGTGGAGAAAGTAATGTTGTCACAAGGACCACAGGCTCATAGAACAATATAAATAAAGGACATTTGAAAATTCCCTAAGGCACACACATGATTAGAAGTAAAGGACATTGGAAAATATCCTAAGGCACATATAAGAGACAAGTAAGAACTAGATATATAATCTAATAATCTATGCTAAGCAAGAAGAGAAAGCATGTAATAACTGGAAAGATATAATCACGTCTAACTAATCAAAACAAGAGTGAAAGGATACAAGACATGTTTAATACAAGACTAGGTATATGCTAAGAGATACACAAGTGATAGATACTAGTGAAATGTTGATATAGTAATTTGTGTAATATAGTAAGTAATGTACATCATCATGATAAATTTGAGTGTGTAGTGTAGGAATGACATATCTTGGATGGTGTAATCATGTAGAAGATGCCCCCAGTGGATATGTATATCAAAGTGTGTCTCTAATGTGGAAGTAGGATGTGCCCTCAATGGGTAAAGTGAAATAATCAAGTAACTAGATGTCACTACACATACTAAAAGAAGATCAAGTGATGTATGGTAATGTATATAAATCGATAAAAAATAGCATAAGACAACAAATGTAAGTCTAAATTAATAGTAGAAATGTAAGGCATAGATGATGTATACAACCAAAATATTTTTGATATTTTGATATATATTTGAATGTTTTTATGTTTTGAAATGTTGAATTGTGTTGTTCCCAAAATCAGCTACTCTCATTTTTGGAACAACCCCTACGAAACTTGTTTGTTTCATATTTTTCACTCTAAGTTCATCTTTTGATGCAAGTTTTTCTTGATCTCATGTTTGCTCAACTAGCATCTTTCAAGATTCATGACATTACCTTGTTATATTTTCCTTAAAAATGTGAAAATTGTTACAATCTTGATGTGATTAGATGGCAAATTTTCCCTCTTTTCAAGTTGGGTGTTTTCTCGAGTTTGCATGCAATGGTGGCAAAATTTGCCACCACTACATGTGATTTTGAGTTTCTCATGCGAAGGCGGTGATTTTCACCACCCTTGCATCCTTCATGCAGGAGTGGTGATAATCACCACCCTTGCATCTTCTAGTTTGTTCCATGTAGGAGCGGCAAAATTTACCGCTCATGCATCCCCTTTTTAACCTCGCATGTAGAGGCAACAAATTTTACCACCCCTGCATAGTCTCAATTTTCACATGTGGCATTTATGTTCATGCATGTCAAGTGGTTGGGGTCAATTTTCACCCCATTTAACCCAATTTTCACCTCATTTGATCCATTCCTCTTTGCATCTCCTCCTCCTCATGTCTGGATGATCAAGCGAGCAAGTGCAGTTGAGTTTTCCCTAGATTCAAGCATTGTATCGTGATTATTAGGTAGGGTTTCACATTTTTATTCTTCTTGTTTCAGTTTTTGTTTTGTTTTCATTTTCTTTCTCTTTTTCATAGTTGTTTTTCTTCTTTCCTTTCTTGTCTAGGTTTTCTAAGTTTTCCTCTTCCTCTTCCTCCATTTTTTCCACTGAGGAGGTGATCTAAGTAGGGAGTTCTTCCCCCTTTTTTCCACTCATCAACCTTTTACCCCATGTAATGGTAGTGAATTTTTTTACCCTTAAATATAGCCATCCAACTAGTGTAAAGGCAACAAAATTTGCCACCCTTATGAATCCCTTGCTAACTTGTGCATAGGTAGCAAAATTTGACACTGATGCACAAACCCCTGACTTCTCAATGTGAAAGGATGACAATTTTCACTGCCTATACATAGGACTATCAACCAGTGTAAGGGTGGTAAAAATTTTCACCCTTATAGATCTCATAGTTCCTCCCTTGCTAGTTCATGTAAGGGTGGCAATTTTTACCACCCTTACATGAAAATACCAATATGTGCATAGGTAGTGAAATTCACTGCCGATTCACAAACTTGAATCTTCCAAATGTACATAGGTGGAAAAATTCAGCACTGATGCACATTTACCCTTCTTTATGTGTACAAGTGGAAATTTTTTTTGCCTATGCACAAAGACCTTCTTCAACATGCAAGGGCAGCAATTTTTGTTGCCCCTGCATTCTTTCTCTCCAAAAACCTAACTCTGAGAAAAATTTCATTTTTATTCAAAGCTCGCTCCCCTTTCACTCCCTGACCTACTCTCACCTTATCCCTTTCAATAGCATTTCCTTGGTCATGATCATCTAATGTGCAATTTTCCCAGATTGCCAATATTTTCCTTACACGATCATGATTCTTATCGCAATTTCTATTCAAGATCCTTCTTCATCAATATACTTTTGACAAAGGCTCATCCCAATGAATAAGGTTTCTCTAAATAATTCAAAGATGATGAAGTACCAATATCAAAGTGTTTTTCTAATCACCTTGATTACTTCTAATGTCGACGACATTAGGGATACAGAGATTGGTCATGTAAATATGGCTGAGTACGTAGAGATAACCAAAGCAAATAATCCTAGCTCTAAAATGAAGAGGATAATGAAGAGAAATATTTATTTTGTCTCCTCTTTTCTTGTGGTGGCTAATCACATAGAGTTCATTCTCCAGTGCACCCAATTCTACAACAAAGATACTAGGGTTGTGGTAGATGCTAGTGGCAAATAGTAACTTGACTAGACCCTGAGTTCATCGACAAAGTGTTCATATGCCCTCCTGATATCGAAGTGTTGAAGATAAAATTTGTTGAAGAAAAAAAGGAATATGATAAAGACCCTAAGAAGGTAAAGAAGGTGATCAACAATAGATGGCTTAAAACTCCTAGAGCAAACTTGTCTAGATGGCCATGAAACTTTCTAAGGAGCAATTTTATTGAAGAGGTTGGCAACCTGATTACTCTTCTCAGCAGAGTATGAGGTTTATCCTCTTCCTCTCAGTTTCATGAATGGATGTATCCCTTAATTAAGATAATCCTCTAGGGAAAACAAGTCATTTTTTTGGGTGAATAAATCAACAATGCTCTGCATGAGCAATTGACAAAGGTGTCTACTACCTCAAAGTTCTACATGACTTCATACCTGGTATACATTGCAACATCAATGAGAACCTTTTTAGGTATAACTTTAGAGGGAGATAGGAAAATGACCCTAGTATATCAATATTATCCTCAGTTGACATTGAAGGGTTTAATCCATCATTTTATGAGGGTGAATGATGCTTTCTTCACATTATTTTTGTGTCTTTTTGACCCTCAATTAGAACAAAAAAGAGTGTCAAATGAAGCATGGATTGTTGTGAATGACTTCAGGTGTATGTTCTTGTAGTTCCCTTCTTTTTTATCTATGGGTTGGAATTTTTCAAGGTTACCCCTATATGCTCCCAAGATTTCCCTCAGATAAATTGGTCCTGATGGAGTTGTGTAGGCAAATTATTGTCATGCACAATAAATAGATGGAACTCAAGAAACCCAGTTTCAGGTTCCCAATTGAAACTAACAGGTACTCAATGTTGACCGATACAAAAGCTAGGGAAATGGAGACCAAAATGCAACTTTTAACCATGAATCATTTCAAAAGGAGGCCTAATTTTGACTATAGAGGTGTGAAATACATGATCAGGAGGAAGAACTAGTTCCATGAACCCATGATCGAAGATGTTTGGATCAATTTGAGGATAATAGAAGATATCAGGAAGATGGACTATAGTAGACTATCTCTTAAACAAATAAAATATCTGGGGCTCTCATATATCCCTATAAATCTAGTAGATGATAGGGACTTGATCAATAATAGATATCATGCTGAACAAGTCGCCAATGCTCCTCTTCCCTCGATCCAATGGTCTCAAAAAGAGTTGACCTCCTTGAGGATGAGATTTGAAACAATATTGGCAAACACCAATGATTGGTTAGAAAATAAGGGAATCACTATAAAGATTTCATCACAGGATCAGAGGCTAAATTTCAAAAAGAGATAAGGAGGAGAGCAAAAAATAGAACAAAGAATAAAAGTGATGTTCCTTCTCCTTCTAGGCCCCATAAGCCTAGGATCATTTTTATATCAAAGAAATCAAAAGTTTTAGAGAAAGATCTAGAAATAATAGATATGGGGGTTGAGAAAAAAATCACTAAAGAATCAGTGGTAGAATAGATGGAAATTGATGATAAGCCTATGGGTCAATAAGGAATAGAACCTCTATCTCTACAAAAAGGTGCACAACCAGATGCAGGAATTTCTTCTTCTCTACCCCACTCACCTGGTGCAACTCCTTTGCCTATTTCTCAAATTAGTATTCCCTCTTTTGGAGCCACCTCTCCTTGTAAAATTATTTTTGGTGACCCTCAAAGCACTTCTAGAGATGTTCTTCATTCATCAGGATCCATCCCCAGTTTGTTATCTCCATCTTTTAATATCAGAGATAGTTCTACCCTTGATCATTCAACAAGTGTGGTTTTAACTGATACTATGCCCATTATTTCCACTAGCAGTGTAGGTGCTACCCCAGTGATGCCAACTATAGGGACTGTTACCAATATAAGTGCTTTTGCTCTCCCACCATGGTTGTCAACTTTTACACCCAAAAGGAAAAAACAAGTCATCTCTCCAGATGACTTTGATTTTGGTAAAATAGTGCTAATAAAATCTAAGACCCCCAAGAAACCAAATATCCTTTCCAAGATGATTATAGATAAGGGGCACAAATTTTTGGAGATAGCCAAACCTCCATAAGATGTGACTCTTGATATTTTTGATATGAGCAGCTACTCTATCTCTCGAGTTGAGTTAGGGAAGACAACTCACGAGGGCACTAAGAGTGATTTGCAATCCACGATGGATATTATGGTTCAAAAATTTGATAGAGAAAGAGAAATAAAAGATCATTATAAATCAATGGTGGAATAATTGATCGCAGTGATAAGGAGTTTCACTTTTGCCCTAGAAGTGGTAACTCTGGAGGCTTTCTCCATAGACGATCCTGTGATTTAAAAAGTAGAAAACACTTATCTAAAGGGAAAGGTACTTGAAGACTACTTGGATAAGATGCATACACAGGGGATTTCATTGTTCATAGAGTTGTCTAAGAAGATGGGTAAAATGAGGAAACTGAGAACATAATTAGATGATCTTATCAATATCATTTCTTAGGATATTGAAAGCAAAAATAAATATCTTAGCAAATGGATAGAGATGAAGGAGATAAAAATATGTACCCTAGTATCAATCAACATCATTGGTGATAGATATTCTTATATTAAAACTAAAGAATAATTGATATATAAGATCCAGGTACTTAAGGAATCGATCAACAACCTCGAATCTTCCAAGGATGCCAGTGAACAAAGTGATATCAGTCTGTTGTACAAATTAGAGGAGTTGCCTTGTAGACTTACCTTTCAAGATAAACAATTCATTTCAGTAGAAGAAATGATTTATGAGTTTGAAGGTATGATCTAAAAGAAATTTGAGGAGAAAGCGTTCTCCATAGCTTCTATGGATAATATCTTAAATAATGAGTTAACTCTAGACAATATGAGAAGTAGGTTAACTAGTCATGAAAAATGAATCAAAATAGTGAGAGACGCCACATCAGGGCTAAGGTAGTCTTAAAAAATACTATTGTGCTAGACAGTGTCAGGATACAGGCATTTATCACCATGTATGATGCTCATCAAAGAAGGCTAGTGACAAAAAATGAACTATTATTCTATTCTTTCTTCTCCATTTTTCTCATACACTTTGTAATTGACTTGGGACATTTTCACATGTACTTTTGTTATGTGTAATTACATGTAAAAATCTAAAAAAGTCCCAAAGTCAATGGAGACTCATCTTTAACTAGGTTTTAATAATTAAGTCTTTTCTCAATTTTGAAGGCTTGTCCCTATATATAGAGGGAGCCTCTTTTTTAAAAAGATCTCTAGATAGTTGAGAGTAAAAACTCTACCAAATTGAGATGCTTTTTGAAACTTTGATCTCAGATTGTAAATCATATTTTCTTGAATGAATGAGAAGTAAGTTACTTTCAGACTTTGTGTTGGAATAATTTGTGTTATTTAGGAGATAATTCTTATGTTTTTTTCCTGATAATCTCTCTTCTATTTGATTAAATAAGCAAAATGTGTGTGGAAATTATCTGAAGATGTTCGAAAGTTAATTATGAAGACTTTGAGATATTATAATTTCCTTTAGTTTATGTTTTCCATGTTTTAGCGAGAAGGATATTAGAAAGGCTTTGAACTTCTTTTATCCTTTGTGATCTTATACTCTGTTGTAGTTTTAGGTGAAGGCTTTGAGCTACACTTCACCCTACTATTACTTACATTTCAAATCAGTAAGGGGAGCAATGAAAGACTTTGTTCTTTCGTGGGTTTCTCATGGATCTGGTTACTATCCAAGAAGATTTTTTGCTATTTGCTAAACATCATTTCTAAAAGAAGAGGAATGCTTTCAATCTTCAACCATGATTTTTGTTTTGCCTTATAAACATCATCTCTAAAAAAAGAGAGATGGATGGTGTAATCTCACTCTTGAGTCTATTTTTAGTTCATATTAATATATAAGTAGTTTATAGGGAACCTCCCCTTGATGAGAAGAGAGATTTATCTCATTGTGATGTGGTAAACCCATACTTTTTGCCATATAAATCTCCTTGTACTATGGTTGATATACCCATTTTGCCATCGGTTGCTTGACGACAAAATATTCACCCACAAATTGTTTTTGATTTTCTTAAATATTTGAGTTATGTACATTCAAGCATGAGAAACTATGTATAGGTAAAATTGAGAAACCATGTACAAGTAAGCCAAAAGAAACTATGTACAAGTGGGGCTGAGGAAGAATGATACTAATCAATGAGTCTCAAGGGATACTCCCTATCATGGTGTCCTATATCAAACAAAAGAATCATGTGTGATTGTGAAGCATGAGGGAATGGATACAATTATGACTCTGAATGTTCATATTCATTGCTGATATCTTAAAAATCATAATAACCTATACTATTCCACTCATCATTATGATCTTGATCTTGAACCAATGGAATTCTATTGTTGAATTTTTTTGTTTTAAGATCTTTATTTGATAAATTATGTCTATGAATGATTTGCCTTAGGATGTTGAATAAATCCCAAACCTTGGTGACAAACATTATCAACTGCTAGAATAGGAGTAGTGATGCCACGAACATGCTTCCTCAACCCTTGAATTTGATAATCAAACTAATGTAGATATTTTTGATCAAATCCATACTACTTTGAAAGTTGAGCCTCATTTTGGAGAGGTAGACTTGCATCTTTTTCATGCTTTACCTTTGATTTTGGTACTATTTGTTGCTCTAATTTTACTTTTTTATCCTTTTATTGTTCTGAGTTATGCTTTGGTAACCACTATTGTAATGTTTTTAAATTCGACCCTTTGTGAATGTGTTCTTAAATCACTATGGATTGATTGAATGAGTTACCTTGTATAAGGTCCTCATTATCAATTATCTATTTTATATGTTTTTCAATGCCAAACATGAATTTGTATGATGCCCATGCATTCTATGATATGCATAATATTATCTAGATCTTCTCACTAAATGTAGAGGAATTATTTTGATCAATTTAGATTTAATTATTTCCCTTAGTACCTCACTTAAAATCTTATTTTATCTTTGAATGCTTTTTTAATTACTAGTTGTGAAGTTACTTTGTTGTGATATGTAACATTGCTTGCAACCAATTGACTAGGTTAAGGTGCATATACATGATTGACACTAGGGTGTCATTAAGGATTTTGTATTATAATCTAATTTTTTAATGTTGTGGTATTTTCATGTAATAACTAATTATTAATTTGTAAATATGAAATTATCTTGCTCATACTAGTGATTTAATCGCTTAGAGTCTCACAAGTGCAAATCCTAGTTGCTTTCAATTGAACATGTAAGCACATATGTTGAAGATGGTTTGAAGAAACTATGGGCTGAATGTATGCATTAGGAATAATAGTATGGGATACCTCACCATTTGAAGGGGTGATAGCATGGAAATAATTAGAGGGAAATTATCTATCACCCTCTTGGGGGAGAGGAGGAGAAGGAAATTATTTCTTGTGCAGAAGATATGACATTAAAACTTGACAGGTGGTTGTTATCTTAGGAAATGGATCCTCTAGGTATAAACCATGTATGTGGGATAAAATTCATGTAATTGGAGTTATAAGTTGTATAAAAATATGTTTATAAAGAACATTCCACATGAGAGATATCAAGTAATGGAGAGAGAGCATATATGTATTCATTGATGCATAAAGAACTTTGACATGTGCTATAAAATTTCTAATGTGTTTAGCATGATAAACTTGAAATTTTTTCCATGTGAGAGATAGAAAACAAGGGATAAAACTCATGAATTTTTGCATAAAGGCATATAATATTTTGACATGTAACATAACATTTTGAATGCATTTATCAAAATGGAGATGGTAATTATTTTGTATGAGCAAAAAAGAATATGCAAAAACAATTTTGAAATTTTATGCATTTTTGGCAAGGAGTTTTTCAATATCATCACATACAATGAAACTTAAGCATGATATTAAAAGGATGAATATTTGAAATAACATATGATAGAATTCATCATTCATGTACATGATAGGGCTCATTATGGTTTCCTTGTTATTTGCAAGAAATGGAAGAAAAATTTATACATAAGTGAGAATCATTTTTTCCAATTTGATTATAGATGTAAGGTGATACCTCAAGAAGAAAATAGGTGATAGTACATGAAAATAGGGATTTAACAATGATAGTTTTGAAAAATACTATGAATTTTTGAAATTAAAATTGAATTTCTGATTTAAGTATGCAAGTAAAAACTCAAAAATTTATGGGAGAATGTTTGATTTAATGGAACCTAGTAGATGCAACTAGGGTTTTTAGGTTTTTTTTTTTGAAAATGACTATGAATTTTTGAAATTTGAAGTGATTTTATAATTTTAATATATAACTAAAAATTTAGAAAATGATTGGAAAATTATTGGGAACTAGTTGATGCAACTAGGGTTTGAAATAATTTTATTTTAAAATTTACTAAAAAATTTAAAATTTGAGAGGAATTTTTGTTTTTAATATTCAAGATTTTTTTTTGAAATTAATGAGAGAAATTAGCTAGGAATTCACCCTAGGGTTTCTAGGGGTTTTATGTGAAATTCAAAGTAAGTCAGGTTCACCAAATGATTTTTTATTTTTGGGAACAATAGAGTTTTATTCCTATTTAATAAATGGGTCTAAGTAGGAGAAATAAATAAATAATATTCATAATTAAAGCTACTAATTTGTGAAATTAAATTATAATTAGACCTTTTATAAAAATAGTAGTGAGAGAGAAAAAATCAAACTTATCTTATTCTAGACTGTTCTGACTAAGATATGGTCTAAAAATTTGTGTGCAATACTGGGACACTATCACAAATAAAATCCTAAAATTCATTTTATAATGGGATAAGAGCACTAGATTGGACACCCTAGGCTTTAGCAATGTAGTCCTTATCTGGTGTTATTATCCTAGGGATTTAAGCTTTTTAGGTTTTGTTCACCTGCTTAGTGTGAGCATGTGTACCAATTTTTAGGTCCTCACTATTGACAAAGCTCTCTTTAGATATGATTCTTCATATAATTGTATCTTTTATGTAATTGAAATAATTTTTAGCAAATGAGGAAAAGGGGTTTGTGTGTGTAAGATGCACTAGAGGTGCTTTGTACCCTATTTATGGGCACACTACCTACATACCAATACTCTGAGGAGGGATCAAGTCATATATAGTTATCCCTTTAAGAGTGCTTGGTGCAATAGTGAATGAAATGTAATCAATACTAAAACTGGGTATGCTTGAGATGACTAGAGACTGGTGTAAGGTCTTGAACTAGATTGAAAGTGTATACGCTAGCTATATACAAAGAATAGGGAAGATTTCTCGAGTGGTATTGCTTGTATTCTTGCATGCTTGATGATATTTTCCAACCCTTTCCAAATGATCTTTGAATGAGATTTTATAGGATCTATTGGTCATGGGTTAGATGAAACAAGACTAGGTCAACACAATGAATAAGAAGAATTAGGGAAAATGGTAATTTGGGCTTGAATTGTGATTATATAAGAGAATTGAAAAGGAGAAACCCTAGGTTCTAGCTCTATAGTCCAACTTTGGTGCAATTGTCTTGAGCAGATGAGACCTATGTGATGGAATGGTCATGAAGAAAGGGTTTTGATTCAGTTGGGGTCAAGTCTGGAAGGCAATGAATGACTGGGAATTAGTGAAAATAAGCTTGAGAGGGTTTAAAGAGAAATCAAGAGGGACCTAAGGATTGGGTGTCATTATCCATGCTCAAGTTACCAATTTTTTCATTTTATATGACTACACCTAACCAAGGGAACTCTTACACAATAACATTACTAGAGAGGGTTCCAAAGCCTCTAATCAAGCAACACCATGCAATAACTTTAGTTGGTTCCTATGTTTTCATATTTGTTAGCCAAAATTTGAATACCATTAGGAGGTTCATAAAAAACTTTCTATTTATCTCAATTTAACTTGGTTGATATCCATACTAGTCTTGCAATGATCTTCAAATGGTCACTAAGAACCTTGTTTAGCATTGTTTAAGGTTTTAATTTCCTCATGTGCTTCTAGAGCCAATAGGGTTAGTTTAGAATGTCTTAGGCCTATGTCATGATGTCTCAATATGGTATATTATTTCTCAAGTCTTCCCAATACCTTGTTACCTTGTTGAAGAGTCTCAATCCTTGTTTGGAGAAGATAAGGTATTTAACATTTGTTAAGGTTTTTGATAAAGTTAAGGTTTTCATTATGGTAAATTTAAGCCTTCCTAGGTATATATTATTGCATGATTTATGAAGGCCAATGGTGAAAAGGTAAATTAAAGTCAAAGATGTTCCTATATAACTCTATGTTTACTTCACAAGGAAATCAAACATGCATTAATCTCTTTCATACTTGTCAATACATCTCAAGGTATTTCAAGCCATTTTTAAATGAATATGAGGTATTTTACAAAAAAAATTAATTTTAATACCTCCCAAGAAGATATATAATGTACCTATATGTCATTACAATTCAGATCATGGACAAACTTTATAGGTTCAACATATAAAAGAGAGAGAAACACTATAAAGAAGGTAGTTTCAGGCACTTGTACAGACTTAGAGAGACTATATTTAGGTGAATTTTTTTAGAAGTGTCTCCTCATTTTTCCTAAGTATAATACATGATTTTGATGAATTTAAATGTCTCATAAAGGAAAAAAACATAATCTTTCTCACATTGCTACCTTGGAAAGCTTACAAATACCAAATTTAGATGCTCATTCCATACAGTTAAGAGGGAGTGCTGACCTAAGATTTTTACCAGAGGAGGGAATACTAATGGAATTCAAATCCATGGTTATATTTTTTATATTTATGGCCCCTAATTTATGAACAATTGCTAAGACCAGGAGGTGGTCTAAAACCCTACATAAACCCCATATACTTAGTTTTTCTCCTTGAAATTATAGATTGAGGTTGGTTTGATGGATGGTAATAATTGGATAGGGAATAGAGGGGTTTTAAATCCATTACAAATGATTCTCTAGGTCTCACTAGGCCCATGTGGGCTCAAGTTGACAAGAAAACTCTACTTTTGCATAATTTACAAGTTGAATATCATGGTCTCTTGATGCTCTAGGGT
Source organism: Torreya grandis (assembly GCA_037957365.1). Classification (NCBI taxonomy): domain Eukaryota; kingdom Viridiplantae; phylum Streptophyta; class Pinopsida; order Cupressales; family Taxaceae; genus Torreya; species Torreya grandis. Next base: position 2,800,380 of record JARHVA010001243.1, on the reverse strand, counting down.
TTTCAACAATTAACATAATGTGGATGAAGGTCTCCCACCATATTTTAATATTATTAAATATATGTGAATTTCCATTAATTTATATATTTCCCACTCTAACACTACCTTCTCCAAATAACATATAATGTTTTAACCTAAAGACTATGTATAAGACTGCCAAACATAAATGTAAACTAAAAGGTGATAATATTGCATTGTAATGTGTTATATGATGATCAAAAAATTGTGAAGTAGGATAGGAGATAATGTAATTTTGTTTTAAATAACAACATGGTTCAAAATTCATGGTGAAAAGGCCTAAAATGATAAAAGGTAGACCTATAAGTTTACAAACCTATAGGTCTCCTTTTTATATGAAACACATGAAATTTGTAATAAGAGTTAAGGTTTGAGGGTTAAATTAAAGTTAAAAGTAATGTGAAAACACTATGGATATATATACAAGGATATGGAGGATAAAACATTTCATTAGAGGTATATCTAAAGCTCTAGCAATCAACAAACCTAACCAGGATAAATTCCCATACCAAGAAACCCCTAAGTTTTATTCATAAGGATTAAGGTATGGATAATTTATAAAAGGTACCATTATTTATGGTGGAGTCCTTTAAGGGCTTATCATGAACTTTAATTCAATCCTAAAGATCATCCTCATATCAACTGATGCAATATACAAACTAAACCCATAATTTTAGTGAATATGTATGTGAGAGATGGATTTTCATTTCCAAAAGCTTGATAATGATTTAAGATATGGTGACTCATTGAGGGAAGAAATATTTTGGATCACAAATATCTATAGGTTAATAGAGAGAGAAAACTTAGGTCTAAAGGAACAAAAACACCTATAGGCCTATGTGATAAATGAGAAGGATACAAATTGGTACTAAAACTGATGTTTTGGGTTAGAATGTAGTGTGTGTGAGGTACTCAAATTATATGGAAGGAATCTCTAAACTAGTTTGATGTCTTGAGATGAGAAAAATCACTATAAATAGACCTCTAGGGTTAATTAACTCAAGCTACTAGTAAATCCTCATGAGGAAGCATATTATTGGAACACAACTATCTACTGAGAGGGTGAGGGTGAATCAATAGATTTATTAAAATTAGTCCTTTAACAATTTTAATTCAAATTAAAAATTATATGTATAGATCACACACATAAATAGACATAACACTTAGTGCATGTGGAAAACCTAATATGCGAAAAACCATGATGAGAATAGCTATTAGAATCTACTATTCTAATCTAGACTCATAATCAAAACCTCACTGGTTATAATGTTTAAGTGCACCAACCCTAAAGAGACACCAATCCCATAATTTAACAACATCTAATTTAAAGAAGTAGCTACTCCCTAATTGAGCACCAAATAAACTCTTCTGATGGCACTTACTAATAATATCTATTATGGAACTATAACTTTAGATTATAAAATTTATTAAAAAATGAATCCATTTCTATGTTATAGACTTGTTGCGTAACTAATCTTACTCTATACTTCTTCTCTCTTCCTCTCTACCTCTCTACCCCTCAATTTGACTTCATTACATACTTAGTGTGTATCCTAGATCACACACACACACACACACACACACACACACACACACACACACACACACACACACACACACACACACACACACACACACACACACACACACACACACACACACACACACACACACATGCATTAGATCTAGGTCTCACATATTCTTTGTGCTCACACTTGGTCATTAACACATCACACTCAATTTTTGGACTTAGTTCATACTTATTTAATGACATGTTTCCCACTTATTTAATTCACACACAACCACCATAGTTATCTATCTTTTACTATATTTAGCATATATTTGGCTATATTTTTTATACACATGCTATTTTTCATAATTAGGATTTATTAGAATAATATATATCATTTAATACAACTGACCTAAGTGTTTCATTGATTGACCATGGAGATGAATATATCTTTAAATACTGACCATTGATCTTAAGTTTCACACCATGATTTGATGATCATCATTTAATTGACTCAACTTTAAAATGTAATTGTTAGATCAAACTCTGATTGGCTCACATGATTTATTAGATCTTGACAAGATTCTAAAATTTAACATTTGAAATTTAAAATGAATCTATTGATATTTTGTTTGGGCTCCTACATGTTGTTATATCTTCAAAATTAGCATGGACTTTACCTCTATTTATCATTAAACATTGAGCATTTAATCGCATCTTGCTACTTCCTGATACTTTGAAGCACATACACACCTTTGATATCCTCAAAGTAGCTCATTATTTAATGTTGGAGAGTTGTTAATAATGCCATATAAGTGTCCAAGTGAGTGGATGAAATTAATTGATATTATAAAATGACAATGACAAAGTGTACAATGTGTTTATCCTAGTATGCTTGAAGTAGGCTTGGTTGATCTTTAGATTTTGACTATTTAGAGATGATTAGGGTTGATTATAAAGTATTTAGATTGTGAAATAGATATTATTAGAGGTCAAAGATGATTATAGAGATTTTTTATGTAAGTATAATTCATCTAGTAGTCCATACTTTTCATCTAAACATTTTGGGTCTAGTGGCAAAAAATCTGATTAGGTAGTTTGATGATGCAATAATTAACACGTGTAGATGAGTCAGTGGGAGTTGGTAATATGGTTATGATCACATTAGTCCCAATTTACTATGGTTTAAGTACCAATTCTTATGATAAATCTCAGCCAAATATATGTGTGTACAAAGTTAGGCTTCTAGGTAGTTTGACAGTGTTTTCCCATACTTAGCCAAATTTGCATGTGGTAAAAAAAGATGAGTAGGAATTTTGATGTAGTCATTTCACACATGTGGTAGTGTCAAGATAAGTTTATCATAAAAATTTGTTTATTTTTTTTCCTATTTGATATGTGATAAATTTTATGTCATGTGATGAAGCACATAAAAATATATGCATGTGCAAAGTTGGCCTTCTAGACAGTTCTTGACATAGTTGTCTCTATGGTAGAAAAAGTTGAGTGAGCAGATTAATGGAGTTATATCTTACATGAACAAAGGTTTAAAGATAATTTTGACACATGATTAGATTCCATAATTAATGAATATCATATGGTTAAAATTTTATAACATTAATTTGATCAAAACAAAAGATATATCTATCCAAAGTTGGCCTTCTAGGCATATTGCAATGGTTCCTATACTTAGTCTATTTTACATGATGTTAAAGATCAGGACCAAATAGAGATCATAAAACTCATGGGTGTTCATAAAGATCAATATAAATTGAGTGTATCAATTAAAATGAGTCAAAGTTTTTTATATTTAATGAAGTTAAATATCAAACTCCTTATAAAAGGATCAACAGATTGTGTTTGCTCCAAGTTGTTAGGAAGCAATGAGATGAGGACAAGTGTTTGAAGTTTAACATTGAGTAGGTGTAAAGATTAGGATTATTATAGGATATAATTTTGAGTAGGTGTTAATAATAATAAATATAAATGGTGTGTATTAAATTCAAAAAGTCAAAGTGATAATTATCTGGCATGGCTAAAGCAAGGATAATCTTGAAGAGATTGATGGAGCATATGAGGTCAAAGTTGCTAGATTGCACAAGATGAGGAAAAATTTTTGAGGTTTAATGTTTGGGAAATGGTGAGTTATGAGTTAATTTTTTAAGAATATCAATGATGTGTATTTTATCTAAGATGCAAGGGCACGAGATGTATTTTAAGTGACTGAAGTTTAACTGTGACCATTTGAATTCAAATATTTGAATATAACAAAGGAAAGACCAATGTTTGGGTTTTAGGCCATATATTTTGATCCAAGGAAAAATTAATCATGGTTTTAACAATGAATTTTTATAATAATACAAGGGGCATCTATAAATATATATTTGAATATATAAAAGTGTGTACAATCAAAGTTATGAAGGTTCAAAGTTGACTGTGTTTTCATGTATGCTCTACAAGAAACCAAAGAAGGGTATTTGAGTTGTGCTTGTTGGTATATCAATGTTTAAAGGTAAAATATATATTGGAGTATGTTTTATACTCCATGAGTACCATATATGTACATTATGAAGGTTTTAACAATCAGATGTAGTATGAAAAAAGGGTTAGAAGTTGACTATATTTTCATTCTTGATGACTGTATGTACAAGAAGGTGTTTGAGCTAATTGAGCATTAATAGAAGGGTGTTGTGATGGATATTGGAACTTGATAAAGATATATAGATCATGTGGAATTATTTAATATGATTTAAATTGTTCCTATTTTCCTAGTTTTCTTTAAGAAGTGTTAAAAAGGTGAATGGGTCTCTATGAGACCTATAAGAGCTACAAGGGCCTAATCGAAAGGTGTAGCTACTTAAGGGTGACCCATAGATGATATGGCTGACCTATGTGGATTGTGTTGAGATATGTATTTTTATGTTATAATCATTAAGGGATAAGTAATTACTAATGTCTTAACCAAGGTGTTGATAATCATGAATTCTCTATAAATAGTGAAACCAAAGATGATGGTTCTAGACTTGTGCAAGGCTTGTTGGTGTAGAGTGAGAATTAAAATGAAGAAGAGAAGATAAATAGTGTAATTTTTGGATGATTTGATAAGTATAATAGTTTTTTTACTGTGTGTGCAACCTATGGGTCATATTTTTGATGACATAATAACGATCTTGTAGTTTGAGGATATGTGAAGAAGTCTGAATGTGCATATGAAGATAGTTTAAGTATAGAAGGAAAGAAATTGTGGCATACATATGTGAGAGGCATATATGAGATAAATAGGGAGTTTATGTAGGGGTTATAAAATTATAAATACATCATTAGGTGTTGAGGACATCAATTTTAAGTTGGAGGTGTTCATTTCATAGGAGGATCTAAAGGACTTGATCTTCCTTAGGGGCAATTGCTCCTTGTGAAATAGGTGTTTCACTAAAGGCCCTAAGTTAGAAAGACTTGAAAAAGGTTTATAGTTATAATAACTTGATCATTATCTTGTTTATAATCTATTATAGTAAAATTAGTCTATGTGTTGCAAGCTTGAGAGTGGGTTTTATTCCCTATCAGGGTTTCCCACAGGAACTATGTGTTTTATTTTTAATAGTGTGTATGCATTGAATGAATGAGATATCTTGGTAATTTTGCTTGATTAAGTTGATATGTGATGATTTTTTAATAGTTTGAAAGGATTTTAATTTAAATTAAAATATTTGGGCTCACTGATTCACCCCCCTCTTAGTGATTGTACCTCTAACAATTGGTATCATAACAAGTCCTTTGGTAAAGGATTGACAACTTGAAGGTGATCTAAGGTACAATATGGGTAGTCATAAAATGCAAAGAGTTTTATATAATAATCAAGCATAAATTTTTAATAGATCCAATTATGCTTTTTAGAGTGTAAGGATGAGGACATAAATTATGTCCCTAGGGTTTGATGTATGGAAATCTATTGTGGATGGTTATGTTACTCATACTACTCCTCCATCTAGTACTGTAGACAAGAAACTATTTGATAATAATTCTAAGGAAATGAATGATATCCATTGTGGTCTTACAGAGTTTGAGTTCACCAAGCTAATCCATTAGAAATTTGTAGACACTTAAAATTGGCCATCGATAACCCCCAATCAAGATTTTGACCAGTTTCCACTTAAAATACACAATTTGGCCTAAAAACACAAACACACTAAATGATGTGAAAATGACATATTCAAGTGCCAATTATAGCTAGGGTGTCCCTAAATGGGGCAATGCAATTTAGTGGCTAGCTAACTTTGATTAGATCATTTTGAGTCAAAATGCTAATTTTGCACCTAGGTGTTCTTGATTGCTCTTTCCTATTAAATATTTTGCATAAGATGAATTACTTTGTTATTTGTTTCTAGTAACATCCTAAATGGGATAATGGATCCAATGCATCTGACATCACCTTCCAATTCTAATCTAGTCAAATTTTGGACCAATATCAAGGCATTTTGATCAATTTGAGTAATTTGTGCACAAAGTGCTTAAACATGCTTAAGAGCTAATTAACCCAAATCAAGGCCTAGTCAATAACTCCAAGGAAACTTGTTGAATACTTATTTTTGGGAATGAAATTAGAATATCTACATCATCAAGTGACCTCATTTCTTGGGAAGACATATCTAAGCCATAAATGCCACAAATATCAGGATTCATGCCTCCCATGCCTCATCAAAGCCCTCCATAACTCTTAATTGATCCTCTATCCCAAATATTGATGAGCCTATTTATAAATTTTAATTACATAATTTTATTAGTCCTTATCCACACATCTCAATCCTGATATGAATGATTCAGGTTGATTTTATACATTTGCAAAAATCTATAAATAGAGAGGTCATGAACATCATTTCTAAGCTATTTGGTGTAAAGTTATAATGCACAAATATCTTCAAGAATCCATTTAAATTAGTGTTACCATGTCAAATTGATTCCATTTCAAGACAAGCCACAAGCCAAAGGTATGAAGGAGAGATGGAGGTAGCCAAGCTTCCATTGCTAAGGACTTCATGAGCATAAGCTAAGTAAGCCACTAAAACACGCATTTTGGAGCATCCAAGGAAGGTAAAAGAGAGTTTCTTTTGCATTTTAGTTGTGTGTTTTATTAATGTTTGTTAAATTATATCTCCCTAGTGTCTACACCTAGAGATGTTATGTTAGTTAGTGTGTTTCTTTAATTTTATTTTCATTTTGGAACTAACACCATACTAACATCCTCTCATGAGTCGAATTCCTAGATCCACATATGGCATGCCTGATGGGACTAGACGCATCTCACACCTGAAGAAAATCATTTTGCAACTTTAAAATATTCATTTATACCCTTAAAAATCTTACAAATTTATTTTCTAACTTTATTTTGCCATTTTTGTTTGCCATGATTTTACACAGTAATCGACGTTAGCAAGTAAGACTGACATCAGTTGCATATCTCAACTGATATCAGTTAGCAAAACTAACCTCAGTTGTATACCTATCATCAATCACATTGGTATAATTTATATTGGTTAGATAATCAACATTGGTTAGAAAATGTAACCATCATCAGTTATATAAACCGACGTTGGTCACTATGTTTTTCTTAAAACACAAACCTAAGAGCTCTTTTTCTAAAGTTTATTATTTCAAACCAAAAGGAGCTTCAAAGATAAAGGACATGATAAAAATTTTACTATAGGACCAATCTTGGAATTTTCATAAAACATGTTTAAAATCACCTTTTGTATGTTTAAAAATCAGTTAGGAACTTTGTTTTGATGTTTAACAAAAATTTAGATGTTTATGGTGAATATTTTAAAAGTTTGCAATTAAGACCACGGGGTCAAATAAACAGCACCAAATCTTTCATTTGGGCTTAAAATTGAACACATTTATCAATTCTTGTTTGTAAAAGTTATTTAATTAGATTTTTTAGGCAAAAAGAGGGATGTTTCATGCATGTTCTTCTATTTATCCCCTTTAGGGAACCCTTGGAATCAAAAGCACCATTATTATTGAAAATAGCCTAGTCTAAGGCTTAGAAAGAAAGTCATTTAAATTACTCCCCAAAAACTCATCAAAGTTTAGGTGACCTTGAAAATGACCCTAAAGTCTTTATACTTTCATGCTTTCTTTATTTTTATGAAAACTTGGCTTGCGAGGGGGACTTCATCACCTCCCATAAGTTCTTTAGGGAAGCTTTGACCCAGGGTTTCATCTCCCAGCATTGATTTCATTTGGCTCCTAATTAGAGTTACACACAAGACGTATCTGTATTTGGAAATCACACTACATTGAGTGAACAACAAGATGTAGTGGTTGTAAAAAGGACTAGACCTTTTTACAACTAACCAATGTCGTGGTCACCTAATTTTTATGCTTATCTTTTACATTATTTGACATGAAAGTCATTATGTAATTTATTACCCTAGATAAATAAAAAAACCAATTAGTTTTAGTCAACCCCATTTTTCCATACCCTTGTTAGGATTTAGATGATTATACTTAGTCTATTTTGGTCATTTTTGCTTGGTATGTTTTGAGACTAAAACTTGTTTATTTGTTCATAAGCCATGTCAAAATCAATTTGTCTATACGTCACTCTTTTTTCTAAAGAGGCATGATGATAGATATTTTACACCACACTTATGCCTTGAAATTTTTTCTAAACTTGTTTTTATGTGTGTCATTTGAGTTGCAGAGGGTAGCGTTATGTTGCCTAAATCATGTAAAACCATTTTGCCTTTGAGTCTTTAAAACATAGTATTGACCACATCATTTGAGCATGCTTACACCATTAGGTTATTCAATTTATTTTAAAATATGCTTCACCTTGTATCAAAAACCATTTGTTTTAAACCATGTCATGCATACCATTTGGACCTTTGTCTTATGCCATCATGTTATCCAATCTTATCTAGCTTGTTTGATCAAATCCTAGTTTTTAACGTTGAGATTTCAAATAACCTTGCAAAGTTTGGATACAAAAATTTATTGATTTTTGTTTAGGCCTTAATTCATGGGGCTGATACAAAGATCTTTATCTTTTGGGTTGCATAACTTTGATTAATCGATTACAAAAATTTCAAAACCATTGATAGTTTATTTGTTTAATGCCTATCCTCAGCATTGTTTATGCCTTTATTTGGGAAAACATAGTCTTTCTTAAAAGAGCCTTTATCTTGTGCTTTATGCCAACTGATCATGTTTATGTTTGATTTTGTGTATCGGGTCTATGTCAAAGTTATTTCCAAACTTGTTAGAGTAAATCAAATCACATCATCCTTTGTTTCAAGTCTAGCTTTTGACGTCATTTGGCCAAAAGTCCTAGCACATGCCTATTTGTTTGAGCCTAGATTTTGGCTCCGTATCAAGATAAAAGACATAGTAACTCAACTTTTCCCTTTCCTAGTTTGGACCTTGTTTGAAACACTTTGACCTAGACCTTTGACATGCCAATTTTTATTTAGATGCTTGCCATTTCGTGCATATGACATTTGATATTAGACATTTGATGTTAGACTATTTTATTCCAAGTATTAACACAAATCATTTTGGAGATACAAATCCACCCCTTTGACCAAGTTAGATCAAGCTTGAACCATTTATCCTTTAGACATAGTATTCTAGAGTTTTTGTAACTCTAAGTCTTTTTATTTCAAATATTTCATCATTTACATGGATATGTCTAGCTATAATTATGGTGGAATCACTTAAAATCCAACTTATGATAGAATGGCTACACAAAATGACTTTTATGGCTTTATTTAAGACCCAAATGATGCTAATATGGTTTATGAGATAGATTTCTATCTACCTCATATTAATCATTCATGGGAACAAAGTCATGAAAAAACTTATGATCTAAATCGAGACCTTGATTGGCATGAAGAGGATTGTGAGGAGGAATTTGAAGACCCATCTATAGATAATGTTGTTTGGGATATGGATCCATACCCTCTTTATAGTAATTAGTACATGGAACATAGTCAAGAACCAACTTATGAGCCAATTGATGACTTGGATGATATGGTTTATGAGGAAGACTTGGATGATTTGGCTTATGTAAGTAATCATGCTCCACCACATCATACCATTTCTATTTTAGGACCATAATGTCATACCATTACCATACCAAGACCTCATCCTTTGGTTTGTGTGAACAACCAAGCTCCACAACACCCAACCATTTTTATACTAGGACCTCATCCTTTAGTTTTTGTGAGCAATCAAGCTCCATAATGCCCCTTCATCATTCTAGGATCTAGTCCTTTGGCTTGTGCAAGAAATCAATCCCCACAACACCCCATCATTACTATCTCAAGAATTTATCCTTTTGATCATGTGAGTAATCATTCTCCCCAATGCTCTACCATTATCCAACCATAAGTCATTCCTCATCTAGTATTAGTCCCATCCAAACCTTAACCCATCAAATCATTTGAAGACCAAGTTGTGTTCAAAACTGGTATTTTCCAACTCATTGGAAACCAAAGCCAAAATAACCAACCAATCCAAGATGTTTTTATTGAACCAACCATTTGTGATAAGTCAACCTATGATAAATTACTTATTGATCTTATACCAGTTGTTGAGGAGTCTCAAACTGACTAGTTAGTCTTTGTTGAGTCACTTATTAATGATTATAACTACCTTTGGGAAAATCATTACCTTGACCATGCACCTATTTTTCAAGAGCCTCTTTTTGACAAACTAGTCTTTGAGGAGTTATCTCTTGACATTTTCCCCATCTTACAGGAGTGTCACTTTGACAAACCAATGTTTGTGGATCCCATTATGCCATTATAGGTTGTTACTTGTCCAACACTAAGCATTCAACAAGACTTCATTGTAATAGAGTACCCATCAAATGAAGAATCAAAATTAGAGCTAGGTTTTATTCTTGAACTAACATCAGATTTGGCATAAGAATCATAATCAACATCAGTCTCAACATTGGATTTAGAGTCCCTTGAGTTAGAATTAAATTTAGAAGAAGAATATGCTCATGGTTGTTATAATATTGGTTATGCATGCCTCACAGATCAATTTGAATACATTTGTGATCTTTTTATGGTTTTTGAAGATGAGTACTTTAGCTTTGACATAAGTTATCTTAGTATCTTCTATGAAGATTATGCAACCTCTCCCTATTCTATTCCTATTCCAAATGCCATTACCATCAACTAAAATAGTCATATCATTAACATTCCATCTCCCATAAGTGTCGATTGGGATAGATAGAATCACACTTTGTTGAACTATATCTTTGGTGATATAGTAATTGAATAAGAGTAATGAGGCCAAGACAACATTCATGTAGTAGAAGAATACTCTCCTAGTGAAACTTTTTTAAAGGTGCTAGGGGATAATCGAATTCATAACTTAACATCTTTTAGTGAAACATTTTTAGAAGTGATAGAAGAAAATCAAATTAAAAAGTCAAACTTCCTTAGTGAAACCTTCTTAAAGGTGCTATGGGACAATCAAGATAGATTCATTGGTGAAAACCTCATTGAGGCACCAATAGCTGAGCACAAAAGTTCTTCACTACTTGATGAAGACAAAATCAAAGATCAAATCAGAATAGCTTTCAATCTAAAGATTAATCAGATGGTAGCTACTCTCAAGATCAAAAAATAGAAAAGTATGGTGGTCCTATCAAGAGAACAACTCTTCAACCCCACCATAACCAAAGTTACATTAAATCTGACATCAACAACATTATGTGTGACTAAAAGCCCTGATCTTCATTTATTTCCCAACCATTACACATTCCATTATCCTTCACTAGTGTATTTCATAAATCAATCCTACCATCCATTATTTTACCCCATTTACCATCCATGGTCACACTTTCATTTGTAGAGGCTAAAAAGATACCTTATCTCATTGTTTGAAGGAATCAAAATCAATAACCAATGAAGATCACAAAAGCATTCATGACAACCAAATTTATAGGTAGTTCTTGATAGATAAATTTTTTAAATGAGGTGTGGGATAGCAATTAACATGACAATTATTCTATTTGTATCATTTTTTGATTAGGATGTGCATCTCCCCATTAGCAAAAACAATGGAATCAACAACCACACCCAAGCCAAAAATATGTACCATATTATTTAACATTGCCATGCCATTGTCATTGTTACATATCTATTTACCATTATCCAAGATCGCAACCATTTACCCCATCACTTAGGATAAAACCCTCTTACCATTTTATCTAATCTATCTAACCAACCATTAGCCTAAACTAATGCCATTCCATCCTATAATTCCCTTCCTATCTAGACCAAAGCCTATTTTTACTCATCCTACCCAATCCTATTTTGATCTTGGTTTATTTGGTTCTTCCCACACCTTTTATGGGGGGATTCTGATCAAGTTTCAATAATAAATTCAATATATGTTTATAATGATAGTATACAAAAGTAGTGTGATAGTTGATTTGGCAAGATATCTTTCACCTTATATCCACGTTTGTTTATGTGAGCTTGATTATAACTTCTTATGGGAAAATTAGTGTTTCACTAGTCTTGTTACTAATTATAAATACCTGTGGGAAAATTAGTAGCATTGACTTAGGATGTTGTATCTTAGTTATAACTACCTATGGGAAAAATAGGGGCAACACTTATTTATCATGCATTACCATATCATCTTGCCATTATTATTTTCATTTGATTGGCCATTTGTTGGATTTGAGAACTTGTTGGGACCTAGTTGGTTTTTACCTACCTTTTGTGTGTATGAAATTACTATGATTTGATGTCATTTTAGGACTATGTGGTTCATGATCAATTCATGTTGAGGTCACTTCAGTCCCCATTTCTATACGCTCTTGCCATTTTATGAGGAACCTAAGCCAAATGCTCTCACAGTTTTGTGAGTAGGTATCTTTTCATTCTCTAACGAGTTAAGATACCTAAAAATGCCAAAAACATTTATAATATTTAAAAATCCAAAAATATTTGTCCTATTTAAGCCTAGTAAATTATCCTTGATCTGCCTTACTGGGGCATTGTCATTATTAGGATGATTTCTTTTGATTTTATTTTCAAGATTTTTGTTTGTTTGTTTGTTTATTTCAGGTTATTTATTTATTTGTTTAATTTATTTGTTTATTTAATTTTTATTTGTTTGTTTGCTTCTAGCACTATTGCCTTGGCTCAATTTATATGTATGCATTAGGTGATTCCTTGCACATATTATTCTTGAGTCTATCTATATTCATACATCAACATTCTCATCATGGTTTTTATCATTGGTGCATTATTTTCAAGTGTTTATTGGATTGAGAGTCAGTCCATGCATATATTTTGTCTAAGTCTTCATGGTGTTCTATCATGAGGCCTACCATCACATGCTACAACAAAAATTAGCTTCAGAAAGGTCTATAGTTAATGGAGCCATAAAAGTTTCTCCTTGGGACCTTGGCAAACCCTTCCATCCCACCCTTGATCAAATCAACCCATTGCCCATTCTAGTTGTATCATTACTAGTTAGGATGAGCATCTCCTCATTGGTAGGTATAATTGAATCATTCACACTGATCAATCTTATTCTTATATTCATCTATTTCATCACTTTTCACTTTCTCATCTTTAATCTATATTCTAGGTTATATCCTTGAGTTATGCTTACTAATTATCCCTAACTGGGGCACCATCATCTTTAGCCAATCTTGGTCCTCTAAATGATTATAACCACCTATGGGAAAATCATTATTTTGACTTTTACTTTTGATTATAACCACCTTTGGGAAAATCAACATCCTTTTTACATCAATGCATGCAAGTATTTTCTTATCTGGATTAATCTTAATCATGGATTAATTCCACCTTTCTTCTTATTTCTTTTTGAGGGACTATCCATCAACATATGTGACAACCACTCCCTTGAGGGGGCATCATCATAGGCTTCCCAAAACCATTTGGAGATTTATTCTTTAGTCGTCATCATATTTTTGACATGCAAGCCATTTCTCATTCTTTGAGAATACATTGCTTTGCATATGATTTTCAATTCCTTCCCAAATAGGGCAAACTATAGACACCTAAAACTAGCCACTGATAACCCCTAGTTAGAATTTTGACCAAATTCCACTTAAAATAAATAATTTGGCCTAAAATAATTAAAACACACTAAATGATGTGAAATTAACATATTCAAGTGCCAATTCTAGCTAGGGTATCCCTAAATGGAGCAATGTAATTTATGGGCCAGCTAACTTTGATTAGATCATTTCGAGTCAAAATGCCAATTTTGCACCTTGGTGCGCTAGATTGCTCTTTCCTATAAAATATTTTACACAAGATGCATGCCTTTATTATTTATTATTGGTAACATCCTAAATGGGATAATGGATTTAATGCATTTGACATCACCTTTCAATTTCAATCTAGTAAAATTTTGGACCAATAACAAGACATTTTGATCAATTTGAGTAATTTGTGCATAAAGTGCTTAAACATGCTTAAGAGATAATTAACCCAAATCAAGGCCTAACCAAGAATTCCATGGAATTTTTTTGAATACTTATTTTTTGAAATGAATATTAAATATTTGCATCATCAAGTGACCTCATTAATTGGGAAGACATCCCTAGGTCATAAATGCCACAAATATTAGGATTCATGCCTCTCATTGTAGACATCGCAAATGTGTCTGCACCTTGGTCCTCCCCTTTGTTCGCCTTAAACCCCTATCCTAACCCTTGGCCTTGGCCCCCTTTCCACCCTACCCTTGCCACCTTGGATCCTCCCTTGAATCCCTCCACCTTCCCCCTAGCATTTATTAGGCCAAATCTCTTCATTATCTTCCCCCCACGCCCATTTTGGCATCCTCATGACCGTTCTTCCCATTCCCCCTCGCTCGGCGGCGTGCAAGAATGGGCAGAGGCTATTTTTAGCCTCTGTCCCCATTCTACGACTGCCGACGTTGGCGACCCTTCGGCCGACGTCGGTGAAACTGCCAGCATTGGCATCCTTCATTACCCTTTTCTGCATCCGTTGCAGCCCCCTGGACCCTTGAGCTCGCAAACTGAACTCTCTTGGCATTTTGGCTTTCGTCTCTTCTCCGTTTGGACCTCGTGCAACAACAGCAATAGGTGTAAAGGTTCTTCATCAAGAGTTCTCTTCTTGCTAAATCCTCTGTGGCTTCAACAACAGCTCTCTCAACCCTTCATTCAGCAGGCAAAGAGGTAAGCAGACTCTGTTATTTGATTTCTTTTCTTTAAGCTTTCAGTTATCTGCTGCTTCCTACTCTCTCTATCCTTCCCCCTGAGAGGCTGAAAAGCCTTCTCAGGACCTGTCCTCTGTCCATCCTCCTCTCACATTGTCCCACTTTTTATACCAATCCCAGACAACTCCCTCATCCTCCTTTTGCCAACAAAAGACCCTGTACAGGGCAAGACCACTCCTCAGTCCATTCAGACCCGTCCCCGAACTCAGTCTTGACCTTGTTCACGAACCAGACCCATCCACAGTCCAGAAAGCAACCCAGACCCGACTACAGGCCACAACCCTGACCGACACCGGTCACTTCCCCAACCGACATCGGCAGGGTAGCCGACGCCGACAGATCAGATAACCGACGCCGGCGACATTTCCAACCTCGATGACTGTCTTCAGCCCAACAACTCCTTCAGGTAATCATTTTGTCTTTTCTTTCCTTCCTAATTTCTTTGTCACTTCTGTATTTTGGCATTCTATATTTTCTTGATCTTTTATCTGTCTGTTAACAGTGGGTTGACCTCCCTTAAGAAAGTTTTCACACTTCCGGGAACAAGCTCTTGCTTGGCAACCCACCGCCTATCCATCTAACATTTTCTTGTCCAAGTTTCCTTTTTTCTTGCAGGTGTCATTCCTCCACAGCCAAAGAGGAGTGCTCACAAGCGTCTGGATTTACGGTGCGCAATCTTTATCCAGGTACTTCCCATGCCTTGTCCATTACTTTTTTAGTTTCTTCTTTCTCTTAGATCTAAAAGCGAATTTTGAATAGAAACATCTCTGGCACGCCCGGTGGGACCCTAGGTTCCTCCTGGGTTCCTTTTTCTTCATTCATTTAGGAGCATTAGGTTCTTACCTTTTCTCCTCTTTCTCTTCTTCTCAATGACACTATAAGCAGGACTAAAATGAATCTTTCTTCCTTGCATTTCTAGACTAGTCTAAACATCATACTCTCAACCCTTTCTCAATCTTGTCTTCATAACAAACATCACATTTCGACTTGGGCATTAAAACGTATTGCACTTTCATTTCTGCTTGTGCTTGCATTAGTCCACATCTAGTAACTTAGACGCATATTGAATGAACCGTAGACACTTGATATTACACTACCAAACCACATGCACTAAACGAACATAAAACATACCTGAGACAAGGCCCGACTGGGATTTCATCCCCCAGTGGATACCTTACCCATCCCGGTGACCCTACTTGGATTTCATCACCAAGAGGGAAGCCCACTCCGTTCTCTGGCGGAGGATAAACTCTAGGCGAGGTATATCTTGGCTAAGCGAGACCAGCTAACCACTAGAATCATGAAGTGAGGGGAGCTTGCTCCTTAGCACCAGGCCACGTACCAGACCCTAACACAGATTTTTGAGCACCTAAAACAACACCTGAAACCATCTTTAGACTGCCTTCTTCTAGGACCCTTCTTGCAGCCAATCTCCCCAAACATCCATCTAAGGCATAAGCCACAATTTCTAAGGTTAATTCCTAGGATTTATCACTTAGGCTTGTCTGTCTCTCTCTATTTTCTTCTTCTCATCTGTTTGTTTGAGTGTGTGAGGACGCTTTCTTCTTTGTTTTTCCAAGAATCTTCAAACCTTTTGGTTCTCTGGAAGACACAGTCACCGACATCGGTTCTGCCACCGACGTCGGCTTCCCCTGACACCGGCATCGGTTCTAATACCGACGTCGGCTTCATCTGTTACCGACATCAGTTATCTGACTGACGTCGGCCATCTTTCTAACCGACATCAGTTTTTAAACCGACGTCGGTCTCTGTCACTGTCCTTTTTTTTCAAAACCAGCAGCCTAAAACCTGTCCTTTCTCTGCCAAAGACTCCATCCTGGTTTTCTGAAACTGAGCAACATAGTTCCTGAGACCTGAACCTTCTTTGCCTTGCATGGTTTTAACTCGTAGCCAAGCCAAGGCTCTTGTCAACCATGCTAGCCGTCAACCACTTCTGTCTACCCCGTCCGTGACCAAGCCTACAATGGAGTTCAACTCGGAGACCGAAAGAACTCCCATTCATCCAACCCCGCCGTAGACCCCCATTATCCAAGAAGGGGACCAAGATTTCGAGCGATTCTTGGACCTCAACATCAAGGCCTTGTAACACTATCTCGCACATAGCCGAACGCGAGACTCCTTGGGTAATCCAATCTATGGAATGCCAACCTCCCTTGCCGCAACTACGGCTGTATCGACAGCATCCGTAGTTCAACCTTTGGACACTCGAGCCATCATTTCGACCACTGACCAAACTCAGACTTTGACCAATCCTCCAGGTGTGGCCTCTCCCTCTATCATTGGGTCCACTTCCACCGGGGTTCCGGCCCCTTGTCAACTTCAACCCTCTCAACCGCTATCCACTCCTTTTCAAAACCTTATCGTCTCTATTCCGCCTACCCTGACCCCTATCAACACCAGGGTGGCCTCATATCCCTTGGCCCCGATTACCACAGTTCAACCTCTCGTGGCGACAATGGGCCCATCTATGTCTTCCACCCAACCACCTTTAGCCTCCACCTCTGCCCCTGTAATTAGTCATCCGTACATTGTACAACCGACTATGTCGCATACCTCCCCTAGCCTCTTCCAAGCACCCTACAACTTAGGGGGCGCGCCACCTGTCAATCCATCGACAGACATCATCAGAATGCTGATGGACAAGATGACCAGTCTTGAGACCTCTATTTCCAGCTCGCGCAACACTCTTTCATACGAGCAGATCTGTAACGAGCCCATTCATCCTTTTGTCCCAATCAGACCATATCCTAGCCAGTGGGAGCTTCCGAAGTTTTCTTGCTTTCAAAACAAGGAAGACCTACAACAACACTTGTGGGCATTCAGACATGCCTGCTACCTCATTGGCCATGACGATGCGTTACTCTTACACACGTTTCCTATGTCTCTCTCGGGTGCTGCACTTGACTGGTACAGCTCCCTTCCTAGCCATTCTCTCTTCTCATTCACACAATTGGCTCAGCTCTTCCTCGATCACTTTTCCATCAACATAACCAAGAAGGTCTCAATCACGGACCTCTATTCTATCCGGCAATTCGAGGACGAGTCCATAGCCGACTTCGTTGCTCGATGGAGAGGCCTTATCAATCAACTCTCCTTTTCCTTACCCCAGGCTGAGCTTATTGAACTCTTTTCCCAAGCCTGAGCCAGACATATCTCTTCCACCCTGAGGGTTCAAACCTTTCGCACTTTTGACGAAGCCTTCACGATGGCTCACAAACTTGAGTTGCGTGCCATCGAGGAGAATAAAGTCAAGTTGCGGAACAAGAATCCCAGCTCTAAGACCAATGACTCTTCCTCTGCCAAGCCATCATCATCCAATTCTAAATCCAAGGCTTCAGCTAATGCCGTGGTTGTTAGGCCTTCCTCCTCCTCGACCAATCAGCCTGAGCCATCCACATCTCAGAGCGCTACTCACCAATTCCAACAAAGATACGTGCAGCGGCGATATACTCCTCTCGGAGAATCATATGCGTCTGTGCTGGACAAGCTTGTTAAACAAGGGGTCCTCAATCTCCCTCAAGCCCAACCTCCTCCATAATTCAATCCCTCACACGCTATTCCCGCGTGGTATAGGGAGCATGACTTCTGCAGCTTCCACCGTGTTAAGGGCCATGACACGAAAAACTGCAAAACCTTTAAGAACATAATCCAAGACATGCTTGAAAAGGGGGATCTCATCTTAGACAATCCAAATGCACCCCCTAATCAGGCCATTGACATTTTCAAACAACCTTTCCCCAATCATCTGCCAACTCAAAACAACGTCCAGACCTTAATTGACGACAATCATGAGCACAACGTTCGAACAGTCAATACGGTCTCTCCCTTCATCCCCAATCAACCTCAGGAGGTTAGTCCATCAATTAGTCCATCACATGTGGACGAACCTCTCTCCCCGGCTAGTTCTCCGTCGACCTCTCTCATCTTAGAGGACACCTCAGCTTTACCAGCACCACCGATCTCGCCATCCTCCGTTCTACTGCCTATGGAGGACCCAACCCTTCCTACTCCTCAGCCGCAAGTGGAGGGCACCGTCATCCCTGCCCTTTACCCGCTCGGGGAGCCTCACTTTTCAGATTCTTCTCCACCCAGGAAAGAACCGGTCTCCCCTTCATCTTCATCTAAATCTGTCATGACTTCACCACACCATGCGTCTAAGACCACTACACCCATCTCGTCTTCAACCTTGCAACCATCAACATCTTCTTCTCAGCCATTTTCCCGGTTAGTGGAGAAAATTGCACTTCTCCCTCTGAGGAAAGTGACACCTCTGGTGTTGTGGGAGCATCTTAAAACCCTTCAACATACCCGCGCCCTCTCATCACATGCTGCTAATCCTCCTAAGGCAGAATCTCGTCAGACTCTTGACAAAGACCAGACTCTCAAACCTCAACCAAACCCGTCCAAACCGAAACCTGCATCTACCTCGTCTAAACCCATCAAGTCATTTGGCGTTCGTCCTGTCTCCGCCCTCACTCACCCACAAGTGAAGGTGGACCTAGGCCAGACCTCGACCAGTAGTACTCTTCCAACCAAGTCGAAGAGGACTGGCAGACCATAGAAATGAATGTCTCCTTCCCCGTCACCATTGCCATCTATTTTGGGCCCCCATCCTTCGACCTTGACTAGCATCCTTCCCACTCTGACCTTCAACCAAAACTCGTTGCCTCCTTTGCTTCCTCTGCCTATCTCCAGTCATCCCTCTCCTAAAAAGGCGGTACCAATCATCAAAAAAGAGCCTTCTCCATCTGTCACCGCGCCATCAACCCATAAGGTGGTACGGAAACCTCTTCTAACCTTGCCTAAGCAAAAGTCACCAACCTCGCGCATATCAAATAGCACGGACCCTCTATTGGGCTCATACTCATTGATATTGCACCGACTTCTCCAGACTTCTGACATAACCCTTCCGCCCATCAAGCCTTTCCAACCTCTTGGGTCTAAGCCCTCCTGGTTCGACGATACGAAAATCTGCTTATATCATTGTACACCAGGACATGACACCGAGACTTGTTGTGCTCTCAAGGCCGTCATCCGCCGCCATATGGAGAAAGACACTCTTCTCCTTGAGGACACTCTCAACCAGACCTCGACTCCTTCCTCTTCAAACACGTCAACATCTCACCAGCAAGACATGACCCCTTCCTCACCTCCTATTTTCGAAATCAATGATATCCGTATAACCACTAGGTCGCAGAAGGACAAGGTGAAAGAAAAAGCTGCCATTCCTTGGACCTATCCCTTCGTCAAGCCACCTCTTGCGCCCAAGCCTAAAATTTCTATCCTTGGTGCGTCCCAGCCTTCTTTGTCTTCCTCTTCTGGGCCAATTCATGACTCCATGCTGAAGCAGCTTCACCAGACACCTGTGAAGATGTCTCTTTATGACCTTATCCAAACCTCACCTCAGCACCGTCAAGCCCTTATCCAAGCCTTGCAGGCAGCGGAGGTCCAACCCGAGGACCCCCAACCACTCGCTGCCCTCGTCCATTCTTTATCTCCTGTCAACTCCATCACATTCAGCGATTTTGAGATTTCCACATCTAACACAGAAGATCAGGACGCCGCCCTCTTCATCACTGCCTATGTTGATCGGACACGCATCAAACGCGTTATGATCGATGGCAGTGCTAGCATCAACATTATCTCTACCCATGCCTTTGATCAGCTGTCTCTTCCCAAGAATTGCATCTCCAAAACTGACGTGATCTTACGCTCTTTCAATGACACCACCGCCATGACCATTGGCACAGTCATCCTTCACATCCGCGTTGGTCCACGCACAGTCTCAGAGCTCTTCTATATCATCGAAGGAGAGTTTCAATACAACCTTCTACTAGGCCGACCTTGGATCCGTGCCATGGCCTGTATACCCTCCACCCTGCACCGTTGTGTGAAGTTTGAGCATGACGGGCAAGTCCATACCATTCCCGCTGACTCTTCACCCTTCAAGACTTGCAACACCACCTACCGTCCCAACGATGTCCTCATTCCCATCAAACCATCAACTCTGGCACCGCCCCCATCTGCAGAAGCTTCGACCAATTCGCAATCGGCAGTCGCCCTCACCCCTCCTCTTCAAGCGTCGACCAAAGACCCCATGGAAGACATCTTCCAACGACTATCACTTGGGGAATATCGCTTGTTGACCCTAGACATGTTCCAAACTCCGCAAGAGTATGGACGCCTTCACCTCAGTCCCAATTACGACCATCGGATCGGGACGGTCGTACCTTATGGTCCTCCTCACTTCCAAACCAACTTTGTCTATGGGGGGCTTAATCGAGCTCCTACCAACGCCAATTCCCTTTCTTCACCTCAACCTTTCACATCTGATTTCTCATTTCTTGGCAACCCCACCTTTGCACACACTTACCTTCACAGGTGTGCATGGAAGGGTTTTGGTTTCGGACGTTATGAGCAGGGCTCCCATCAGCCCATCGAGCCGCTCAATGATCACGATGTCAAGAAACGGTATGGCTTGGGATATCATGACCCTACTCAAGCTCCTTCCGACCTCTGTCCCGAGCCAACCATCGACCAATCTCCTCCAGACTTGCCCATTTCTCCTTCGTCACCTACGGAGTCGGTGGTTTGCATCCCTCCTAGTTTTTTTTTCCATAAACACCGTCCGCCTGGAACCCCTGACCTATCAGCTCAATGGGGTGTCCAGGTCTCTCCCTCTCATTTTTCCTAGCATGGTAGAAGATGAGTCGGCAACCATTCACACTATCCACTGCATTGACGATGATGCCATCCTTTCCTACATGGGTGCCGATGACTCTTTCATCCAGCGTTTCCTCCCTTCTGAGACCCAGGTTATGTTAAATGAATCCACCATTGACATCAACCTCCCTTATTCTTCTATTGTTCCTCACGTCTTAAAGATTGGCCAATCCTTAGACGCTCAGGAGCAGCTTGACTATGCCCAGTTCCTTTCCAACCATAGCAAGGCCTTTGCCTGGACTTACAGCGACATGCCTGGCATCGACCCCACCATTGCTACCCATAACATTGTCACCAAACCAGAGGCTAAGCTTGTTAGGTAGAAGCTTCAAAAGATGCATCCTCACGTTGCGCTCCTTGTCAAAGAGGAGCTTCAGCGTCTTCTTTCTGTCTTCTTCATCTAACCCATTGATTATCCACAGTGGGTCTCTAACATCATCCCAGTTACTAAAGCAACTGGGGGGATTCGGATCTGCACAGACTATCATGACCTTAACCTAGCCTATCCCAAAGACAACTTCCCTCTTCCTAACATTGACCAGCTTGTTGATCTCACGGCCGGCCACGAGATGCTATCTCTCATGGACGGGTTTTCAAGATACAATCAAATCCTGATCGCACCGGAAGATCAGCACAAGACTACCTTTATCACCCCATGGGGGACTTTCTGCTATCGAGTCATGCCTTTCGGCTTGAAAAATGCTGGTGCCACCTATCAGCGCGCCATGACCTACATTTTCCACGATCTCCTCCACAAAATCATGGAGGACTATGTGGATGACCTTCTCGGCAAGTCCAAACTTCGCTGCGACCACTTGACCATTCTCACAATCATCTTCTATCACCTTCTTCAATACAATGTCCACCTTAACCCCAAGAAGTGTGTCTTTGGGGTCCTCTCAGGCAAACTTCTTGGCTTCATCATTTCCTTCTGTGGTATCGAGATAGATCCCGCCAAGATCCGCGCTATCCTCGAAATGCCACCCCCGACCAATCTCAAGCAGCTTCGCAGTCTACAAGGGAAGCTCCAGTCTATTCTCCATTTCATCTCACAGCTTTCAGACCGCTGCCAACCTTTCCATCACCTCCTTAAGAAAGACGTCTCCTTTAAATGGGATAAGGACTATCAAGAGGCTTTTGAAGCCCTCAAAGGCTATCTGGTCTCTCCACCAGTCCTCATTCCACCTAAGGACGACCAACCCTTCTACCTTTATATCTTTGCCACCAACCATTCGTTAGGTGCCATGATCACGCACCGAGACGAGCATCATCGCGAGCAAGAGGTTTATTACATCAGCCAAACACTGGTCGACTATGAAACTCGGTATACTCATACCGAGAAACTCTATTTGGCATTAGTCTTTTCCACTACCAAGCTCTGCCACTATCTTCTCAACCACAAAACCTTTGTCGTCACTCACACTGACCCTCTCAAGTACATTCACTCCAAGCCATACCAGAATCAACGTATGGCTCAGTGGCTCATGCTGCTTGCGGAGTTTGACCTCGAATTCATCCAACAGAAATCTATCAAGGGGCAAACCATCGCTGACCAACTGGTAGATGCCCCTCTTCCCGACAACCAACCTTCCCACTGTGAGTTCCCTGACGAGTCTATCGCTACCCTTTCCACCGATGACACCGTCTACCAAATGACTATGTTCTTTGATGGCTCCAAATGTCAACTCGGCGGGGGTGCGGGGGTCATCCTCATCCCACTCGAAGGGGAGCCCATGCCTCTATCTTTCAAGCTTGACTTTGATTGTACCAATAATATGGCTGAATACGAGGCCTTAATTTTGGGACTTCAGACTGCCCTCTCCCTCCACATCAAGTCTATCAACATCTTCGACGACTCGCAGCTCGTCGTTAATCAAGTTAACGGTTCATATCTCTGTAAAAATGAAGTTTTATAGAGGTATAAGAATCGTGTGGACCTTCTTTTAGCATCTTTCGACCATCACCTCTTGTAGACTGTTCCACGCTCTACGAACAAGTTTGCCGACACCATGGCTTCTCTTGCTTCACATATCCCATATTCATCATCATCATCCCACCTTTTTGTCACAGTGCATCGTGTACCTTTGCCTTCATATATCTCTCCTCATATCGACCATATCAACACTATCAATTCTAGCCCACGAGATGATTGGTATAAGTAACTCATGGACTACTTGTCTCTTTCTGTCACTCCTTCCAACCTCTCTAGCAATGCGCGGCGAGCTTTCATCAAGCGCACAGCTCGCTATACCATGCTAGGGGTCCTTCTCTATAAGCAAGGCTTCAACGGCCTCCTTCTTCACTGTCTAACCTCCACTGAAGCTCCTCAAGCCATAAAGCAAGTCCACGACAGGATTTGTGGTGGACACTTCAGTGGAAACTCGGTTGCCAAGCGCATCCTTCGCCTAGGTTATTATTGGCCCACCCTTCATCAAGACTGTAGCGACTATGTTCGACGTTGCATCAAGTGTCAGCAACACTCTAACCTGCTTCATCTCCCCAGCCACGCCTTGCAAGTCGCTCAAGATTTTTGGCCTTTCTCTCAGTGGGGCTTGGATCTCATCGGTGAGATCAACCCTCACTCGTCTCTTCGTCATCAGTCCATCATCACTGCCACTGAGTATTTCACCAAGTGGGTGGAAGCCATTCCTCTTGTCTCCACAAAAGCCGACAAAATTGTCGACTTCATCAACAGCCACATCATCTGTCATTTCGGTCTCCCTCACAAAATCATTACCGACAATGGCAAGTCCTTCAAAAACAAGACTGTCCAAAAACTATGTGACTCATTTGGCATCAAACTCAGCTTTTCTTCGCCTTACTACCCACAAGCAAATGGGCAGGCAGAGGCTTCCAACAAAATTCTCACCAAAATTCTCATGAAGGTGGTCAACGATACAGGAAGGGATTGGCACATTCATATTCCCTTCACTTTGTGGGCCTACCGCACTAGCATCTGAACCTCTATGGGTGCTACTCCCTTCTCCCTCGTGTACGGAATAGAGGCTGTCTTACCTCTCAAAGTGCAGATCCTGTCTCTCCGCATCTCCCTGCATGACATTCTCTCCAACGACGACTTTCATCAAGATCGCTTAGCTCAACTTGAGTTACTTGACGAGCGCCGTCTTGCTGCCCTTAATCATCTCCATGTCTACCAAAGTCGCATAAAGCGGGCCTACGACAAAAATCTGTGAGAATGAGATTTCAACATCGGAGACCTCGTCCTCAAAGAGAATCAGCACGTGACCAATATGGAGCGAAGTAAACGAGGCAAATTCGCCCCCAATTGGCTTGGACCTTTTATCATCACGCACAAGTATGGGTTAGGGACTTATCGTCTGTCTTCCCTCGACGGACGGCCAGAACTTGAGCCTCTTAATGCGTTGCATCTTCGACCATTCTTCTGCTAGTCGAGTACTCGTCTACTTGACACGTAACTTGAGCTCGTCCCTTGAGCAATCCTCGTCCTCTTAATCCTCATCCCTTTCAACCCTATTCCCCTTTAACAAGTCTTCTACAACCCTTTTATGATACATGGATGCTTTGTCCTAATAAAAGGGGCGTCCTTGAACTTTTACAGTCTTGTCCGTGACTCAAATTCCTATCAAAAAAAAAAAAAAAAAAAAAACAATCAAAATCAAGATGTCAAAACATATCCATGGTCACAAAATCAAGTCAAATTCAAAAAGACAGACTGCTCCCTCGAAGGACAGCTGTACTATCATTGCTGTATTACTAGACTGATCCCTCGAAGGATAGCTAGGCCAACTTATCAAACATTATTAAGCAAAAATATAGACCACTCCCTCGAAGGATGGCTATGACTAAATCTTGCTACAAAAAACAACCTTTCTTAGAAGCTTCCCGCATTGATCAGCTTCGCAACATGACCACTACATCAAAAGACATATCTATGTAGGCTTCCCGCATCGATCAGCCTGCACCAAAAAAAAAAAAAAAAAAAAAAACGAGTCACGGACTTGGCTTGTAGTTGTCTCAGGGTCTCCTATCAAAGGGGCAAGGTTATTCCTGCTCTTAAACTAGGTTACCCTATCCTCCTCCTATCACCTTCTCAAGGGACTTCGAGCTCACTTTAATGTCAAAGTGATTCGATTACCGTTCTAACTCAACACTGGTCAACGACGTAATGCATGCACGGGGCTTTGGTTCTACTAACCCCTATCTATGCTTCCTTTCTGGTCCTTGTCAATGAAAGAGCGATTTGCCTTTCATCTTTTCTCTTCGCTTTGGTCACATTTAACCACATCAATTAGCGACTCATCTCAAACCCAGCCATTTTCATCATTTTCAGCTGACATCATCCTAGACCATTTCACATAGTTTCTATGGACACCAGTACACATGGAAACTACCGACTAGACCCAATTTATGTTAAGCATAAACCAATACTTGCTGAAGCATAAATCGACTTCTATTCATTTTTAGCATATATCCATTGCGACTATGGAAACTTGCTAGGGATGAAAGACTCTCGACTAATTCTACAGAATACACCATCTGTAGCATCATTTTATCCTCATCTTACCCTCGCCATTTCAACACATGACCAATCTCATCATCGACCAATCTTCTCAATTTGTCCGAACTACATTGGTCTGAGGCCCTATGACCAGGGCTATGTAGGCAGCACTCAGATACCACATCTTCTGAGGTTAGCTCGACCACCCCCTTTTGTTCGTCTCTATGATGGACAAACCCTCTCTTCTTTGACTCTTATCACGACCAACTCCGTCAACTTTGACCAAGACCAATCATTTTCTTTGACCAAGACCAATCATTTTCTTTGACCAAGACCAATCATTTTCTTTGACCAAGACCAATCAATCCCTCTGACCCTCCCTCCCTTTTAGGGAGAACTACATCGGCCTGAGGCCCCTACGACAGGGGCTATGTAGGCAGCACTCAGTTGACATGGGGTCTTCTGGGGTTAGCTCGACCGCATCCTTTCGTCCATCCATCCCCTTGACCAATGACCATCCTTCGATCTTCGACCACTTCCAAGACAATGTTGCCTTGGTTGTTTTTGCGTGTGTGCTACCTCACGGCTGGTTAGCAGAATTGTCTGCAGACTATTTTTGACCCTTCGCAAGTATAGGATCACGAGCCAGTTGATCCCTACTACTTGTGGCTTTTTCGTGTTTCTGGGAGCACTTCCTGAGCCTTAGATACCTAGAACACGATGACCATTTGGAGCTTCAGCTTAAATTGAGTGACCCGATCAGCAGACGACTAAATGCTGGGGCCCAGTTACTTCAATTTTGGCACTCCTTGACCCTCAACATGCGACAATTTGACCCGACCCTCTCATGAAGTGGACTACGCGCAATCACGACTACTGCAGCATTTTCACTCACTCTCTTCTATCCATTTCTCTGTCAAATTGACACTCGATCTTTGGTTCCCTTCTCTCGACTATCGCTTTGAGGGGGGAACACCTCATCCTTTTTCTGGGGTAACCAACTCCTATTTTTGTCTTGCAGTTCGTCTAGAACAACCAACAAGACAAAAAGGGGCAAATGTAGACACCGTAAACGTGTCTGCACCTTGGTCCTCCCCCTTGTTCACCTTAAACCCCTATCCTAACCCTTGGCCTTGGCCCCCTTTCCACCCTACCCTTGCCACCTTGGATCCTCCCTTGAATCCCTCCACCTTCCCCCTAGCATTTATTAGGCCAAATCTCTTCATTATCTTCCCCCCATGCCCATTTTGGCATCCTCGTGACCGTTCTTCCCATACCCCCTCGCTCGGCGGCGTGCAAGAATGGGCAGAGGCTATTTTTAGCCTCTGTCCCCATTCTGCGACCGCTGATGTCGGCAAAACTGCCGGCGTCAGCATCCTTCATTACCCTTTTCTGCATCTGTTGTAGCCCCCTGGACCCTTGAGCTCGCAAACTAAACTCTCTTGGCATTTTGGCTTTCGTCTCTTCTCTGTTTGGACCTCGTGCAACAACAGCAACAGGTGTAAAGGTTATTCATCAAGAGTTCTCTTCTTGCTAAATCCTCTGTGGCTTCAACAACAGCTCTCTCAACCCTTCATTCAACAGGCAAAGAGGTAAGCAGACTCTGTTATTTGATTTCTTTTCTTTAAGCTTTCAGTTATCTGCTGCTTCCTACTCTCTCTATCCTTCCCCCTGAGAGGCTGAAAAGCCTTCTCAGGACCTGTCCTCTATCCATCCTCCTCTCACATTGTCCCACTTTTTATACCAATCCCAGACAACTCCCTCATCCTCCTTTTGCCAACAAAAGACCCTGTACAGGGCAAGACCACTCCTCAGTCCATTCAGACCCGTCCCCGAACTCAGTCTTGACCTTGTTCACGAACCAGACCCGTCCACAGTCCAGAAAGCAACCCAGACCCGACTACAGGCCACAACCCCGACCGACACCAGTCACTTCCCCAACCGACGTCGGCAGGGTAGCCGACACCGACAGATCAGATAACCGACGCCGGCGACATTTCTGACCTTGGCGACTGTCTTCAGCCCAACAACTCCTTCAGGTAATCATTTTGTCTTTTCTTTCCTTCCTAATTTCTTTGTCACTTCTGTATTCTGGCATTCTATATTTTCTTGATCTTTTATCTGTCTGTTAACAGTGGGTTGACCTCCCTTAAGGAAGTTTTCACACTTCCGGGAACAAGCTCTTGCTTGGCAACCCACCGCCTATCCATCTAACATTTTCTTGTCCAAGTTTCCTTTTTTCTTGCAGGTGTCATTCCTCCACAGCCAAAGAGGAGTGCTTACAAGCGTCTGGATTTACGGTGCGCAATCTTTATCCAGGTACTTCCCATGCCTTGTCCATTACTTTTTTAGTTTCTTCTTTCTCTTAGATCTAAAAGCGAATTTTGAATAGAAACACTCATGCCTCATCAAAGCCCTCCATGCCTCTTAATTGATCCTCTATCCCAATAATTGATGAGCCTATTTATCAATTTTAGTTGTATAATTTGAGTAATCCTTAGCCACACATTTCAATCCTAAGATGGATGGTTCAGGTTGATTTCAGACATTTACAAAATCTCTAAATAGAGAGGCCATGAACATCATTTCTAAGCTATTTTGGTGCAAATTTATAATGCACAAATATCTTCAATAATCCATTGAAATTAGTGTTATCATGCCAAATTGATTGCAAGCCAAGCCAAGCCAAGCCATAAGCCAAAGGTGCCAAGGAGAGATGGAGGTAGCCAGGCTTCCATTGCCAAGGACTTCATGAGCACAAGCCAAGCAAGCCACTACAACAAGCATTTTGGAGCATCCAAGGAAGGTAAAAGAGAGTTTATTTTGAATTTTAGTTGCGTATTTTATTCATGTTTTTTAACTAAGCTCTCCCTAGTGTCTAGGCCTAGAGATGTTATGCTAGTTAGTGTGTTTCTTTCATTTTATTTTCATTTTGGAACTAACACCATACTAACCATCCTTTCTTGAGTCAAATTCTTAAATCCAAAAAATCTACTAAAGAGATATGGGACAAAATGTAGCTCATTTATGAAGGAGATTCAAATGTCAATCTTGCTAAGTTACAAACTCACATAAGGTAATTTGAAAGTCTCAAGATGAAGGAAGAGGATTTTGTGGCATCCTTTCTTCATAGAGTTGATGAGATTGTGAACATCATCAGATGTCTTAGAGAGAACCTTGAAGAGGCTACTTTAGTTTAAAAATTATTAATGTCTCTAACCCTCAATTTTGATCCAAAAGTATCTACTATATAAGAAAGTCATGATCTTACTTAGTTGAAGATGGATTAATTGCATGGCACCCTTACTGCCTATGAGATGAGAGTAAATGATGATATACCACCAAATAAAGAAGCAAATTTTAGGACTAAAATGAAGACAAAGAAGAAGTTCCAAGGTAATAAATGCAAGGAGGATGACAATTTTGACATAGATGAGGATGAACTAATTATTTTGATTTTAAGGAAATTAAAAATAGGTTTAGGCAAGTATAAGGGTAAACTACCCCTCAAATGTTTCAATTGTGGAGAAGTAGGATATTTTGCTAATAAGTGCCCTCATAAGTATAAGAAGAATGATGATGAAGAGCATGATCAAGATCAAGATGAAGAAAATAATACATACATGTTTGACAAGAGGAATAAAGGTTTCAAAAAGTATGACAATAGGAAGAGGTTCTTAAATAATAAGAAGAGTCTCTACACCAATAAAGACTACAACTCATCAAATGAGAGTGAAAATAGTGAATCAGATTTTGATCATGAAGATGATGGTCCTATTGAAGATGAAACCCTCTTCATGGATAAGTAAGGAAGTTTATCACATAAAAAGGAGTCTACTTTGAGTGATTTAGATGATGATGAACATGAGGTGGACTTTGAGACTACATTGATAAACACTCTTGAACAATTGAATATTGAGAAGAAGATTAACAATAAGATATAGTGTCAACTCAAAGACTATGAGGAACAATTTAGTGTGTATGAGGCAAGAATGAATGAAGACACCAAGGAACATGAAGACATAGTCAAGCATCTCAGTTGTTAATTGGAAATCTTATCTACAAGCCTAAAAGATAAATAAGATTAATGTTCAAGGTATGTTTCTAAAAATAAGTCTTTGAAATATGAGTTAGAGAAGTTTGAAAACAAGGTGAAATAATTTGTCAAGTTTGATAAGAGTTCCAATGATCTGGATAATCTTATAAAAAGTTAAAAGTCTACTAGTGATAGATTTGGATTACGTTTTAATGAAGAGTCCAAAGTTGCTTCTTAAGTTGACATGAAGGTCAATGAGAGCAAGGTGGTTCAGCCCTTGAAGGTTACCAATCAATGAATAAATGATGGTGAAAATAGATTGAAGAGAAATCATATTAGACAACCTAATGCCATGAGGTATGAAATATTCATGGTTACTGTTACACATGCAATCAATTTTGTCATAAGTCTAGAGAATGTAAGAGACTTGCTAGAAATGAGTTTACGTGGAACTATGATGGGGTTCATCAGTTAAAAGGTGAAAAAATTTATGTGATTCAAATATATTAATTAGGGACACTGTGCTAAGTATTGTCAAAATAAGGAAAGGCAAGGCAAGCCTTCTTCAAAAAGAGTAGTTTGTTTCAATTGTCATGACATTATACACATTGATAGTTTTTGTCCAAACAAAGTAAGATAAGATGAGTTTCCATTAAAGAGTATTATTTGATACAAATATGATAAGAATGGTTAGATTTTTAGGTTCTGAAAGGAAAGGCCATTAAATCATATTAATTTCAATCAAGATCCAAGAGTGCAAGGTAGAAAGTAAGTTAACTCATGGAAGCCCAAGGTGAAAATTGTAAGTCATGATAAGTATGTAGGTCCAAGTAATATGTTTGATATGGTGGAGAATGATATAAAATTTTAAGCTTACCAAGGGGTATCATTGTCTGCTCATATTGAGAATGAAGAAACCAAGCTTAAGGAGAAGACCAAGATGCTGGTTGAGGCTAATTTTGAGGTGTGTATGGATCCAAGTGAACATCTTACTATTGATGAGAAAGTTTCATATAAAGAACATTAGTTGTCTATGCCTAGTGATGAGGTTCCAAAATTTAAGGTGGATTATTTAGATGAAAAGGTATGTTATAAATCTATGCTATCTCCATGTATTATCAATCCAATCCTAGAAGAAAAGGAGAATGTTTTAGTGGTTAAGCATTTTATTTCTCTTAAGCCAAAGAAGAAGAAGAAATAAAAGTATCAGATGACCAAGGAGGAGAAGGAATATGAGTAGTTGTGGGTAGCTCTTAGTTTCACACTATTCTAGGACATTTGAAGTAGGGTGTCTCTATCTATGCTTCTTAAGAGACTCCTTTCTATGGAGAAGTAAATGTTGCTATGTATGCAGTGTCTACAGGGTCAAAATAGGTGTTTCTAGGTGTCCTAATGATATCAATGAAATTCCAAGAATATTTTGATGCTCATAAAGGTTAGTGCACTTATTTGTGATGTGTTCCAGGTAGTTTTGAGTCTTGATGATCTTGTTTGTGCCAATTGAAGATTTTTGAGTGCTCTCAATTCTCTCAAATTTTGGCTTAAGGGAAAGTAGGCATAAAATGGGTTGTAGGAAGTCAAAATTCCCAAAGGTGTGAAGGCTCAAATCTTGGTCTAGAAGTATATGATGGTTGTTTCCTGGTGTACAAGAAGTTTTAGTGGTGGGCATTGACTAAAAGGAGGTTTATTGACCCTATTTATTTTTAGGATTCTAAGATTTTGGGCTCTAATAGAAAAGTGATTTTCCTTGTGAATTAAATTTTTAGGCTTCTTAATAGGTTTAATGAGCTGAATGGGTTGTCAAATCATGTTTCATAGATATTTGAAGGTTTATGGTTTTCAAATTATTCATGTTTTTGTCAAGATGGAAGCCTAATTAGCAACTTGGTTTGTGAAGGAAGTATGTTTCATAGGATGAGATAGGTGATGAAAATTGGTGTTATTGAAGGGTTATATGATAATTATTCATATATTAATCTCTAGGTCTTTAAAGTGAATCTACTAAAAATTATGGGATTTACAAGTTACAGGTAGGGCTACATGGAATCTAGACAAGCCTAATGAGAAGAAGAGTAATTTGTGTTTAGTTTCACCAAAATATCAAGGTATGAGTATTTATAAGAGATTTTTTAGGTTATTTTAGATCATGTTTCCTATTTGGCGAGTGGGATGAATTTCTATTGGTGGTCCTTGTGGTAGCTTGAGATAGAAGGCTAATAAGCCTAGATGGTGGTTCTTCATGGTGTGTGGAGATTTGAAGATGCTTAGGAGGTGAAATTGATTATAAATATTATGGGGAGTCCCTATTAGATGTTTTATTTATGATTTCCATCATATTTTAGTTTTTTTGTTTTTCTTTTTTCATTAGGTGTGGTGCTTGATTAAAGAAGATTGTTGGCTTATTACAAGAGGAAGTTGTAAAGGCAAGAAGAGGTAGGCTCAAGGTAAGGGGAAATTTTTTAATATATTTATAATATGGTGTTTCTAATAGTATAATTTTCAATTCATCAAGATTATTTGGTACCCAATTTTCCATTATGTCAAAGGGAGAGAAAGTTCCTATTGTGATAGTGCTTGAAGAGAGAGAAGGAAGTTGAGCTGTATGATGAGTGTTGACATCAATGACAAAGGGGAATATTTTTGGAGAGTTTTTAGTGATGTCATAGAAGTTTCCAAGTGAGTGGATGAAGATATATGATAGTATAAAGGGATAATGATAAAGTGTATAATGTGCGTAACCTAGTATGCTTGGTTGATCTTCAAAGTTTGACTATTTAGAGATGATTAAAGATGAGTCTAAAGTACTTAGATTATATAATAGGTCCTATTAGAGGTAAAGGATGATTAGATATCTTGTGTATATAAGTGGACTTAATTTGTTAGTCCATAGTTTTCATCTAGATATTTTGGGTTCAGTGGCAGAAAATCTAAGTAGGTAGTTTGATAACATCATAATTACCACGTGTGGATGAGTCAGTAGGAGTTGGTCATATGGTTGTGATAAAATTAGTCCCAAGTTACCATGGTCCAAGTATCAATTCATTTAATTAGTCTCATCCAAATATATATGTGTTCAAAGTTGGGCTCCTAAGTAGTTTGATAGTGTTTTCCCATACTTAGCCAAATTTGCATATGGCAAGAAAAGTCAAGTAGGCATTTTGATGTAGTCATATTTCACATGTGTAGTAGTTTCAAGAGAACTTGATCATACGGGTTTGTTAATTTTGGTGTCTAGTTGATATAATATAAATTTTAGGTCATGCGATGAAGTTCATCAAAAGATATGTATGTGCAAATTTGGCTTTCCAAATAGTTCTTGACATAGTTGGCTCTGTGGTCAAAAAATTTGCGTGAGTAGATTAATAGAGTTATATCTCACATGAGCAAAGGTTTCATGAGTAGTTTAACAAATGGTTATATTAACCTGTGAATGAAGATCATATGGTGAAAATTTTAGAACATGCGTTTGATCGTAGCAAAAGATATATCTATCCAAAGTTGGCCTTCCAGACATATTGTAATGGTTCCTATACTTAGTCTATTTTGCATGATGTTAAAGATCAAGACCAAATGGAGATATTATGGCTCATGGGAATTCATATAGATCAATATTAATAGAGTTTAGTTAGTCAAATGAGTAAAATTTTTATTTGGTTAATGAATTTAAAGATCAAGCTCCTTACAAAAGGATCAATGGAGTGTGTTTGTTCCAAGGTGTTAGGAAACAGTGTGATGAGGACAAGTTCAAAGTTTAACATTGAGTAGAGATAAATATCATGATTATTCTAAGATTTAATAGTGATTATGTTTTCATACTAATAAAGATAAATAGTGAATATTAAATTCAAAAGGTCAAAGTGAAAGTTGTCTAGCATGGCTAAAGAAAAGATAATCTCGAAGAGATCGATGAAACGTATGAGGTCAAAGTTTTCATATTACACAAGATGAAGTCAAAATTTTGAGGTTTAACATTTTGGAAATGGTGAAATATGAGTTAAAGTTTGAATAAAATTTATGGTGTGTATTTTATCTAATATTTGAGGGCATGAGATGTGTTTAAGTGATTGAAGTTTAACTATGACCGTTTGAATTCAACTATTTGAATTTAACAAAGGAAAGACCAATGTCTAGTTTTTGGGCCATATCATTTGGTCCAGGTAGAATTTAATCACGGTGTAAAAAGTGAATTTTTATAAGACTCCAAGGCACATATGGTAATATATATTTAAATATTTTAAAGTCTATATGGTCAAAGTTATGAAGGTTCAAAGTTGATTATGTTTTCATGTATGATTTGCAAGAAACCCAACAAGGGTATTTGAGATGTGCTTGTTGGTATCTTGATTTTTAAAGGTAAAATATGTATTATAGTATGTTTAAGAATATATGAGGACCATCTATGTGTATTATGAAGGTTTAACCAATAATATGAAGTATGAACAAATGGTTGGAAGTTGATTGTGTTTTTGTTATTGATGACTGTATGTACATAAAGGTGTTTGAGCTAATTAAGCATTAATAAAAGGGTGATATGATGGATATGTGAAATTGAGAAGGATATATAGATCATGTGGCATGTTTCCATATGTTGGAAAGTTTTCTTATGTTCCTATTTTTCTTGAAGAAATGTCAAAAAGGTGAATGGGTCTCCATGAGACCTATAAGAGTTACAAGGGCCTAATTAAAAGGTGTAGCTACCTAAGGGTGACCCATAAATGATATCGATGACATATGTGGATTGTGTTTAGATGTGTATTTTTATGTTATAAGACTTAAGGACTAAGGCATGCTTAATTTTTGACCAAGGTGTTGATAATCATGAATGCTCTATAAATAGTGAAACTAAAGATGATGGTTTCTAGACTTGTGTAAGGCTTGTTGGTGTAGAGTGATCGTTAAAGAGAAGAGAGGATAGGTAGTTTGAATATTATATGATTTGATGAGAAAAATAGTTTTTTGAAAATGTGTGTGACTTATAGGTCATATTTTTAATGATAAAATAGTTCTCTTATAGTTTGAGGATATGCAAAAAGGTTTGATTGTGCATATGAGGATAGTTTGAGTGAAGAAGGAGAGATATTATGGAATGCTTATATGAGAGGATTGTATGCGATATAAAGAGATTTTATGAATGGGTTATAAAATTATGGATACATCATTAGGTTTTGAATATATTAGTTCTAAGGTGGGGGTGTTCATTTCATAGGAGGGTCTAAAGGACTTGATCTTCCTTAGGGGAAGTTGCTTCTTGTGAAATAGGTGTTTCAATAAATGCCTTAGGTTAGAATGACTTGAAAAAGGTTTTTGTTAAGAAGGAATTTATAAATATCTTGTTTATAATCTCTTATAGGATAATTATTCTATATGTTATAGGCTTGAAAGTGGGTTTTATTCCTCATGAGGATTTCCCATAGGAACTATGTGTTGTGTGTTTGATATTGTATATGCATTGAATGAATGAGCCATCTTGTTAATGCTAATTTATAAAATTGATATATTCTAATTATTTAATAGTTTTTAATGATTAAAATTAAAATTAAAATATTTGGGCTCATTGATTCACCCCCTCACTTAGTGATTGTACATCTAACATTTAACTTGAAAAACATCAGACACTTTGACCTATTTGACTCCATGCACTCTATTGATCTTCATTGCATGATCACATGCTCATCTTTAGATCCTTTGATAGATTAATATGCTCATTGGTGTAGAGTGGATTACAAGAAATGATTAGTCAAGAATTAGTTTAAGTTATCAAAGATAAATGCTTAAAGAGCTAATTAAATCAAGCCAATATATTCATGTGGGTTTTCTTTAATAATAATAAGATAAAAATGAAATAAAGTAAACCATTACCTTCCCAAGTGACTCCATTGCTCAAAAGTGGCTCAAAAACATTTTCTCCCCTTGATCAATCATTCCTTTCTTCATCAACAATGGTGGTAAACTCCTCTAATGTCTCAAGAACACTCCATAAAACCTAGGATCATGATAATGAAACTATCTAATTGCCTATAAAATAAAGCTAATACAAATATGAATAATACAATAATCAAAACACAAATGTTTTGTGAAGATACTTTAAGATTATAAAATTACAATAATTGAGCTTAAAAATGATGTTCTATGCCATCCTATTTATATATTTTTGAGATTTATCAAGATCAACCATAACCATCCATCTCAATTTTGAGATGTGTGGTCATGAATTAATCTAATATTTGAAATTAGATCTATACATATACTCATCATGATTTGGGAGGAAGGGGATTAATGTGGCATGGGATGCATTAAAGAGGTATGGGAGACCCATAATCTTGATATTTTATGCATTTATGGCTTATAGATACCACCCCATAGATGATGTCACTAGGTGATACAAATATTAAGAATCAATTTCCAATATTGAAATAATCAATAACTTCCATAGAAAATCCACTTAAGCTCTTGATTTGAATTAATTATCCTTCAATAAGATTGATCAATGTTTATGCAAATCTTTGGGAATTGGTCCTCAATTAATCAAAATGATCAGAAAGTCATATTACTGGGTTGTAATTTGACTAGAGAAGAATTAGAAGGTGATGTTTGATGCATTAAAACCATATTATCATTCAGAATGTTTCCAACACAAAATAATAAAGGTATGTGATGTGTACTAATGAATTAGAAGAAAAGAGTGATCTAGAGCACAAAAAGGTGAAATCATCTTTTTGATTCAAAATGAATTGATCAAAGCTAGGTATCTCATAAAATGCAACTCCCCTTTTAGGGATACATTAGCCTAAATCAACACTTGTATATGAAAATATCAAACTATTTAACACATTTTATGGATTTTGGCCTAAAATATGCATTTGAGTACAATTTGAGTAAAATTAACAATTTCAACACAAATAGTGTTAGTAATTGGATGTCTACATTTTTCCCCTTTTTGAGAAGGCATAGTGAGACATTCAGGTGAAGTAATGTCCTTTCAAATAAAAAAATTATCAATAATAAATTAGAAATGACCCATGATTCCCATTTGAGAAGACATACTAGGATGAAAGAGAAGGATGGACTCTCGAAATGAGAGGGACAATGAGAGATTAACCCATAGAATAGATCACATCCAGATGAGCTAATGCTTAAACACATGGTTACCATCAATGATCAAAATATAATTATAGGTATAATGGGCCCCAAAGATGGGGGGAATGGGAAGGATTCAATCCATAAAGTAAAGGAAACACTTTGAATGCACCTAATTTGAGAGTAAAAGTTGTGTATTTATGACATTGATCAATCGTAAGACAAGTTACAAACTAATACATTGCCATCGTGGGCATTAGTGTGGAGAGATTAGAATTAGAGCAAAAGGATAACACAGTCTCCATAAAGATATGATTATAATAAGTGCCCCAATAAAGTAGATTTGATCATGATAAGATAGTTATACCCTAGTAGGGCTAATTTTGATCACTGATAAAGAATAAATAATGGTTTACCCCTATAAGGCTGATTTGATTTTGACATTGGTTAGATGTTGTGACCTATCATGGGAAAATTAGAAATAAATTAGATTAAGAATATAACCTAAAACATAGATTAAAGAGAGTGGGCATAAACATAGATGCAATGGTGGAATGGATTATAAAAATCCACAAAAAATTAGGCATACAAGAATGTACTTCATCATGAAAGAGATGAAAATAAGAATGAAGAATAGCTGAGCTAACCTTAATAGAAATTGAATGCTACCTACATAGTCTAGTATGACCTCAAGTTGATGTAGTTAAACCAAATAATGGGAGAGAATGGAATGAGGGATGAATAAACCTAACCAAATATTAATTAGTGTTTCTATGCTATTTTCGCTTTCTACATTCAAAGAGAGAAATAAGAAACTAAAAAGAATGGTCTAAGGCTTGTATGTACCTGGATGAAGTCGTGTGCACCATTATCCAAACGTTGTGAGAACTCCTCTTTGGTTGTGGAGGATGACACCTGTAGAAGAAAGAGACTAAGACAAAGAAGGCATTAGATGAGGAGATGGTGGGTTGCCAAGCAAAAGCTTGATCCCAGAAGCAAAAGCTTGAGGGATGTCAACCCACTGATTGATAAAAGTAATGTCTGATAAAAGTTAGAATGATAAAAGACTAAAATGATTAAAGACTAAAAAGGAAATAGAATCAAATGCTTACCTGAATGTTGTTGTCGACTTGGTCACAATCACTGATGTCGGTGGTCCTACCAGTGTCAGTTGTCAAGGTCTGTCGATGTCGGTTAGTCTACCGAAGTCGGTTTGGGCAGTGGTCTCTGTGGCTGGTGTCGGTTGGGGCAGTAGTCTGTGGATGAGGTTTGGATGAGTTTTTGTCCTGTGGATGGGTTTGGGAACGGCTATGGGTCTGGTTGAATGGTCTAGAGGTCTGGGTCTGAGAGTTTGGTTGAATGCTCTGTACAGGGTCTTTGCAAGCAAAAAGAATGGTCTGAAAGAGGGACCAAACAGAACATAGAGGCAATAGGGAGACATGGAGATAAGGATTCAGGTCTGGTCTAGTCTGGTGATAGGAAGTGTTGAATGGGAGCTAACAACTAATACATTTCTAGATTATTCAAATGAAATAAAGGAGCTCATACCTACTGAAGAAGGAGAGTTGCTGATACTTGTCCCCATTGTTGATGTAGCTTGTTGATGCAGAGTCCTTGCTATTGCTGTAGCTGGTGCAGAAGCCCTGTGAGAGAGAGAGTGAGAGGTCTAGTTTAAAGATTGGTAGAGTGATTGGCAGAGTGGTGGATGGTCGAAGACTAAAGATTGAAGGAGCCGATGATCAGAGGTCAGGTGATTGAAGGTCGAAAGAGTGGATCTGTGTTCTGAAGGTGGAATGCAGTCTTGAAGTCTAATGATGCTGACAAAACTACCAACATCAGTTGAATAATGACTGATGTCGATGGCTATAGAATGGGGACAGAGGCTAATTTTAGCCTTCTACCCATTCTTGCATGCCACTGGGTCAAAGGGCTGTGGGAAAATGGTCGAGAGGGTCTAAATAGGTGTGGGAGAATGAAATGGGGGTCATAAATGGGTCATGGGGGGGATGAAGGGAATCCAAAGAAGGGCATCCTAGGGTGGTGAGGTGGCAAGGGAGAGAGAATTATTAACTTAAAATAAGATAATTATTTTAAATTAATAAGACATGGGTTAGAAGTGTTGAAGTGGATGAAGGGGACCAAGGGGGGAAAGGACGAGGAGGATGACCAAGGGAGTAGATACGATTTCAGTGTCTACATTTGCCCCTTTTTGTCTTGTTAGTTATTTTGGACAAACTGCAAGACAAAAATAGGAGTTGATTGCCCCAAGTGCAGGATAAGGTAGATTTCGTCTTGTTGGTTGTTCAAGTGAACTGCAAGACAAAAATAGGAGGGGGTTGGTTGCCTCGATTATGGATGAGGTATTCCCCCTAAAAGCAAGAGTCGAGGGAAGGAAACCTAGAATTGGGTGCTGATTTGACAAAGAGTGGATGAAGAAGGGTGAAGATGGAGTGTGAACACTGCAAAAGTCATGATTACGCATATACCACTTCACGAGATGGTCAGGTTAAATTGTCACAGGTCGAGGGTCGAGGAGTGCCAAAATTGAAATAACTAGGCCCTAGCATTTGGCCATAGCTGATCAGGTTATTCAATTTAAGCTGAAGTTCCAATGGTCATCATGTTCTAGGTATCTCAGGCTCAGGAAGTGCTCTTATAAACATGAAAATTTCACAAGTAGTGCAGATCATCTGGCTTGCGATCCTATACTTGTGAGGGTCAAAAATAGTCTACGCACAATTTTGCTAACCATTCATGAGGTAGCATACATGCAAAAAAAACCAAGGTAACATTGTCTTGGAAGTGGTCATGGTTGAAGGAGATAGGCATGATCTCCAATGGTCATTGGTTGAAGTGGATGGATAGACGAAAGAATGTGACCGAGCTAACCTCAGAACACTGAGTGCTGCCTACATAGCCCCTATTGTAGGGCCTCAGGCCAATGTAGTTCTCCCTAAAAGGGAGGAAGGGTCAAAGTGGTCGATGGTCTTGGTCTTGGTCAAGGTCATGGATTGGTTTTGGATGAGGTCAAGGTCATGGATTGGTTTTGGATGAGGTCAAGGTCATGGTCAAAGAAAAGAAGGTTTGTCCATCAGAGAGACGAACAAACAGAGGTGGTCGAGCTAACCCCAAAAGACATCGTGTCATCTAAGTGCTACCTACATAGCCCTAGTCTTAGGGACTCAGACCAATGTAGTTCAGATAAAGAGGCAAAATTGGTCGATGATTGGTTTGGTTATGTGTCAGAATGATGAGGAGAAAGAAGATGTTACAGCCTTTTCCAAATGGTGTATTCTGTAACATTGGTTGAGGGGTCCTTCATCCCTAGCAATTTTCCATATTCATGATGGATGTATGCTAAAAATGAATTGAGGTCTATTTATGCTTCAGCAAGTAATGGTTTATGCTTAACATAAATTGTGTCTGGTCGATAGTTTCCATGTGTATTGGTGTCCATAGAAACTATGTGAAATGGACTAGGATGATGTCTGATGTCATGATGTTGGTCTGAAAATGTTTTGGTTGGCTTGGTTGGGTAGAAAAAAGTTTGGTTGAATGTGACCAAAGTGTGAAAGATAAGTGAAAGGCAAGTTGCTCTTTCATTGACAAGGACCAGAATGAAAGCATAGATAGGGGTTGTTAGAACAAAGAGCCCCATTCATGTGTCACGTCGTTGACCAATGGTTGTGCTAGAGAAGTAATCGAATCACTTGACATTAAGTGAGCTTGAAGTCCCTTGAGTATGTTGGGGTGATGGGTAGGATATGTGATACGAGAGGATGGAGTAACCCCTTTTGTGGTAGGAAGAACCTTGCCCCTTTTATAGGTGACCCAAGAACGACTATAGGCATGTCCATGACTTTATAACTTAGCAGTCATTTTTTTTGGTGGTGGACTGATCGATGTGGGAAGTCCACGTAGGGATGTTGCTTTGCTTGGTGGTCATATATGTGAAGCTGATCAATGCGGGAAGATTCAGAAAGGGTGCTGTCTGTAGCAATATTTAGTCATAGCCATCCTTCGAGGGAGTGGTCTATATTTTTGCTTTATATGTTTTTGATATGACTTTGGCCTAGCTGTCCTTCAAGGGAGTAGTCTAGTAATACATCAATTATGTAGCTATCCTTCGAGGGAGCAGTCTACATTTAAAGTTTTATGACCTTTGATATGATAGGTATCCCATTTTTGACATGTTTTGTTGACTGAAGTTTTTAGCCATGGACGAGCCTCTAGAGGTTTAAGGGTTCCCTTTTATTAGGAAAAAGCATTACTGCTTGACAAAAAAGGGTTGACAAATGTTGGGAAATAGGGTTGAAAGGAATAGGAATGACGAGGATGGGGATTTTCTCAAGGTACGAGCTCAAGTAAAATGTCAAGTGATTGAGTACTCAACTAACAACAGAATGGTCATAGATGCAAGGCATTTAAGGAGCTCAAGTTCTAATAAGTCCCTGGGCCATGCTTGTGCATTATGATGAAGTCTGAGTCAATTAGGAGCAGACTTGCCCCATCTACCTCTTCAAGATTGGTCATGTATTGATGTTGGATGTGAAGTTGGTTGATATGGTTGCTGATTGGTCGAGACTGGTTGAATATTTGGTCAAAGATTGATTGAGGTCATGATTGATGATTGGTTAGTGTCTGGTCAATGTCATGGTCAATGTCTGGTCATGGTCAATGTTTGGGTGAATGTCTGGTCAATGTCTTGGTTGAGATTTGGTTGAGGTCTTGGTCAATGTCATGATCGAGGTCTGGTTGAGGTCTGAATTGATGATTGGTTGATTTTTGGTTGATATTTGCTGATATTTGGTCGATGGTTGGGTTGAAATTGGTATTTGGTCAATGATTGGTCAAAATTGGTCGAGACTGGTTGAAGCTTGGTCGATTGATTGGGTGAAAAGGTTGGTTGATTGATTCAGTTGAGACTGGTCGAGGCTAGGTTGCATGTGTAGTCGAGGTTTGGGATTAAAAGAGTGATTGATATTTGGTCGAGACTAGGTTGAAGGATTGGTCGAGGCTTAGATGAATGTTGAATTCCCCCAGTGGCTAGGGAAAATGTTTGATAGATTGGTCAAGGTTGGTTGAGGCTTGGTGGTCAGATTGACGGTGTTGATGTCGAATAAAGGGGTCAAAGGTAGCAAAGGGACCATAGTCTAGCATGGAGATCCCAATTTAGGTGATGAAGTTGGAGAAGTATGGGTCGGTATTGATGATTTGTCAAAGAGGTGGTCAAGAGGATCCTTGATGAGAAGGGAATTCTTTCTCTAATGTTGATGAGTGATAGCTTTAAGAGTGAAACAATGCTCAGTGTCATGTCCCAGAGTGTGATGATAATGATAGAATTTAGAGTTGTCAAACCAAGATGGTCTTGATCTGAGAGTCGATGAGTGGGGCGGTGTTGAAGGTTTGTTGATGTTGTGGTTGAGAAGAAGGGTGTCATTCCCCAGACATTGGTGAATGACAACCTTGAGGGCACAACAATGCTCAGTGTCATGCCTAGGCGTGTGATGATATGCACAAATCTGAGTGTCATTGAACCAGGGTGGTTTTGGTCTGAGAGATTGATATGGTTTAAGAGGTGGGAGGTTGATGCGAGAAGACTGCAACAATTGCCGTAATAGTAAGGCATAATAACTTGCTAATGGGTCTGTGTGTCTTGTTGTAGTGGGGGTTGATAACTTTGGTTTGAGAGGTGTAAGAGGCATTGGTCGATGGATTGGAGGAGATATATGTCTGATGGGTTGAGAGAGTAATGGAGGTGACTTACCTCTATGAAGTATGGGAGTAGAAAGCACTCCTATTAAAGTGGACGAATGCGGGCCCAAGATTGAGGATACTGATGAAGGTGGGGGAGGAGTCCTCCGGTGTGGTTTAGTGGCCTTCTTTGGTTTGAGTTGAGGACCACCATTGTGTGAGGTGAGGTTAGATATGAGTTTGGGTTTAGATGTGGATGGAGGTGAGTGAGATGTAGCAATCTTAGGCAAAAGGCAAGAGGAAACCATGACTGAATCTTCCTCAATCGAAATGGGTGGAGAGACTGCATCTTCTCTTGGTGGAGAATAAATAGGAGAGTGTGGCTCCTCAAGAGGGCAGAGGGCAGGGATGATGGTGCCTTCTATTTGTGGTTGAGAAGTAGGCAAGGTAGGGTCCTCCATTGGTAGGAAGAAGGATGACGGTGGGCTTAATGGCATAGGTATGGTCAAGGCGTCCTCCAGTATAAGAGAGGTCAATGGAGGAATAATAGGAGAAGAGGGTTCTTCTAGCTGTGATGGACTAATAGGAGAAGAAGGGTCTTCAACCTGTGAAGGAGGTTGGTCAGGGACAAGAGGCAAGACCATGTTGACCATGTGTATATCATGCTCGTGGGAGCTATCAGCCATGGTCTGGACATTATTTTGGGTAGGCGGATGATTAGGAAAAGGTTGTTTGAAGATGTTGATGTGTTGGTTGGGGGGGGTGTTCGGGTTATCCAAAACAAGATCCCCCTTATTGATCATGTCTTGGACTATGTTTTTAAAAGTTTGGCAATTGTCGATGTCATAGTCGTGGATGTGATGATAGTGACAGAAGTCAGCCTCCCTATACCATGTAGGGAGGGCTTTTAAAGGGTCGAATTGAGGTGGTTGGATTGGAGGGAGATTGAGGACCCCCTACTTGACTAGTTTTTCCAAAATGGAAGCATATGATTCTCCAAGCGGAGTGTATGAACACTGGATGTATCGTTGTTGGAATTGTTTGGTGATGCTTAGAGATGTAGAAGGTTGAGAGTGATTATTTGTTGTCGAGGATGGTGATCTAATGATCACAGTGTTGGCCACTCCTTTGGATTTGGAGTTGGCAGAAGAAGAAGGTCTGGAAGAAGAATGGTCATTGACTTTTGCGTTGGTATTACACAATTTGACCTTATCTTTTTCAATGGCGTAGAGTTTGAGCTTTTAGGCCATGGTGAAAGCTTCATCGAAAGTGCAGAATGTTTGAACCCGCAAGGTAGAAGAGATGTGCCTATCACATGCTTGAGAAAAGAGCTTGATGAGCTCATATTGAGGTAAGGAGAAGGAGAGCTGGTTAATCAAGCTTCTCCAACGGGTGACAAAATCGACTATTGATTCATCGTCAAATTGCCTGATGGAGTAGAGGTCTGTGATCGAGACTTGTTTGGTGATGTTGATATAAAAATGGTCAAGAAATAATTAGGTGAGTTGCGTGAATAAAAAGATAGAATGTCTGGTAAGAGAGC
Source organism: Torreya grandis (assembly GCA_037957365.1). Lineage (NCBI taxonomy): Eukaryota > Viridiplantae > Streptophyta > Pinopsida > Cupressales > Taxaceae > Torreya > Torreya grandis. Next base: position 2,756,030 of record JARHVA010001243.1, on the reverse strand, counting down.
TATACCAGTCAAGGGCGGGGCCAGAAAGTGACAGGGGAAACATGCATAGAAGTAATGCATCATCATGCACTATGAGATAGTAGGCATGTCTGAATGCTCATAGATGCTGTTGCAGGTCTTCCTTACTCTGAAAATGAGTAAATTTAAGAATATCCCACTGGTTGGGGTATGGTCGGATCAGGACGGAGGGATGGATGGGTTCATTGCAAATTTGCTCATACGAGAGAGCATTGCGTGAACCAAAAATAGAGGTCTCGAGACTGGACATTTTATCCATCAGTATCTTGATGAGATCTACTAACAGATTGGTGGATGGGGTGCCCCCTAGGTTGTAGGGCACTTGAAAGGTGCTAGAACTGGCATACGACGTAGTCGATTGTGATTGTAGGGGTGCAACATATGTGTAACTAGTTGCAGGGATAGAAGTGGAGGCCAAAGGTGGTTGGGTTATGGAAGTAGAAGGCATAAGTTGACTGGATACCGCTAAAGGTGGTTGTGTGGTAAGGTCGATGCCGGTGACTGTAGTTTCCAGAAACTCAAAAAATTTGAAGATTCTTGGAAAAAATAGGAAGAAGAACGTCCTCACTAGCTCAAATAAGCAGATGGGAACAAAAAAAATAGAAGAACACAAGCAGGTCCTAAGCGTTAAATCCTAAGAATCAACTTTTAGAATCCTATGGCTTATGCCTTAAAGTGATGTTTGGGAGGTTGGCTTGTAGAAGGGTCCTAGAAGAGGTAGTCTATAGATGGTTTCAGGTTTGTTTTAGGCACTCTAGAGTCTGGGTTAGGTTATGTACATGGCCTGGTGCTAAGGAGCAAGCTCCCCTCACTTCAAAAGTCCAGTGGTAAGCTGGTCTCGCTTAGCCAAAATATACTTTCCCTAGAGATTAGACTCTGCCAGAGAACAGAGTGGGCTTTCCCCTTGGTGATGAAATCCAAGTAGGATTGTCAGGACGGGTAAGGTATCTGTTGGGTGATGAAATCCTAGTCGGGCCTTGTCTCAGGTGAGTTTTGATGTTTGATTTGGTGCAAGTGGTTTGGTTGTGTAACATAAAGTGGACTACGATTAATTCATGATGTGGTTATTAATTACTAGGTGTGGACTAAGAAATGCAAGCAAGCAGAAATGGAATGCGATGTGTTTTAAGCCCAAGTCCAAATGTTAGTTTGAATGAAAACAAGTTGAGAAAGGGTTGAAGAATATGATTTTTGACTAGTTTGAAATGCAAGAAAAGAAAGAAAAGTTCTTTTTAATCCTGCTTATGATGTCATTTAGAAGAGAAGAAAGAGGTGAAAAGGGAGAAACCTAATGCACCTATATGAACGGAAAGAAAAGGAACCCAAGGAAGACCCTAAGGTCCCACCAGGCGTGCTAGAATGTTTCTATGCTATTTTCATTTCTACATTCAAAGAGAGAAATAAGAAACTAAGAAGAATGGTCTAAGGCTTGTATGTACCTGGATGAAGTCGTGCACACCATTATCTAGACGTTGTGAGAACTCCTCTTTGGTTATGGAGGATGACACCTGTAGAAAAAAGAGACTAAGACAAAGAAGGTGTTAGATGAGGAGATGGTGGGTTGCCAAGCAAAAGCTTGATCCCAGAAGCAAAAGCTTGAGGGATGTCAACCCATTGATTAATAAAAGTAATGTCTGATAAAAGCTAGAATGATAAAAGACTGAAATGATTAAAGACTGATAAGGAAATGGAAGCAAATGCTTACCTGAATGTTGTTGTCGGCCTGGTCACAGTCACCAACGTCGGTGGTCCTACCGGTGTCGATTGTCAAGGTCTGCCGATGTCGGTTAGTCTGCTGACATCGATTTGGGCAGTGGTCTCTGTGGCCAGCATCAGTCGGGGCAATAGTCTGTGGATGAGGTCTGGATGAGTTTTTGTCCTATGGACGGGTCTGGGAAAGGCTATGTGTCTGGTTGAATGGTCTAGGGGTCTAGGTCTGAGAGTCTAGTTGAATGCTCTGTACAGGGTCTTTGTAGGCAAAAAGAATGGTCTAAAAGAGGGACCAAACAGAACATAGAGGCAACAGGGAGATAGGGAGATAAGGATTTGGGTCTGGTTTGATTTGGTGATAGGAAGTGCTGAATGGGAGCTAACAACTAATACATTTCTAGATTATTGAAATGAAATAAAGGAGCTCATACATGCTGAAGAAGGAGAGTTGCTGATACTTGTCCCCGTTGTTGATGTAGCTTACTGATGCAGAGTTCTTACTGTTGCTGTAGCTGGTGCAGAAGCCCTATGATAGAGAGAGTGATTGGTAGAGTGGTGGATGGTCAAAGACTGAAGATTGAAGGAGCCGATGATCAAAGGTCTGGTGATTGAAGGTCGAAAGAGCGGATCCGCGTTCCAGAGGTGGAATGCAATCTTGAAGGTTGCTGATGCCGAAAGAACCACTGATGTCAGTTGAATAATGACCAACGTCGGCGGCTACAGAATGGGGATAGAGGCTAACTTTAGCCTTCTTCCCATTCTTGCATGCCATCGGGTCAAAGGGCCATGGGAAAACGGTCGAGAGGGTCTAAATAGGCGTGGGAGAATGAAATGGGGGTCATAAATGGGTCATGGGGGGGATGAAGGGAATCCAAAGAAGGGCATCCTAGGGTGGTGAGGTGGCAAGGGAGAGAGAATTATTAACTTAAAATAAGATAATTATTTCAAATTAATAAGACATGGGTTAGGAGTGTTGAAGTGGATGAAGGAGACCAAGGGGGGAGAGGACGAGGAGGATGACCAAGGGAGTAGATACGATTTCGGTGTCTACAATTAGACTCATGATGTATGTGAATAGATGCATGTCTAAGCATTGAGTCAAGGTGATAAACCTATTGAGCCTAGTCTATGCATAGTGTTGTTAAAAACTATTCATTAGAGCAATGTTGATGTTAAGAATTTGAAACCTGAGCACAAAGTGCTTGCTATAGTAAAATAAATTAGGCATCATAAGTATGAATAACTTAGAATGACATAATATTCCAATTGTGCTAAGCTGGTTTGAATGTGAATACCTATAACTAAGGATAATGGTAAAATAATTACCAAAACTAGAGTTACAACTATTTACATTTAAAAAAAAAGCAAAGACAAAGAAAAAAGAAAAACATAAAGGAACCTAACTTAAAATCAAGATATGAATAATCAAGATTTAAGTAAGAACATGAAAGTTCAAAAAAAAATAAGAACACATTAATAACATGAGATCAAGATATAAGTAATTAAGATCTATGTGGACCATTAAGATGTTCTTGAACAGAAAATAGAAAACCAAAATCATACAGGGAAACACAAGAATATAAAAGATAAGAAGTAATAAATAGGAGAAAAGGAGAATAAATAAATGAAGATGTGAAAAAGTAAAATAAAACACCAATAAAACTCAAATAAACACACACAAACCCAAATAGGGTACAAATGTTAGTTTGGTTTGAAAATAATTTTTTATATACATGGAATAGAGGCGTTACTTTCTACAATAATGTAACAAAGAACAAGGACACAAAAGTTGTTCCCTAATTACATAGGAACAATGGTAGAAGAAATGGGGGAAGAGAAGAAAAGGAAGGGGTTGGTTGAGCTGACTCCAGATGTATAAGACAAGTGTATGTTGCCTATATAGTTCCATGGATGCATGTTCTAATATGAACTTCAGGTCAAATTTAGTTTTCCTAGGAAGTGGGATGGAAGAAAAAGGTGATGATCAGAAACATATGATGATATTGTAGAATAAAAATGGAAGACTTCACAAATGAGATTGGTATTACAAAATGGTAAGGTGGAGGGATGAGAGACAATAATCTTCAAAATGACAAGTGCATGAAACAAGCTGACTTACACAATGGAAAGTTAATAGCATAAAATGCTTGAAAAATGGCAAGAACATGAGGACAAAAATGTAAAAAAGTGTAAGATAATATTTTTGTTCTTTTATGGATCAATTATCTGATGTTTTTGGTATTTGTAAAGTATTTCCAATGGTTTTAGTGTTTTTGGGATAAAATATGCACAAGGTGGGACTATCTAATCAAGGAGATGCTCATCCAAGAGTAGAAGTTCCAATAAAATATCTAAGCCATTTATAATGTTCCATGCTCACATATTGGTGAGAGTGAGTGTCCTAATAAAAGTAACAATGACTACAAAGAGAAATAAATTTAATATAGAACAATGTGCATCACAAAATCTATCTGAAGAACTATGTGGCAGGCAAAGAGCCTGAGTAGAAACAATGCTCTTATTCACTTTATGTAAAAGAAGCTAAAAAATACTATCCTGACTAAACTACTTTGTAAAACTAACATTGAATGCATTCATAAGAGATAATCAGGATCATAATTGGTCAAGGGATAAAAAGCATTCAAGCTTATAACATGCCTAAGACATAACAAAGAATATGGTTCTCCAAGAGAATAGTCCAAAGAATAGGGTTCGTAAAGAGAATGACCTAAGATATGAAAAAATGTGTTCAAAGTGCCAACAGTTCAAACCCTTCACTATCTAGATTTGTGAAGAGTGGTCCAGGGTATTATAAACTATGTTTAGGGTAGGATAAAATTACTTCATCACAAGTTTCACCCAAGTAAGAGGTCTTGTAGATAATGATTAAAAGTTATTCATGTGTAGAACCTCTTAAGGTGCATGATGTTCATGGGCTCTAGAATTTATTCACCATTTAGTTTAGCCAATCAATATGCTCCTAATCCATAGTTCACCATGATAACAAATGGTCCTAGCCAATTAGGCTAAAAATTACCTTTCCTTTTACCTTCAACATTCATGTTATTTTGGTTCTCTTTTAAAACCAAATCACCAATCTCAATCTCTTAAGGGAGAATGCACTTGCTGTAGCTTCTCCACAATATATTCAAATAGGCCTACAAGTTTTATAGGGTAGTCAAATGCTTACCATCAATAATTTATTATTCTTACAGTCTTGAGACTCTATAGTCCTCATTGTCTTCAATATGCTCCAGTGATATTGATAAGGATAGCAATTCGATCTCTATTAGGATAATAACTTCTATGCCATAGACACAAGAGTATGGAGTGGCTCCTATTGGGGTCCGATGACTAGTTTTATAAGCCTAGAGGGTAGGAAAGATTTGCAAGTGCCAATTATGGCCAACATCATTGAAAAACTTCTTTAAAATGGCTATAATGGTTTTGTTTGATGTCTCAGCTTGTTCATTGCCTTATGGGTTATATAGAGTTGATTTCTTATGCTTGATCTTGAATTTTTCACAAAGAGATTTTACATCATGGCTTGTAAAGGATCTACCATTATCAGATATAATATAGGTGGGGATGCTATATCAAAAAATGATATGGTAATAGATGAATTTATAAATTTGTTTCCTAGTAATGTAAGTGAGAGGAATGGCCTCAATCCAATTAGTAAAATACTTAGTAGTAATTAGGATATTCTTATGGCCATCTAAAAATGTTGGGTTTATTTTCTTGATGAGATTGAGGCCCCATACTGAGAATGACCATGGTGTTATGATTGGTTGTAGTGGTAAATAATGTGCATGTATCAAATTAACATGTTGCTAACAAGGGACACATTTATTCACATAATTAAAAGCATCAGTCTCCATTTTTAGCTAATAATAGCCTATTCTGAGGAGCTTCTTTGCTAAGAATACATTGTTGGTGTAGGCCCCACACATTTCTTCATGAACCTCCTTCAAAGCTAGTTTAGATTCTCTTGAAGATAAACAATGAATAGGAATTCCATCATATCCTTTTTGATAGAGCATGTTTTAAAGTGTTAAGCGATGAAGGAATAGTTTTAGTTGGTTATTGGAAAGGTTGGATGCAAATACATGATCATGGAAGTAATTATGAAAATATTGGTACCATGGTAGTTTAGGATGGGGATTGGGACCAACAATAATGCATACCCTCTCTAAATCTAGCAAGACATGTGTAGGTTGTAGAATATTTTCAATTAGGAAATGATACTCTTTAGTGTTGTCATCCATATATAACATGAAACAAATCATCACCATTGAGTCAACAGATTTGTTATTTGGTCTTAAAACTTGTTCAAACTATAGATATAAAAAATGTGTCTTGAGGTTGTTGACAATTTGCTTGTAAGGATCAAGATTATCATCTCTCATTTGATACTGATCAATATTCAAATTAATGATTAACTATGAATCACCATAGAAATTTAAGCTTTGAATATTCCATTGTATGGCAAGGTGAAGCCTAGTGATCAATGCCTCAAACTTGGCCATATTGTTTGTATAATGAAATTATATATGAAATGATTTCAGAATTAGATCCACCTATGGTTTAATCAATAATATACCAGCTTTAGATCTATAGGATGTGAATGAACCATCCAAATACAACTTCCATTCTTCAAGTTCATGTGATGTTTATTCTATTGACATAATAGAATCATCTAGGAAGTCAAATTTGAGAGGTTGAGTATCTTCAATAAGAGTTTCTACAAGCTAGTCAGTAATTACTCACCCATTAATTCACTTAGGAGTATAACCCATTTCTCCATACATCCTTGAATAGCTTATTTAGATAAGAGGAAATTGAGAGGGTCCACCTTGGTGATGACAATAATTTTGTTGTTTAGCATATGATGTCATAATTTTTGAGTAGTGAACACCATGGCCAAACACACCTTCTCAATAGGCATATAATTATGTTCATAATCCACCAATGTGTGGCTTAAATAGTAGACAACATTCTCCTTACCATGATCATCATTTTGGGATAAAAGTACCCTCAATAAAAGCTTTGTGGTTGATATATAAAGATGCAGTGGCTTTCCCTATGTTGATTGTCTTAAGATTAGTAGATTGGCCAAGTATGTCTTAAGATTCACAAATGCTATCTGAAATTATTCATCCCATTAAAATGTCACCCCTTTCTTCAAGATAAGGATAAATGGGTGGCACTTATTTTCCAATTGAGAAATGAACCTGCATATAGATTGGACCTTTCTCTACAAGATTCACAATTATTTAAGATTTTTTGGTGGAGGCATTTCCATTATAGCCTTGAATTTTGTAGGGTCTAATTTGATCCCTCTTTGTGATACAGTAAGACCTATCAATTTCCTGATGTAACTCTAAAGACACATTTATTAGGATTTAGGCACAATTTATATTCATGAAGCCCCTCAAATATTCTTCATAGAATGTCAAGATGTCCAACTCATGTTCATGATTTTTATATTATATCATCAACATAGTCCTTAATAATATTATGCATCATGTTATGGAAGATGATAATCATGGATCATTGATATGTGGTTCCACCATTCTTCAAGCCAAATGACATGACTTGGTAATAGAATGTTCCCTATGGAGCAGTGAATGTAGTCTTGTGTTTATCTTCTTAGGATATATTAATTTGATTGTATCCAAAAAATCCATCCATTAAGGATAATATCTCATACCCAATAGTTGAGTTGATAATTATGTCAATATTGGGTAGAGTAAAATCATCTTTAGGGCACATTTTGTTGATATCTTTGAAATCAGTACAAATACATATACTTGGGGTCTTCTTATTCATTTGGAAAATGTTTGAGATCCATTTATAGTTATCTAGTGGCCTAATAAAACCTACTCCTAGCAAGATTTATAGTTATGCTTTAACCAATAAGGCGATGCATGGATGTATCTTCCTCAAGTTTTGCTTAATTGGTTTAGCATAAAAATGGACAGTAAGGTGATGCAAAACTAAGTCAGGGTCTAAGCCTAGAATGCCAAAGTATGCCCATGTAAAGATGTCAATATAATCCTTTAGGAGGGATATTATTTGTTCACATTTTGCTTTAGTAAAGGAAACTCTAAGATAAATAATTTTGGGATCCTCATAGGTTCCCAAGTTCACTTCTATCATGTTTTTCATAAGGAATGTGGATATATCTTATATAATTTTAGGCAAGGTATGATCATGATCATCTTCTTCTACCACATCTTATTTTTGTTCCTCCCAAAGTTCTAGATAGTGTGATGAATCAGAATCTACCATCTCAGGTAAAGGCCAAGTAGAAAAAATCTCTAGAAACTCAAGAGCAAGAAGCTCAAACATTTGTTGTTGTTCTAAAGAGATGCTTGTAATGGATATAGAACTTGGGATAAATGGATCTTACACATTCTAAGGGGATGAGCAAACTTGACCACCTAAGAGCACCTAAAATAGGTTTTCACTTAAAGGATTGTCTTTATCTTTGCTTTTTCCTTGACCAACAAGTGCCTTAAAGAGGTTTTCACCCAAAGATATCGATGTTTCATTTTTATTGTAACCAAGAAAGTTTTCCTATATTGCAAAGTAGGTACAAGGATATAATGAAAAATCAAAGCCTTGCTTATGATTGCTAGTGGGAAATCCATCTATTAGGCCCATGTATTCTAAAATTGATTCTTCATTTTGAATCTCATCAAGGTGTATAACCAAATCTTGTTGGCCCTAATCAATGAGGTCAGGATGAAAAAGACATAGGGAATGATGAGGTTCTACTTCAAGATGGGAATCTCCAATGGTAAAAATATAGTGTTCTACTTCATGAAGGGAAAAACCAATAGAATAGATTCTTGCTTCAGAATGGGAAGCTCCAATAACAAGATATGTTCATGCTTCAGTAAGGGAAGCTCCAATAGGTGTTATGGTTAAATTGGCATTATAATCAAATAGGTCTATGTCAACAAGATTGTCAAAAAGGCTATAATGGGATGCTACATCATTTCCAAGAGTATCATCACTAGTCACTTTAGAAGAGTCACTATTAAAAGTTATTAGGCCACCCCTAGGCAGTATATATCTAAGACCATGATTCTAATTAACTACTCCAGTTGATATGGGTTCCAAGATTCCTTATGCTTGTGGGCCAAGGCCTTTTCCTGTATAATAAAGATGATCCATGATTCGATTAGGGATTGGATAATTTTTATTATAAAAGTAATTAGCAAGGCCTTCATAATATAACTAATCTCCCATGATAAAATCCTTGCAATATTTCTTTGGTGTAATAGTAGGTACAAAAACCACCAGTATTTTTTGTTATTTCTTCTTTGGTTTCCAAATCTAGTTGGGTCCATTAGGAATATTTGAAGGTTTAGGATTATCATATGTTTTAAGGGATTCAATAAATTTTACAATGTGGAAGGCATCCTTTAGATGGCATATGGAAATGCCCACATATTCAATAACAACCTGCTTCACAAGAGCTATGGGAAATGGATCAACCGAAGTGGAAGCTATATCACTAGGGTCAATATAATTGGATGGAGATGGATGTGAAACTATAGATTTTTTATTTTTTGTAATGAACTCATAACCTAAGCAATATTTATAATTATAAAATTTAGTATTGATATGGCTGCTGATCAATGGGAATAGTAACCTTGATCCCATCATGGGAAAACTTAAGGCACTAATGGAGGGTGAAAGTAATTCCCTGTACTTCATGGATATAAGGATGACCAAGAAATATGTTATAAGGAAGTTCAATATCCATAATAAGGAACAATGTGTGGTGGGAAATGAACCCAACCATGACTAGTAACTAGATTGTTCTTGAAGATTCCCTTTTAGCATTGTCATAAGCCTTGATTGTAATTATTTCTAGCTGATTGTCTTTGTTAGCATATCCCAATTATCATACCAACTTGAGAGATATGATGTTCAGCCCCAAACTATTATCTATAATAACCTAATTGATCTTATGATGTTTGATGATTATCTTAATGTATAATGGGTTATTGTGATTTGGGCCAAGAGTGGACATGTATTTTTGGTCAAATGTGATTTATCAAAATGAAGACAAATATCTGACTAGGTTTTGGAACTGATCAGGGTTTATATTAGAAGGCACAATGGATTCTTTCAAAAGGTTATTTAGAATAGTTCTATGGATGTTAGATGTCTATAAGATTTCTAATATGGAAATATGTGTAGGGGTTTTATTCAATTGGTTTGCTAGACTATAAAGATTTTTTTATTATGGATTGAGTTGGTTTAGCCCTCATTGGCACAATTTTATCATTAAGTTTCATGGAAGAAGTGGGCAAAGGGCCCTGAATGGTGACTCATGGGTGACTAGTTATGACTGCATAACCTAGAGGTGGTAAGGATCCATTATAATTAAAAGAGGAAGGCAAAGGGCCTTGGATGATGAATCACAAGAATCTAGCTATATTACTATAGTTTTGAATTGATGAGGAGCCTTTATAATTAGAAGAAGGGTGTTGCTATTCAAAACTAGTAACCTATATAAATGGAGTTACAGATGCACTACATGAACTCGATGTGGTATTACTAGGGGAGAAGGTGTTGACCATATAATGATGGGTCTCATGATACGAGGAACATGAGATTGTCCACATGGTCTCATAGTAACAATGGTAATTTGGGAAACAAAAATGTACCCCATAATATTGTTATAGTCATATGACATGTAGTTATAACCCACATAGTATGGGCATTATGATCATGATTATGCTCATTATGATTTTGACCCTGATGTTGGTTCTGATTCTACCTCTATCCTTGATTTTGACCTTTATTTTTATTATTTCTTGGTGGTAATGTATTATGTCAAGGAAAGGGGTCCTTGTAGATCCCCATATCCTAATTTGTGTCTTGATTAGGGTCTAACTTAATCTCTAGTTCACTACTTTCAATGAAGTCTTCAATGATGTGTCATACATAGACATAATGGTATGCACCATGACCAACTACATGATGGAAGTTACACCACTCATTTTCTTTGTACCAATCTTGTTTCAATTGATCTCAAGGAAATGGCTTTAGTACTAGCCATATAATTAGATTAACTATTATGAGCTTTTGAAGCACTATTTAAACTAATTCTCCTAGCTTCCTAAAGACTCTAAAATTGTTATGAAATGTTTTTCATAGAGGTTGTCTCTAAAAATTAGGTGGTGGATTGGGGGGAGCTAATTTTATGTTTGGAGGAGGTGGATCCTACACCATTTTTACATGTCTCATTTCAGTCACCCTATTTCTAACCATGTTCTTGTTCTTATTAAATACCTTAGACTTATCTTGTGCAATATTCTATCTAGATGATTGGGTTTGATTGAAGTTTGGCCTTACATGAAAATCTTGACAAGAACCTTATCAATAAGATTCTTCTCAATCTGCACCCCGTTGTCAATAATTTCCTTGAATGAGTTAGCACAAGCTAGACATAAATTATGTGTGACCTCAAGATATAAGTTTTGTGAAAATATATCTACCAACTATTTGTCTAGAAAGTTAAGCTGAAAACAACTTGCCAATGCTCTCCATATCTGTAGATATTTAAAAAAATAATTTCACCATCACGTTGTTTGGCTTTACACAAGTCAACAATAGTCATTTCATGTTATATGTTGTAAGAGAAATGGTTGAGGAACTTTTTTGACAAGTAATTCCAATTTGCAATAGATCCCTTGAGAAGTTTAAGTAGCCAATCAAGAGCTTGTCCCACTAAATTTGTGTAAATAGTCATAGTAAGTACTCACTATTATAAGCAACTTCTTGGCATAAGATGAACAATGATTGTATGTGCTCATGTGGGTCTCCCTTTCCTTTATATTTATCAAATTTTGGTGCCTTAAAATGAGGTAGAAAGGGGGTTTGGGGAATGGATAAATCAAATGGATATGGACATATCTCATAAAATTTATACTTCTTGACTCTATTATTTGTCTCCAATTATTGCAAAATCTCCTTCATGGAGTTCCACTCTTGCATGTTTGGTGCATTTGTGGGTATAATATAGTATTAGGGTGGATTGTGCCCCTATTACTATTGTTGGGGTGGAATGTTCCCCTGTTACTATTGTTGGGGTGGAATGTGCCCCTGTTGTTATTATTGCATGGATTTGTGAGGGATATACACCTTATGTTCCATGACTTGGTTTTAATTTGTTCCTAGAGTCGAGTAGATAGGATTTTGATTCTTAGATTGTAAAAAATTCCTTAAATTTGGCTATCTTGAATGACTAGTGTTTTGTTGATTTTGGGAAATTCTTTGTCTATTCACCATTTCTGTGTTGGTTGAGATGAACTAGCCAAATTGTCTTGAGGGATATCCTCAATATGAATTTGATGTTTGAGTTTTTAATTTTTTAAAGTGAAAAGAGGTTCATGATTATTAAATATTGTATATTTTATTTCTAAAGGAACATTTTTGAATATATCTTGTGTCTTTAATTGTTTATTTGGGTTACCTTGATCTACTACTATTGTGTTATCAAAAAATGTTTGTTGCATACTTTCAACCACATTTTTTTTGTTCTTTCAAAGCATCATTATGAATTGAAGTAGCAACTAATGAGTCAGTTAAGTTTGTGATAAGTTTTTTTTTAAAACTAAATGGGGTAAAAATTTATTCCAAGACAGGGAAAGCCAGAAACATTACATAGCCTTGTCCTTCTCGACCAAAAAACTCAGCTTCTGGGAGAAGTTCGGAGGTAGCAAGCTATAATCTAAAATTTCCCATTGGGGCCCTTGCTCAGAAGCCCATTTGGCCAAACAGTCGGCTGTCTCGTTCCATTCACGAGGAATATGTATGAACCGCACAGAATTCATCACCAAACTTAACTGAATAAGCTATTGGACAACCACAGCCAGATGCCACTCAACTCTATAAAAATTGCAGTTGCTAATTAGATCAATGACAATCTGGGAGTCAGATTCACAAATTATATTCTGCCATCCCTATTGGCAGCAATGTTGCATTGCCTGAAGAATAGCAAAGGCCTCCATGTAATTATTGGATTGTCTTCCCTTATAAACAGAGAAAATGAACTGTATGTTTCCTGAGCTATCTCGGCCCATGCCCCTAATTCTAGCTTCCCCTGGATTGCCTCTTGAAGAGCCGTCAGTGTTAACCTTCAGCGTTCAAGGAGGAGGGGGCGTCCAACGGCCTCTTCTACATACCAGTTTGTGAGACTATCAACCTCTGTTCCCAAGCTGTGAGGAGGGTGCAATAGTAAGAGCATCCATCAGGTTGCAAGCGATGATGTATAGGATCCCGTGCTCCTCATCCCCCAAGCCATCTGCTCTTAAGTGCTATGCCACCAATGATTCTAGTAAGGATGCGCAGACTATCTCCCAAATGACTTCGCTATGTCTCTATTCTGATCGAAAAATCTTCCTATTACGTTCAAGCCAAACATTCCATAATATAAAGGTAGGTCCAGCAAGCCAGGCAGCTTGAAGAATTGGTGCTTTATCACCGATTGTAGCAGTGTGACTCTACCAGTAGTGGAGAGCCATCTGTGAGTCTAGTGGCTTACTTTCTACCTCAATCTATCTAGAACATTCTGCCAAAATAGTCGAGGCTACCTACCAACCATAATGGGGATGCCCAAATAGATAACCAGGAGCACTTGAATTTGAAATCTTAGGATGGCCGCAATTCTCCTCTGTATAGGACCAGGTGTGTTAAAGAAATAAATGGAGGATTTTTGATCATTGATTTTTTGTCCAGTAGCATCTAGGTACATGTCAAGGGTAGCTCTGAAAGCTTCCACCTCTCGAATACACACTTTCCTTGCTAGGATGGTATCGTCAACAAACTAGAGATGGGACGTGATTAAGCCGTTGCCCCACTGCCAACCCTGCATAGTATTTTGAGAAACCTAGAATTTCATAAGCTGACCCAATACTTCAGCCAGAATGATAAATAAATAGGGGGATAGTGGGTCTCCTTGCCGAAGTCCTCTTGCAGCCCCAAAAAGCTCAGTGGGCTGCCCATTGATGAGGATCGAGTAGGAAGGCATGGTGACATAGCTAAGCACCCATTGTATCCATGCCAGGCTAAAACCAAAAGCCAACATGATTTTTTCCAAGAATTTCTAGCTGGCCCTATCATAGGCCTTTGATAAATCTAGCTTAATAAACATGGCCCGCTCTTGGGATGTGCTCATAAAATGGATAACTTCAGAAGCAATAACTACCTCATCAAGAATCTGCTTGCCTGCAACAAAGCCTCTCTATTCCTCTAAAATAATTAAAGGGAGGCATCTTTTGAGCCTTTTCGCTATGAGCTTAGTGATGACCTTCTAGACCACATTGCAAAGCGTAATAGGCATAAATTGGTCTAGTTGATCTGCCTGCTCTTTCTTCGAGATTAAGACCAGGAAGGTGGCATTCAATGCCTTCAGCATTTCTTTGTTGAAATAAGATTCTTGTATCACCTCAAGGAGGTCCTGCTTGATGACATCCCAGAAGTCCTAGTAAAACTCCACTGGAAATCAATCGAGCCCCGGGGCTTTACCTCTTTTCATGCTAAAGACCAAAGCTTCCACTTTCGTCATATCTATAGGCCGCATAAGATACTCGTTCAGCCCCGAATTAACCACAAAAGGGATGCAAGACAACACTGTATTCTCAGCTATCTCAGGAGGGTGCAACCCTTCTGAGAAGAGATTAGAAAAATAATGAACCGCTACTCTAGAAATATCCTGAGGGGAACTCAGTTGAGCTCCATCTAGGGAGACCAAGTGGGAAATGTAGCTTCTATTCTGCCTAGCTTGAATAGATTTATGGAAGAAAGCAGTATTCCTATCACCTTCCTGGAGCCAGTCTATGCATGCCTTCTGCTTTTAGAAGATTTCTTCTCTAAGATCCCACTCAGTAGGCTCCTTCACTGCTTGGGACTCAGCCAACTGGAGCTCCTCAGTGAAGCCGTAGTCTCTAATCTACCTGGTTATCCCATCCAACTGATCTTGGGCTTTTTTCCTCTTCAAATGGAGATTCCTATAGCTATCCAAATTCCAAAACTTCAGCCTCCCTTTGACATACTGGAGTTTCTTGGCAAACATGAACATAGCAGTGCCATGACTGGGTCCTCCTTGGCTCCACCAATTTGCCATAAGATCATGAAGGGAAGGTTCTCTGAGCCACATGAGTTGAAACTTAAATGGGGGCTTCCTCAGTGCAGGAATGTGATTAGTGGAAAGCTTGATCGGCCAATGATCCGATCCCCCCAGTCAAGAACTTCCAAAGCAAGGGAAGTGGCATTAGATTTCTAGTAGCAAGACACTAGAAATCTATCAAGGCGCTCTGTGATATTGGCCTCACCACTCCTCCTGTTACTCCAAGTGAAGATGCCATTGAGAGGCCTAATGTTTGAGAGGCATAGGATGTCAATATTGTGTCAGAAAATCTCTGATGAAGGCCCCAAGTGGGCCAGGCCCCCCCTCTTTTCTTCCATGCTAAGGACCACATTAAAATCCCTCACCAAAATCCAAGGCAAATACGGATGGCAGCTCCTAACATACCGTATGTGGTCCCATACTTTTCGCTGTCTAGATAGATCCACAGGGGTGCAGACATTAGTAATAAGAATAGTTTCCCCTATTTCCTTTGAGACAACTGGCATTGTGAGAGTTGAAGTGCTGGTCATCCAACATAGAGGAGTAATGGTTTTCAGATTCTAATAGATGGCTAGCCCACCAGAAGAACCAAATGCCCCAACACATTGGCTATGGCTGCAAAACCAGAATTTTTGCATACAAGAACACCAAGAATCTACAAAAAATTTAGTCTCCTGAATACAAAGTATATCAGGGGAATTATCACTTACAAGTTTAAACATAGCTTTTTACCAGGGAGAGCTATTTAAACCCCTCACATTCCAGGGGAGAACTATCATTGGGTAACCGGTGAGAAATGTTCATCCAGGGGCTTTACCTGCCCTACCTCTACTAAAAGATCCCCTACAAGTTTTAGCTACTCTTGGTCCTTTCTGTGCCCATCTCAGGAGGGAATGGACCCAGTAGTCTTTTTGAGAGGTCTATGCAAACGACTGAGGCTTGAAGATGGCCCTTTCTCAATTCTAGAAGCTTCCACTTCCTTAGCAAGGTCTGCCCATCTAATCTCCTTATCCCCTGTATCCAGCATATCGGTACTGGGGGCTTCTTGCGTGCCATGGTCTACCTCTTGGGTCGGCCGAGTTACCAAAGTTAGGGAGTCACCTCCTAGGGCAAGTTTTTTAATGGTCATTTCTTCTTTCGTTTGTAATAGGTCTAGAATGCCATCCTCAATGTTCATATTGTCCAGGTCTTCAAACTGATTGAAGTCACTCTCGATCTGCCTGCCATAATTTGTCCTCTTCAGCCCACAATTTTTTGTGTGTCACCTTACTACAGTGAAACCATCCTTGTCAGGACCCCTGGAGTCACTCCCACTTGGCTGGGTATTAACTGGGAAGAGAGGGTTTTTGCCTTTACTCATGCCACTTGCCTGATCCTGAAGCTTCCCACTATAATTCGGCTATCTAGCGCCCCTAGTATTATTGGGCATTCGAGTCCCAGCCCCTTCACCCTGTGGGGTGAAATCTCTAGTTACCTGCGGGCACTGCTTATGCAAGTGGCCATAAACATGACAAATTTAGCACCGAAATGGAATAGCTTCGTAGTCTATAGACTGAATCCATGAGGAGCTTCCTAGATAAATCTCAAGAGAATCTAGGAGTGGATTATTCAGATTAATTTCAATGTAAATGTGTGCATATGATATTACCTTCCTGTCCAATGTTTGGTGTACTATAGCCAGCGGTGTTCCTAGGATAGTCGCTAATTGTCGGAGGATATCCTCACGCCAAAATTCTAGGGGCAATCTTGGTAGCCAAACCCATACAGGTATGCAAGCTAGAAGATCCTTTGCCGAATTAAATCTTGCATGCCAGGGTTTTAGGAAAAGTCCAATTCCATCATAGAAATATGGGCCTCCTTCAAAAACCCTATTCCAATCTGCCATAGAGGAAAAATTTAACATGAAATAGCTATTTCCTGCGAGGATAATGTCAAAATCCCTGTCAATCTGCCAAGTCCACCTGATTCGGGCTTCCAAGGCAGCTATTGAAATACGAAGGCCCAAAAATTTACAGATTAGGGCATGAGAAGATAGATATTCAACCTCCTCTTTCACTGAATCTAGGGAGATAACCAGAATAGGGTGCTCATGGCTTCTAAGTAAGCAGCCATTAACTTTTTTGAGCTTCGAGCTCTCCTCAACGTAGGTCTTGGTAGCCTCTTACGTTGACTCCCCAAGCAGCGACCGCGCGAGCCTGGGGGTGCCATTCTGGTCGCCCTACACTATTCTGCTGTTTGCAGCCATTGTCCAACCAAATTTGTGAAAAAATCTAAGTTTGTGATAAGTTGATGAACTTATCTTTGAATTATTTTCTTGATCTTTTTTATAAGATCTAGGTTTGTGGTTTTTAACTTTGTAAGGATTTCTTTACCTTTGTTAGAAGACAAAGGTATATCTATTTGTGTAAAATCTTATTCTTTCCATTATTATTCTTCTTCTCTGACCAATGTGTGTAATTTCTCCATAGGAAATATAAGGGTAATCTATCACCTAATTCTATCAGCCTAAGAAGTGCTTCATCTTGGATCTCTTGGTATTTAGTATAATCCCCTTTGGATCCTATAATTGTAGGAATATCCTCAAAGACAACACAATTGTCTTGTCCATCATAAAAGTGCTCATCTTCATAACTAGGGTCATAAGGGACCCTACTATGAGTGAACCTTTGAGTCATATTTATCTAGAAAACACTTCAAGAAATGATTTGAGAAACACTTTAGGTGATAATTTGGGTGATGGTCCTACCCCAATTGGTGGTACAACTTCTAAGAGCCATAACTTTTGCACCATAGCTCTGTTTGACTCCCCATTTGAACCATTGGAAAGATAAGAATGAAGGAAATATTTTGATATGGCACTAAAATCCACTCAGTGGTTTTTGAATGACAAAAACCAAATGAAGGTGCCCCAAATTTTAATTTTAGTAGTGTAGTCTAAAAATAGTAAGTTTTTAAAAATAATAATTTCTCAAATTTTGTATTGTTGTAATTCATGGAAGTTGAACCATTTAATATCCCTCAAGATTGGTGACCTTCCATATCCTCCTCATGCCTTAAAAAATAGGTATAAATAGATATGTATTCCAAAAAGGAAAATAGGCATCTCTTCTCAGAGACAACATTATTATTTGTTTGTTCTTGAAATATTCTTCAACCAAGACTTTCATGTTTTAGATCTGTGGTATCATAGCAGTTTGTCTTAAGAGTGTATGATCATGAGGATGAGGTTAGACTATAGGAAGCTTGGGTGGAAAATACAAGATCCAATAGACTATCCACCTATTCACTCCAAATGACCTCAAATGGTAGATAACATTGAGACATCTGATCCTTTCAAAGAAATGGTGAATGAAGCCCTCTAGCAGCAAAAAGTGTAGATGCTATAAAAATTCTCCCAAATTCTCTAACAAATCTTGAGGGAAATTTTGGCTCCTCATTTTCACCCTTACATCCTTTCAGTGCTCGAACATCCTTCAAGGTTTAGGTGAATTTTGATATCCCTACATTTGAAGGTAAAATCAATGCTAATTCAGTAGAAAATTGGTTGGATCAATTGTCTTCCTATTTTTTTGCAAATAAATTCATCGATGAAGAGAAGATCACTTTTTCTCTTTTAAAAGCATCATTGCCTATCAAAAATTGGTGGGAAGTGTAAAAGAAGAGGTTCAGTATGGATGATATTGGCCTTGAGGTAAAACCTACCAGGAATGATTTCATAGAAGCTATAAAGGAAGAATACTACCCCATTGGAGCATATGATAATCTATATATATAGTGGCAATAACTTCACCAAGGTAAGAATTTTTTTTTTCAAGATTACACTGATATTTTTCATTCTTTATCTACGAGATTGGACATCTAGAAAATTGAGAAACACAAGGTTCTCAAATAACATGGTGGATTACAATGGTACATATAAGGGGAAATATAACTCTTCAATTTGGGAACCCTTGATGAAGCATACAAGTTCATGGTGAATATTGAGCAGAAGCATGAAAGAAAGAATATGAAGAGTCAGCCTTCAAAATAGAAAAGGGAATTCCAAGATAAGCAACCCTAAAAGGGAAAGACTGGGAAATGGTGAGATTATCGAAAAAGTGAAACTCATTCCAAATAGGAATGTCACACCATTAAATCCTTACTTTTTGAGTCACAATCCTCAACATCTACTGCTCTACCTCATACACACCCTATAGTCAAAGAGGATGAAGAAGATATTGTAGATGCTTAGCCCAATGCCATCATTGCTTCATCATAGATCCATTAGGAAATACCAAATGACAAGGAAAGGTTGTTTCACTCTAAATTATGGGTGAAAAGTAAGCATCTACATTTCATTCTTGATAGTGGGAGTTAAAATAATTTAATCTCTGCTAATGTTATGAAAAGTCTAAATCTATCCATGAATCTTCACCTAAAGCCATCTAGTATTGGATGGTTGAGTCCAAGGGTAAACCTCTGTGTTACCCACCAGTGTCTTCTTTCATATGCATTAAAACCTTTCCAAGATGAGTTATTATGTGATGTGGTTTATCTATATGTTGGAGATGTACTCCTTGGTCAGCCATTCATGTATGATTGACATGGCATCTATGAATCAAGAACTTGAATGATCACCCTCACTCTTAAAACATGGTGTTATAGGGAACCTGAGGTACCACCTTCCACATCTGTCTCCTTGATTAGTGATAAAAAATTTATTCTCATGGTGGTCAAGCCATATAAATCCAAAAGGGTCAATGTTGTAACCCTGTATACACAAACAACACAACAATATAAGCAAATGGATACCAAGTTGAGGAAGTTCATGGCCTTCCATCCATAGATTAATGGTTAGATATAAATGGTGAGTAATAAGCCTTTCATAGCTCCACAAAGTATAATCCATTCCAAGTATGCATTGGATTCCAACCCATTACACCAAATGAGGTAGCCATTCCTTATCATCTAGTTCTATTGAACACTTTAGTCATAGCATAACAACTAGACATTGGTGAGCTTGATCTATAGATTTTTACTCTAGTGGATGAGAATTAAATCAAGACACAACTGCCACACTTGATAATGAATCTTAACACAATTAGGAACATTTATTCTCAAAGAGGGAGGAAGGATCTGGACAACACTTTAGGAAATGATCCAAGAAACACTTTAGGTGACAATTCGAGTGACGGTTTTACCCTAATTGGTGATAACAATTTTGGGAGCCATAAGTTTTACACCATAGCTATGTTTGACTCCTCATTTGAACCATTGGAAATATAATAATGAGGGTAATGATATGAGATGGAACTAAGATTTGATTAGTGGGTTTTGACCCCTAAAAACCAAATTGAGGTGCCCCAAATTTTAATTTTAGTAGTGCAGTCTAAAAATAGTAAGTTTCTAAAAATAGTAATTTCTCAAATTCTATATTATTGTAATTCATGGAAGTCAAACCATTTCATCTCCATCAAGATCAGTGACCTTCCAGATGCTCTTCCTACCTTAAAAAATATGTATAAATAGATATGTCGCTTGAAAAGGAAAATAGACATCTCTTTCCAGAGATAGGCATATGTTGTATCTACAATTTTGAGAAATAAAACATCTCTTCTCAGAGATAACATTATTATTTATGTGTTCTTGAAATATTCTTCAACCAAAACTTCTAATTTTTGGATCACATGTCTATAAATTTATGCCTTATACATTTGACTAAATTTGGATCAATGTTTTGTAAACATGTAAACAAGGTATGGGTTTGATCTTCTTTTTCAACAAATAACTAAGGTACCAAAGAGACTATAAAAAGGAGGGTGGATTAGAAACACACACAATTAGAATATTTGGTTCATGAATTTACTCAACTTTTGGTAAAGTTTAAATCATATATATTGGAAGAGGGTATGATTACTCAAAAATATAGAGTGTGACTTGCACACTAAAACATAAACCTTTATAATAGGTCAATACCATAAAAGCTAGTTCAACTTCGATGAGTTACTACTAGAAAACTAGAAGAAATATCTTCAGATTATGAAGAAGATAATGCAAACTAAAAAACTCATGATGTCAAAACATGCAATAATTTCTAAATATAAAACTAAAACCAAATGGGTAACACAATGCCACCACATGGTGATAGGAAGGGGGATAGTATAAAGTGTGTTCTAAGACTCAAAGTGCAAGTGATGCATAAGCTGATTTAAGTCCACCAAGATGACAAGTGTGATTTTTAGTCTATAAAATGGCCCTCAATTAAAAAAATATAAAATTGAACCCAAGTTGAAACTAGTTTAATATATGTAGAGTAAATTTTTACTCTACATTGCATTCCATTTTTTGATTGTGCACTGCAGTTTTGTTCCCGCATACCTTGGTCATGATAGCAAAATTTTGAAGCAAAGCACAGGCTTGATTCATTTGATTCATTTCCTATCTAAGTGTCGAAGAGTAGCAAAAGATGCCAAGTGGCATCATCTGAACATGAGTTGATTTTCCCTTTTTGATTCTTTGTTTTCTTTTTTTCCCAAGTGTTGAATTCAAGTGGAGGCTGCCAAGTGTTGCTTTCTGAGTTATCAAACAGGCCAAGTGGCATCATCTGAGGCACTTTTCATAACTTTTAAGAGGGCCATAAAATGTGCCACATATAAATTAACAACTTAGCAAAATGCACCATGTGTCAACATCTACATTCCTTTTTGGCACCCGCATTTCATTTTTTTGGCTAAAGGTTTCAACAAGCTAAGTATCAAGATCAATTAGAAAGTGTCAAGTGGTAGTTGTGGAGGACTCTAAGCTGCTTTTCCAAAAGAATGTGAAAGTCACCACATGTTGGCATTTGAGAGACACTTGGTTCAAATTTTGGTTCAAAGGGCGGTTCAATATTTTGGTTCAAGATCTCAGGTTGTGTGTAAACGACGCATAGTGTTGAACCATTGAACCCTTGAACCAATTTTGGTTCAACGAGCAGTTCAAGGGAGTGTCCCAAAAACCAAAGGGGTCAAACCCCTTTTGGAAGGAAATAAGGTGTTGTTTCATTTTTGTTCAAGTGCCAAAGATAAGCGGAGGCCACCAAGTGTCATTTTTTGAGCCCCTTTTTATTCCATTCCCAAGATAAGTGGAAGCTGCCACATACCCTTAGAAAAAGTAGCGAAAGATGCCATGTATCTTCCACAAACCCACAAAAGCCTCCATGTGTCAATGTCTGAGAGATCATCTTTGAGTTTCATTGTAGAATAAAGGTCACAGTGGGTCCCCAATTTTATTTCAAAGGTCTGTGAAAGTCACCAAGTGTCACCATCCGTATAAGCCTAACATGCATCCCAAATATTTCTACAAGCATAGCTAAAGAGAAAGCAGAGATTTCCATGTACATCTTTCCCCTTTTAAAGGTTGCTCAAGCAAGGAATGAGGTGAGTCTTATTTTGTTGAAATTACTAATTATCAAAGCGGATTGCGATAAGTGTCAAGGGCGAAGCATTCCTGAGCAGGATATAGGGAAAGTGGAAGGTGTCACGTGTCTTCAATCAATCAGGCAAAAAGTGCCAAGTGTCATCCTCTAGTATCTCCTAAGAAATAAGGTCTTTAGGGAATCGACTGTCTTCTCCCATTTCAACAAAATAGAGGATCCTATATAGACACCTCCAGCTCAGTTAGAGTTTAGTTTGGGCCATAAATTTGGTAACACACAATCAATCTAGAGGGAAACTCAGCTGGAGTTAATTCCAGTAGATGGAGTAGTTCACTGGGTAGTTTTTTGGGGCTAGTGAACATTAAAAGCACCGTCTATTTGTCCCCTGTGAGTTAAGGGGTAGAGTAGAATCACATGGGAAAAATGGGGATGGGATGAGACATCTGAGGCTATAAAAAAGAGGACATAGGATTAACAAGGGGGAGGGAGGAAGAGAATTTTCTAAGAAAATTGTTAGACTTGCTAGAGTTGTAATTAGGAACATCGTTTGCCTTTGTTCTATTTTCTTAAGTTGTAAAGTTTGTGTAACTGTGCATGTCATTGTGCCTTTTATATGAATGAAAATTAATGAGAAGAGAGAGTTATGTGCCTATGTTAATGTTTTTTGTATCATTACAAAGGTAGTCTAAAATTGTGAACCTCTATTTCTATTGTTTCTATCTATTACATTAATCAGGCCATAGTCTGCTCTTTAATGTAATTAGATCTTACATATAGTTGCATTGTGCTTAGGTTTAAGGATCAAAATTACACTCAGGCACATTGCCATAGTTAGATTTTATTTCTTGCATTTGCATTTTTGTTTAAATCCCTATCCTTCCCCCCCCCACACTTGATACACAGAAGAGACCAGCTTTTCTAAAATTTGGAGGTTATTTCAAGATGCAAGTCCTACATCTTGAAACTTCCCATTGTTGTTGATTAGAATCAAGCACAATTTTAAGCATCGACAATTTTTGGCATGCCCAGTGGGACCAGTCTTGAAGTTTCTTTCAAGACTGTATGAACTAGAGAGCTACGAGGAGTCAGAGCTGTGGACCAGTCACCAGATTGCAATCTGCTACAAATCTAGGTATTCTTTTGCCACCTTTGGTAAAAAGTCTAAGAAGAAGAGCTAACCATTTTGTACCAATACCAAATATGGGAGCCCTTATACCCCCAAGAAATTATGCAAGTTGGAACACTGGTAGTCCCTTAATCCTCCCAACACCACCATCCATTTGGGATCCTATCCCAGTAAATGCTCTAAAAGCTCTGCCCAAATTTAGTGGGAAAGACTCAAAAACACTTGTGAAACATCTTCAAGATGTATCAGATGTTTGTGCCATACATGTTATCACACAACAAAATGTAGCTATAAGATTATTAGCAGCTTCTTTTAAAGGGAAAGCTTTAGAATGGTATCAGTCTTTGACCCCTAATACCATATCTACATGGGATCAGCTCAGATATTTATTCTTTGAAAGATTTGTAGAGAAGGGTGATAAGTCTTCTTTGTTACAACAGTTAATCACCATTCAAAGGGGACCACAGGAGGACATGACTGACTTCAACACCTAATTTTAGAAAACTTAAGACAAAATCCCTGCTACAGCTAGACCACTACCAGGCATGGCCAGAGTATTTATCTCAAGGCTTTGAATTTAGATATATCTATTAGGATTCAGTCACTGAGAGGACACACTTTGCTAGAGGCTTATGAATATGCAGTCAGAGCTGTGAATCACTTAATAGATTCTGGAAAGTTACCTCCAAGACCTCGCATACCCATGTTACCAAAAAATTCCTTGCCATTTCCTCAAGAAGTTCCTAAATCTGTAAGCCCACTTGTGTCTATGTACACTTATCCTCAATCATCTACAAAAGAACCTGTCCCTGCTTAGTCATCTGAGATGGAAGATATCAAGAATCTCGTAAGGACATTTTCCAATGAGCTGATCAATATAAAGAGATAATAGAATACTAACCCTAAGCCTCCATATCAAGGCTATCAAGGAAATAGGTTTTCATCCCAACCAAACCCATATTAGGGTCCTCCAAAACAAACTAACCATCAGCCAGTGAATCAATTAGTTGCAATCCCCACACCCTCACAAACCATTCCTCCCAACTCAAATAGGGAGATGGTTCCTGGGAAAAATAATTATGTGGAGGATACTAATGCCTGGTGTTTCCCTTCCAGTTGTTTCTTGAGCTAATTCGCTTTCTACATTCAAAAGTTGAATAAAGAAACTAAAGAAGATGGACGAGGCAAGGAATACCTGGATGTAGACTGCGCACCGTAATCCAGACGCTTGTGAGCACCCCTCTTTGGCTGTGGAGGAATGACACCTGCAACGAAAAGAAACTTGGACAAGAGGATGTTAGATAGATAGGCAGTGGGTTGCCAAGCGAAAGCTTGTTCCCAAAAGTGTAAAAACTTCCTTAAGGGAGGTCAACCCACAGATAACAGACAGATAAAGACTAAGAAAATATAAGATGCCAGAATATAGAAGTGATAAACAGATTAGGAATGAAAGAAAACACCAATGATTACCTGAAAGGAGTAGTCAGGCTGATGACAGTCGCCGAGGTCAGAAATGCTGTTGGCGTCGGTTAAGAGGTCTGCCGACGTCGGTTATCCTGCCGACGTCGGTCGGGGAAGTGACCGGCGTCGGTTGGGGTAGTAGCCTGTGGTCGGGTTTGGGATGTGTTCTGGACTGTGGACAGGTCTAGGATGTGAGCAAGGTCAACACTGAGTTTGGGGACATGTCTGAATGGACTGAGGAGTGGTCTTGCCTTGTACAGGGTCTTTGTTGGCAAAAGGGGGATGAGGGAGTTGTCTGGGATTGGTATGAAGAGTGGGACAATGTGAGAGGAGGATGGACAGAGGACAGGTCCTGAGAAGGCTTTTCAGCCTCTCAGGGGGAAGGATGGAGGGAATAGGAATAGCAGATAACTGAAAACTTAAAGAACAGAATCAATTAACAGAGTTGCTTACCTTTTTGCTTGCTGAATGAAGAGTTGAAGAAGCTGTTGTTGAAGCCGTAGAGGATTCTGCAAGAAGAGAACTCTGATGAAGAACCTTTGCACCTGTTGC
Source organism: Torreya grandis (assembly GCA_037957365.1). Lineage (NCBI taxonomy): Eukaryota > Viridiplantae > Streptophyta > Pinopsida > Cupressales > Taxaceae > Torreya > Torreya grandis. The sequence continues at coordinate 2,730,611 of JARHVA010001243.1, read as the reverse complement.
TGTTGTTGCACGAGGTCCAAACAGAGACAAGACGAATGCCAAAACACCAAGAGAGATCTATTTGCGAGCTCAAGGGTCTAGGGGGCTGCAACGGATGCAGAAAAGGGTAATGAAGGATGCCGACGCTGGCAGTTTTGCTGACATCGGCCGAAGGGTCGCCAACATCGGCAATCGCAGAATGGGGAGAGAGGCTAAAAATAGCCTCTGCCCATTCTTGCATGCCACCGAGCGAGGGGGGTGTGGGAAGAACGGTCACGAGGATGCCAAAATGGGCGTGGGGGGAAGATAATGAAGAGATTTGGCCTAATAAATGCTAGGGGGAAGGTGGACAGATTCAAGGGAGGATCCAAGGTGGCAAGGGTAGGGTGGAAAGGGGGCCAAGGTCAAGGGTTAGGATAGGGGTTTAAGGCCAAGGGGGAGGACCAAGGTGTAGACACGTTTTCAGTGTCTACATTTGCCCCTTTTTGTCTTGTTGGTTGTTTTAGACGAACTGCAAGACAAAAATAGGAGTTGGTTGCCCCAGAAAAGGGATGAGGTGTTCCCCCCTCAAAGCGATAGTCGAGAGAAGGGAACCGAAGATCGAGTGTCGATTTGACAAAAGGTGGATGAGAAAGATGAAAAGTGAGTGAAAATGCAACAAAAGTCGTGATTGCGCGTATACCATGTCACGGGATGGTCGGGTCAAATTGTCGCATGTCGAGGGTCAAGGAGTGCCAAAATTGAAGTAACCGAGCCCCAGCATTTAGTCGTCTACTGATCGGGTCACTCAATTTAAGCTGAAGCTCTAAATGGTCATCATGTTCCAGGTATCCAGGGCTCAGGAAGTGCTCCCAGAAACACGAAAAAGCCACAAGTAGTAGGGATCAACTGGCTCGCGATCCTATACTTGCGAAGGGTCAAAAATAGTCTGTGGACAATTCTGCTAACCAGTCGTGAGGTAGCACACATGCAAAAACAACCAAGGCAACATTGTCTTGGAAGTGGGCAAAGGTCGAAGGATGGTCATTGGTCAAGAAGATGGATGGATGAAAGGATGCGGCTGAGCTAACCCCAGAAGACCCCATGTCAACTGAGTGCTGCCTACATAGCCCCTGTTGTAGGGGCCTCAGGCCGATGTAGTTCTCCCAAAAAGGGAGGGAGGGTCAGAGGGATTGATTGGTCTTGGTCAAAGTCGATGATTGGTCTTTGGACAAAGAAAATGATTGGTCTTGGTCAAAGAGAATGATTGGTCTTGGTCAAGGTCAAGGTCGCAGAAGAGAAGGTTTGTTCATCAAAGAGACAAACAAACAGGGGTGGTCGAGCTAACCTCAGAGGATGTGTTATCTGAGTGCTGCCTACATAGCCCTGGTCATAGGGCCTCAGACCAATGTAGTTCAAACAAATTGAGAAGATTGGTCGATGATGAGATTGGTCATGTGTTGAAATGACGAGGGTAAGATGAGGATAAAATGATGCTACAGATGGTGTACTCTGTAGAATTGGTCGAGAGTCTTTCATCCCTAGCAAGTTTCCATAGTCATGATGGATATATGCTAAAAATGAATAGAAGTCGATTTATGCTTCAGCAAGTATTGGTTTATGCTTAACATAAATTGGGTCTAGTCGGTAGTTTCCATGTGTATTGGTGTCCATAGAAACTATGTGAAATGGTCAAGGCGATGCCTAATGTCATGTTGAAAATGTTGAGGTTGGTTGAAAAATGTTTAAGTTGGTTTAGTTTAAGGATGAGTCGACAGTTGATGTGGCCAAAGTGTAGAGAAAAGGTGAAAGGCAAATTGCTCTTTCATTGACAAGGACCAAAAAGGAAACATAGATAGGGGTTATTAGAACAAAAGCCCCATTCATGCATTACGTCGTTGACCAGTATGGAGTTAAAACGGTAATCAAATCACTTTGACATTAAAGTGAGCTCGAAGTCCCTTGAGCAGGTGATAGGAGGAGGATAGGGTAACCCAGTTTAAGAGCAGGGATAACCTTGCCCCTTTTATAGGAGACCCTGAGACAACTACAAGCCAAGTCCATGACTCTTTTTTTTTTTTTTCACAGGCTGATCGATGCGGGAAGCCTACATAGAGATGTCTTTTGATGTAGTGGTCATGTTGCGAAGCTGATCGATGCGGGAAGCTTCTAAGAAAAGTGCTGTTTGTAGCAAGATTAGTCATAGCCATCCTTCGAGGGAGTGGTCTATATTTTTGCTTAATAATGTTTGATAAGTTGGCCTAGCTGTCCTTCAAGGGATCAGTCTAGTAATACAGCAATGATAGTACAACTGTCCTTCAAGGGAGTAGTCTGTCTTTTTGATTTTGATTTGATTTTGTGACCATGGATATGTTTTGACATCTTGATATATATTTTGATTTTTTGATTAGAGTCATGGACAAGGCTGTAAAAGTTCAAGGACTCCCCTTTTATTAGGACTAAGCATCCATGCATCATAAAAGGGTTGTAGAGGACTTGTTAAAGGGAAATAGGGTTGAAAGGGATGAGGATTAAGAGGACGAGGATTGCTCAAGGGATGAGCTCAAGTTACGTGTCAAGTAGATGAGTACTCGACTAGCAGAAGAAAGGTCGAAGACACAAGACATAAAAAGGGGTTTAAGGTCTAATAAGACCCTGGGCCATGCTAGTATGTTAAGGTCCGAGTCAATTAGGAGCAAACCTGCCCCATTTGCCTCTTTCCAGATTGGTTAGATGTTGATGGTGGATGTGAAGTTGACTGATATGGTTGTTGATTGGTTGAGAAAGGTTGAATGCTTGGTCGAGAGGTCAGGGTGATTGATATTTGGTTGAAGTTTGGTTGAGACTAGTCGAATAATTGGTCGGGGGTTGGGTCGGCGGATACTTGGTCAAGTTTTAAGATAAAATGAGTGATTGATATGTGGTAGAGACTGGGTTGAACAGTTGGTCGAGGTTTGAATAAAGGATGAATTCCCCCAGCGGGTAGGGAGAATGTTTGAAAGGTTGGTTAAGGTTGGTTGAGGTTTAGTGGTCAGATGGACGGTGTTAATGTCGAATAAGGGGGTCAAAGGTGGCAAAGGGACCATAGTCTGGCGTGGAGATCCCGATTTAGGTGATGAGGTTGGAGAGGCATGAGTCGAGGTTGATGTTTTGTCGAAAAGGTGGTCAAGAGGACTCTTGATGAGAAGGGAATCCTTTTTTCAGTGCGGACGAATGACAGCTTTAAGAGTGCAATAACGCTCAGTGTCATGTCTCGGAGTGTGATGATAATGGCAGAATGTAGAGTTGTCAAACCAAGATGGTCTTAATCCGAGAGTTGATGAGTGGGGTGGTGTTGAGGGTTTGTTGATAACGTGGTCGAGAAGAAGGGTGTCATTCCCAAGACATTGGTGAATGGCGACCTTGAGGGCATGACAATGCTCCGTGTCATGCCCAAGCATGCGATGATACGCACAAATGTGAGTGTCATCGAGCCATGGTGGTTTAGGTCTGAGAGATTGATATTGTCTAAGAGGCGGGAGGTTGATACGAGAGGACTGCAACAAGTGCCGTAAGAGCAAGGCATATGAACCTGCTAACGGGTCGGGATGTTTTATTGCAGTGAGGGTTGGTGACGTTGGTTTGGGAGGTGAAAGAGGCATAGGTCAAGGGTTCGGATGAGATGTATGTCTGATGGGATGAGGAAGTAATGGAGGCGATGTGCCTCTGTGAAGGATGGGAGTGGGAAGCACTCCTATTAAAATGGATGGATGCGGGCCCAAGATTGAAGGTAATGACGAAGGTGGGGGAGGAGTTCTCTGATGTGGTCTAGTAGCTTTCGTGTGTTTGGGTCGAGGGCCACCGTTGTGCGAGGCGAGGTTAGATGTGGGTTTGGGTTTGGATGTGGATGAAGGTGAGTGAGATGTAACAATCTCAGGCAAAGGGCAAGAGGAAACTGTGACTGGGTCTTCCTTGGTTGAAACGAGTGGAGAGACTAGTTCTTCTCTTGGTGGAGAAGAAATAAGAGAGTCTGGCTCCTCAAGTGGGCAGAGGGCATGGATGATCGTGCCTTCTACTTGTAGTTGAGGAGTAGGTAAGGTAGGGTCTTCGGATGAAGGTGGGCTTAATGGCGTTGATGTGGTCAAAGTGTCCTCCGATACAAGAGAGGTAGATGGAGGACTAGTAGGAGAAGGAGGTTCCTCATCCTTTAATGGAAGAGGTTGGTCAAGGACAAGAGGCAAGATAGTGCTAATCGTGTGAATGTCATGGTCTTGAGGGTCATTGGTCGAAGTCTGGACGTTGTTTTGAGTAGGCGGATGATTCAGAAATGGTTGTTTGAAGATGTCAATATGTTGGTTAGGCGGGGCATTCGGGTTATCTAAAATAAGATCCCCCTTGTCGATCATGTCTTGGACGATGTTTTTGAAAGTTTGGCAATTGTTGATGTCATGGCCTTGGATGCGATGAAAGGGACAGAAGTCGGCCTCCCTATACCATGTAGGGATGGCCTTTGAAGGGTCAAATTGAGGTGGTCGGATTGGAGGGAGATTGAGGACCCCCTGCTTGAGAAGTTTTTCCAAAACGGAAGCGTATGGTTCTCCAAGTGGAGTGTAAGAACGCTAAATGTACCATTGTTGGAATTGTTTGGTGATGCTAGAAGATGTCGAAGGTTGCGAGTAATTCATTGTTGTTGAGGATGGTGATCTAACGACCACAGTGTTGGCCACTCCTTTAGACTTGGAGTTGGCAGAAGAAGAAGGTCTGGAAGAAGAATGGTCAGTAGATTTTGCGTTGGTATTATGCAATTTGACCTTATCTTCTTCAAGGGTACGGAGTTCAAGCTTTCGAGCCATGATGAAAGCTTCGTCAAAAGTGCGAAATGTCTGAATCCGAAAGGTAGAAGAGATGTGTCTGGCACATGCTCGAGAGAAGAGCTCGATGAGCTTGGGTTAAGGTAAAGAGAAGGAGAGCTGGTTAATCAGACCTCTCCAACGAGCGACAAAGTCGACAATTGATTCATCGTCAAATTGCCTGATGGAGTAAAGGTCTGTGATTGAGACTTGTTTGGTGATGTTGATTGAGAAATGGTCAAGAAATAGTTGGGAGAGTTAGATGAATGAAAAGATAGAGTGTCTGGCAAGAGAACTATACCAGTCAAGGGCAGGGCCAGAAAGGGACATAGGGAACGTGCGTAGAAGTAACGCATCATCGTGGGCGATGAGGTAGTAGGCATGTCTAAATGCTCGCAAGTGTTGTTGTGGGTCTTCCTTACTCTGAAAGCGAGTGAATTTAGGAAGCTCCCAATGGTTAGGGTATGGTCGAATAGGGACGGAAGGATGGATGGGCTCATTGCAAATTTGCTCATATGACAAAGTATTGCTTGAACCAGAAATGGAGGCTTCAAGACTGGACATTTTATCCATCAACATCTTAATGATGTCTACTGACGGATTGGTGGGTTGGGTGCCCCCTAAGTTGTAAGGCACTTGGAAGAGGCTAGAGGAGGCGTGCGATATAGTCGGTTGTACAATGTACGGATGACTAGTCGCAGGGGCAGAAGTGGAGGCTAGAGGTAGTTGCGTTACGAAGGTCGAAGGTATAAGTTGACTGGGCACCGCCAAAGGTGGTTGAATGGCGGCACTGGTAGCAAGATAGGTTGGCACTCCTACATTTGTGGGCGCAAGAGTGTGAGGGGTCGAGGTAATCAAGTTCTGATACGATGTAGAACTTGGTTGAATTGCAGGTGGTTGAGGGGGTAATGGAACCCCGATGGAGGTCGGTCTAAAAATAGACGGGGAGGCCAAACTTTGCGTATTGGCCATGGTTGGGTTAATAGTTAAGGCGAAAGGTTGAGTCATAAAGGGTTGGGTGGCGAATGGTGTGGATGTCATCGCCACGTCACCTGAAAGGTCTCGCGTTGGGTTTCTCGCGAGATAGTTTTGGAGGGCTGCGGTATTGAGGTCCAAGAATCTCTCGAAATCTTGGTCCCCTTCAGGGATGATGGGAATTTGAGTCGGGGTCGGGGTCGGGGTCAGTCCTGTAGGAGTTTTTTCAGTCTCCGAGTGGAACTCCATGATAGGACTGGTTAGAGACAGGATAGACGGAAGCGGCTGTTGGCTAAAGTGGTTAAGAAGAGAGTCCTGGTTCTAGAAACTGTGTTTTTGCAGTCTCAGAAAACTAGAATGGAGTTTTTTGACAGAGAAGGGATAAGTTTCAGGCTGCTGGTTTTGAAGAAAAAGGACAGTGACAGAGACTGATGTCGGTTTAAAAACCGATGTCGATAATAAATGTGGCCGACGTCAGTCAGATAACCGATGCCGGTAACAGAGAAGGCCGACATCGGTGGCAGAACCGATGTCGGTGACAGAGAAGGCCGACGTCGGTGGAAGAACCGATGTCGGTGACTGTGTCTTCCAGAGAACCAAAAGGTTTGAAGATTCTTGGAAAAACAAAGAAGAAAGCGTCCTCACACACTCAAACAAACAGATGAGAAGAGGAAAATAGAGAGAGACAGACAAGCCTAAGCAATAAATCCTAGGAATTAACCTTAGAAATTGTGGCTTATGCCTTAGATGAATGTTTGGGGAGATTGGCTAAAAAAATGGGTCCTAGAAGAAGGCAGTCTAAAGATGGTTTCGGGTGTTGTTTTAGGTGCTCAAAGATCTGTGTTAGGGTCTGGTACGTGGCCTGGTGCTAAGGAGCAAGCTCCCCTCACTTCACGATTCCAGTGGTTAGCTGGTCTCGCTTAGCCAAGATATACCTCGCCTAGAGTTTAGACTCCGCCAGAGAACGGAGTGGGCTTCCCCCTTGGTGATGAAATCCAAGTAGGGTCACCGGGACGGGTAAGGTATCCGCTGGGGGATGAAATCCCAGTCGGGCCTTGTCTCAGGTATGTTTTATGTTCGTTTAGTGCATGTGGTTTGGTAGTGTAACATCAAGTGTCTACGGTTCATTCAATATGCGTCTAAGTTATTAGATGTGGACTAATGCAAGCACAAGCAGAAATGAAAGTGCAATACATTTTAATGCCCAAGTCGAAATGTGATGTTTGTTATGAAGACAAGTTTGAGAAAGGGTTGAGAGTATGATGTTTAGACTAGTCTAGAAATGCAAGGAAGAAAGATTCGTTTTAGTCCTGCTTATAGTGTCATTGAGAAGAAGAGAAAGAGGAGAAAAGGTAAGAACCTAATGCTCCTAAATGAATGAAGAGGAAAAGGGACCCAGGAGGAACCTAGGGTCCCACCGGGCGTGCCAGAATGTTTCTTGAGCTAATTCGCTTTCTACATTCAAAAGTTGAATAAAGAAACTAAAGAAGATGGACGAGGCAAGGAATACCTGGATGTAGACTGCGCACTGTAATCCAGACGCTTGTGAGCACCCCTCTTTGGCTGTGGAGGAATGACACCTGCAATGAAAAGAAACTTGGACAAGAGGATGTTAGATAGATAGGCAGTGGGTTGCCAAGCGAAAGCTTGTTCCCGGAAGTGTAAAAACTTCCTTAAGGGAGGTCAACCCACAGATAACAGACAGATAAAGACTAAGAAAATATAAGATGTTAGAATATAGAAGTGATAAATAGATTAGGAATGAAAGAAAACACCAATGATTACCTGAAAGGAGTAGTCAGGCTGATGACAGTCACCGAGGTCGGAAATGCTGCCGGCATCGGTTAAGAGGTCTGCCGACGTCGGTTATCCTGCCGACGTTGGTCGGGGAAGTGACCGGCGTCGGTCGGGGTAGTAGCCTGTGGTCGGGTCTGGGATGTGTTCTAGACTGTGGACAAGTCCAGGATGTGAGCAAGGTCAACACTGAGTTCGGGGACGGGTCTGAATGGACTGAGGAGTGGTCTTGCCCTGTACAGGGTCTTTGTTGGCAAAAGGGGGATGAGGGAGTTGTCTGGGATTGGTATGAAGAGTGGGACAATGTGAGAGGAGGATGGACAGAGGACAGGTCCTGAGAAGGCTTTTCAGCCTCTTAGGGGGAAGGATGGAGGGAATAGGAATAGCAGATAACTAAAAACTTAAAGAACAGAATCAATTAACAGAGTTGCTTACCTTTTTGCTTGCTGAATGAAGAGTTGAAGAAGCTGTTGTTGAAGCCGCAGAGGATTCTGCAAGAAGAGAACTCTGATGAAGAACCTTTTCACCTGTTGCTGTTGTTGCACGAGGTCCAAATGGAGACAAGACGAATGCCAAAACACCAAGAGAGATCTGTTTGCGAGCTCAAGGGTCCAGGGGGCTGCAACGGATGCAGAAAAGGGTAATGAAGGATGCCGATGCCGGCAGTTTCGCCGACGTCAGCCGAAGGGTCACCGACGTCGGCGGTCGCAGAATGGGGACAGAGGCTAAAAATAGCCTCTACCCATTCTTGCACGCCACTGAGCGAGGGGGGTGTGGGAAGAACGGTCACGAGGATGCCAAAATGGGCGTGGGGGGAAGATAATGAAGAGATTTGGCCTAATAAATGCTAGGGGGAAGGTGGAGGGATTCAAGGGAGGATCCAAGGTGGCAAGGGTAGGGTGGAAAGGGGGCCAAGGTCAAGGGTTAGGATAGGGGTTTAAGGCCAAGGGGGAGGACCAAGGTGCAGACACATTTGCGGTGTCTACAGCAGTAATGCTCATACACCTAGAGATTGTCCTAGGGGTAATCTATAACAAAGGGTGGTAGAGCAAAGAAGAATGGATGGTCAATTTGCCAGTACCAGTGACAGTCAAGCCTACCAATATCTTGGTATGTAGAATTCAGTCCTAGTGGCTTAGATGTAAGGAATGTCCTTGCAACAAGAAGATGAAATAGCCTTGGAACATGCATTGCTCTCATGGGTTGAAGATGAAGAATCAATTTTTTTGAACAAAGCATCTACCTCCCAAAGACTAGTGGTGTAATCAGATTATTACACCATATCAAAGAGGAGAATGGTGGAATAGCCTGAGATTGTAAGTGGTCAAATCATGAATAATTCCCCATCTCAAGGGCAAATAAATGCTTCTATTAGACAAGAAGTGCCTCAACCAGTGTAAGATCAAGGGATTCCTACCTAAACCCAGGAGAAAACAAGATATCCTTATGTTCAAAAAGCTTAGTCTTTGGGACCGATAAATGTAGTAGACCAATTAAAGAAGACTCCAACACAAGTGTCAATATGAAATATATTGGCTATTCCTAGATAGAAGACATTGCTACAAGATGCTCTGCAAGGCCAAACAGTGCCCAAAGGTGTTATTACCAAAAAAGGATCTGCTAGAAAAGAAAAGCTCAAAGATACAATTCCTCATCAGACAATAGTCTTTGTGAACGATGCAACACAAGTAAGTAAATCCAAACTAGAGCCTTTCTATTTGACTCTGATAGTTGGAAAGAAACTCTTGCATAATGCATTGATAGATTCAGGAGCTAGTACAACTGTGATGCCCAAGCAAATAGCTGATGCTTTGAAAACAAAATATGAACCCCTTATAAAAAGAGTTATGCAGCTAGATGGCAAAACAATACAAACCATAGGGAGAATTAAACAACTCCCATTGTAGCTATACACATATCCCAATATAATTGTCAACCAAGATGTAGTTGTCATAGATATACCTCCTATTTTTGGTTTATGTTTATCCAAAGACTTTATAGAAAAATGGGAGGATATATGTCTCTTGACTGGTCTCACCTCATCTTGAGAACCAGATATGGTTTAAAGATGAAAATTCTATCTGAACCACTCTCAAAAGACCATATCACCAATGAACTAAAAAAAAGATTAGAGGCAAATCATGCTATGTTAAATAAGGAAGAAAGGACTTTCATTGAAGAGCTAGGTGACTGGATTGAGCATGATCAAGAAGAAGAAAATAGCTAATTGTTGGCTATGATGCATAGCGACCCATATGGGAACTATGACTCTACTGGTCTGGACACATATGTTATATTTGATGAGGACCAGGAAATCTCAAATTTTATAAGGGCAGAAGCACCCACTACTCAAGATTCAGAGATTTGGACCTTGAATTTTGATGGGGCTAGAAGTAAACATGGTGTTGGAGTAGGAATTTGTCTTACTGCTCCAAATGGTGATAAAAATTTAAGGGCTATCCGATTCTAATTTGCTTGTACTAATAATGATGCTGAGTATGAATCTTTAGTACATGGGCTCCTATTAGCCAAAAAAAAGGAAATAAAGAATTTAAAAGTGAAAAGAGATTCAAAATTAGTAGTAAAGCAAATTAGAGAAAAAACAGCAGCCAAAAATATGAGAATGAGATCCTACAGACATAGGATTTAGGATTTGATAGAAGATTTTGAAGCTTTCAATATTGAGATAGTCCTTAGAAGTCAAAACTCTGAAGCTGATAGGATGGCCTAGATTGGCTCACAGTTTAACCCAACAACTGGCATATTGATTAACAATGAGTTAGTAAAAGTTATAGTGAGGCCAACCATTCCATACAATGATGAGAATTGGCAAGTATTTGAAAATGATTCTCAGGTACTCTCATTCTTACAATAATCAGATGAGTTTGTTAATCAGTTACAAACCAAGATCGAGGAAGCATATGGGGATCAAATTATACAATTGAAGATGAATAATATCCCCAAGGGTTTGATCACCTTAGAAAACTTGTTTGATCCAGAGGATGTAAGCCTAGAAAAGAAAAGGTTCCAAGTAGACAAAGCAGACTATTTTGAAATAGAGGTGAGTAATGATAAAAGGATAAAAGTTGGAAATTCTACAAATTAAGAAGAGAAGGAAAGACTAATTGAATTGTGCTAGATATATGATAGAGTCATAGCTTGGAGCTATGAAGACCTTCATGGATACAATAGAGACATTATCCAACACACAATAGAACTGACTGAAGGGTTTAAGGCCATCAGATAGAGACAGAGGCCAGTAAATCCAAGGGTTGAGCCTCTAATGATAGATGAGTTGTAGAAACTTTTAGACTCCAAAATAATATTTCCAATCAAGCACTCAACCTGGGTATCAAATCTAGTACCAGTTAGAAAAAAGAATGGAGATGTAAGGCTGTGTGTAGATTTCAGAGATCTCAATAGAGCATCTTTGAAAGACCACTATCCCTTGCCCTCTATGAAACAAATTTTGCAAACTGTGGCTAGATCAGAGAGGTTTTCTTTACTAGACAATTTCTCTAGATACAATCAGATTAGGCTAGCTGATGAAGACCAGTACAAAATTGCTTTTACTACCAAATGGGGAACATTTGCCTATGCTAAGATGCCATTTGGCCTATCAAATGCAGGAGCCACCTTTCAAAGAGATATGGATGTAACCTTTGGGGAACTTATAAATAAGACCATCTTGGTCTATCTAGACTACCTCACTATTTTTTCAAAAAATAGTGAGGATCATTTTGATCATTTAAAATCTGTCTTCAAGAAATGTCAGGATTTTGGGATATCACTAAATCCCAAAAAATGCATTTTTGTTGTACCTCAGGGCAAATTGTTGGGACATATAGTATCTAAAGGAGTTTCCATAGATCCTAAGAGAATTGCAGCTATAATGAACCTACCTCTTCTAGTGAATAAAAAGGCAGTTCAGTCCTTTTTAGGGAAGATTAATTTTGTCAGCAGGTTCATATCTGATTTTATAGGCTTGATAAGACCAATAACCCTCTTGAGAAAGAAAGAACTGATTTTTAAATGGAATACAAAAGGAAGGCACACCTTTGAAGAGGTCAAGAAGGCTATCTCAATAGCGCCTATGCTTAAAAACCCTGATTTCTCCAAACCTTTCGTATGTATGTCTATGGAGGAGAATTAAGTGTTGCTGCTGTCTTGACACAAAAGGATGATAGGCTAGAAAGAAAACACCCAATAGCCTTTTTCTCAAGAAATTTCAGGGATTATGAAACTAGGTACAACTTTGTAGAGAGACAAGCATATGCCATGGTAAAGGCCCTGAAGAAATTCAGGCATATGGTATCAGGGAGCAAAATCCTGATACTTGTAGCTCACCCAAGTGTTAGAGAATACATCATGGAGGGAGAAATCACTAAAAAAAGAGCCAACTGGATCATCAAGATTCTTGAATATGATGTAGAGGTCAGACCCACCAAGTTAGTCAGAGGCAGGGGTTTGTGCCAATATATGACCCAAGAGCTTGAAAAGATGTTACCTAAAGAGGCAGATTCAGAAAGAGAGATGAAAATGGTGTTAAAGATACAAGAGGTTGATCAGGAATCATGGGTCAAAAGCCAAATTTAATTTATGAAAAATGGGATCTATCTGAGAGAACTCCCTCAAAATAAGAGGAGATATTATAGGATACAGGGAGTTCATTTTGTTTTAATTGAATAAGTCCTTTTCAGAATAAATTCCAATGGAAAATTGTTAAGATGTGTAAAACAACTGAGGCTAAGAGAATACTACATGAAATGCATCATGGAATATTAGGGGGGCATTTTTCTATAAGGACCACAGCCATAGAGACAAGTGAGGCAAGATATTTTTGGCCTACTTTATTTCTAGATTGTTATCCACTGGTTAAGAAATGTCAAACCTGCCAATTTTATATGGGGATGAGGAGGAATGTAGCCATGCCCCTTAGTCCTATAATTATGGATGAACCTTTTGCTCAATGGGGTCTTGAATTCATTGGAATGATAAACCCAGTGTCCATTATGGGTCACAAATGGATATTAACTACCACAGACTATTTCACCAGATGGATCGAGGCAATCCCACTTAAGGAAGCAACAGAGAATGTGATCTTAGACTTTCTAGGGAGTATCACTACTCACTTTGGAGTTCCTCACACCATAATTTTAGATAATGCTAAAGCATTCTTGGGGTCTAAAGTATCTGACTTTGCCTTAAAACATGGAATATATCTAAAAAATTCATCTAATTATTACCCTCAAGGTAATGGTTTGGCAAAATCAACCAATAAGAACCTGATAAGACTCATCAAAAGAATAGGGGCTGATCATCACAAAGAGTGGCATAAAGTGCTTAATCTAGCACTATGGGCTAATAGAATCATGCCTAAGTAGGTAATCAAGATGTCCCCATATGAGTTGGTATATGGAAAATCAGCTGTAATTCCCCTAAGTTTGGAGATTCCTGCTCTCTAGTTGATCAAACAAATTAAAATCAAGGAAAATGGCCCCATGTAGGTTAGGCTTGCAGAGCTTTTAGAGGTTCAGGAGAAGAAGGATACAGCCCATGATTTATTAATCAAGCATCAAAGAATGGTTAAGAATTGTTTTGATAAAAGGACTTTGAATCCTCATTTTGAGGTAGGCTCGATTGTTTTGAAATGGGATGCGAGAGCCACTAAGCCAGGTCAGCATACTAAATTTGAAGCATTATAGACTGGCCCATATAAAATTCACACATGCAAGCAAAAAAAATCATTTGAGCTGGAATCAATGGAGGGAGAACCTGAAGAGATTCTTATAAATGGAATCTATTTGAAGCATTTCAATTAGCTTGGGTATTTAATGTATTATAGTTAGATAGGTTTCCCCTTCCCGTATTGTTTTCCCACTTTTCGTTTAAATAAGTGTTTTAAACACAGAGTCAGTCACTCAAAAAGTTTTCAATTTTTTTTCAAAATTCTCAAAACATTGAATGTTCCCCAAATCTTTGAAAATATCTAAGGTACCTTGCACCGCAACATGCCTAACATGTCCATCTCGCTGCCCCGAGAAGATCGACTAGGATCTACTAACGGCTAAATGAATTTAATGCATTTTGAGACTTGATAGGTCCATAAATACTATTTAGCAATAGTTAAAGTTTACCAACTCTTAAGCATTCCTACATTTTACAAGAAAATATCTTGTTACTTATGAAATCTTTTAGTGCCAAGTATAGTTGCTTCTATGAGAGTGTTTTGTTTGCAAAGGATTTATACCAATTATCACACAAGGGACATAGACATGGAAGGAGCATCATCTTCACAACAAGGAGCTGGGATTTACAAATATCTTGATAGGTTTCTGGCCAATAAGTCCTATGCTTCAGCTATTACACCACCATTGAAAGCCTATCCAAGAACCAGAATCCCAGAGGTTGGTCAGGCTAGTGACTTGGCAAAAGTAAAGGATTATGCAGATGGAATCATGGACCCAATCTTGGAAAGATCCAATAGCAAAAACCTCAGGGAAGGGGCACATCAAAGGTGCCTTTAGAGAGCCCTAGTAGGGCAATATGAGACATTTGGCATGAGGATGTGGACCTCACAACTGGCATAGTTCCTTATCCAAGCTGTGCATCCATGCCCTGAATTAGTTGAATTGTGTGCAAACTGGCTCCATGCACCCTCATGCACCATTCAACAGGGTCCTTTCATGGTGTAAATCACACTGCAAGCCATCAAGGACATGTTAGCCCTACACCATGATAGTACAACAACATTTCCCACTATTGCTAAGATGCAAAGGACATGGGCTAATGTCAATACTTAGATAAGGTTCTTAAGAACTGAATTGCAAATGGGCGATGACAACACTATTATGCCCACACTCCCTGCAGCTAGGGGCCAATTCACACAAGACAACTAAGACAAACTATCCATGATGGCTATCATATTTAGCATGAAGGATGATATGGTAGTTTATGTAGAGCAAATGGCCATCCTCTTCAGGTTGAAGACCGTTGACAAGACCCAAGAGTATCGGCTTAAATTTTTAGAGCTAATTGCTTTTACAATGGTGGAACAACTAGCCTAGTTCAAATCAAAGGGAGTGTTCAGGTACTCTTCTTATTTATTTCACCTCATGTTATACCAGAATGCTGACCTCTTCACCCAACATATGCATCTGAACATGTATGACCCTAGTTTTGACCCCCAAAGGACCATTCATGTGTCTACATGGATGCATGTTTTGTCGAGGGTCAGTGACCCATATGATTTCTAGGAACTATTTGTTACCCCTAATCTATGCCACCTCAGCCCCAAACCAATCATGAACATATTATTTCCCAGTGTTTCAAACCTCCTAGCCAATTACCCAATTTCGTGTGACTTCTACTTTGGATCCCACCATACAATTCTAAGAGTTCATGGGTTTTGTGGGGAACCAATGTTGCTATCAAAGGTTCTAACTCTTAGGTTAGCATTTTTAGAAGTCACCAGGCAAGTGTTAGTTGTAGACAATGATTATGGCTATGGGAAATGAAAGAGGGAGATGTTTGACCTCCTGTGGATGGCAGGCAACATAAGTTTGGAATCTAGGGATGCTAAAGTCTTTTTGCTTAGAAAGCTAGCCTTTTTGGGGTTCCTGTTAGTTAAAGACAAATGGGTATATGACCCGACTAGTTACATAGCTTCTTGGATAAGGACTAACAGGGTTGCAACCAAGATTGCACATGAGGGCTGCCCTTTTTGGGAGACCCGGAGAAACCCTATAGAAGATGCTCCCGATTTTAATGTTGAGTTATCAGACTTGCCCCCTCTACAAAATAGACCATGGGAGACTTTCTATGTTAAGCAGAGGGATTATGATCCCAAAGTCAAAATGACTTTTAGCTTGAGAAGAGCATTGAAGAATAAGGATTGGGATGCAAAAAATATAGAAGCCTATCAAAAATATAGGCAGGAGATTTCTCAGACCACCCATTCTTTTGGGAATGTAGACATAGATGAGAGGTGGGAAGAACTATGGGATGAGTGCCATCTCTCCCCTGCATCTAGCCTAGAGACAATTGATTTGCCAACACAGGGTATAGAGTAGGAAGTTGGGCCAAGCCAAGAGCCACAAACCTCAAAACAAACTATAGTAGCAACAATTGTGTCAGTTTGGCCCCAACCTCTCAGCATCTTGGAGAAATATAAGAGTGTGGTTCATTCACCACCAAAGGCTTCCCCATCTTTAGAGGTTATTGAAGTTCCTATTTCTCCACAAGCATCACCGACAATGGTAGCTAACGTAGAAGGAGAGAAAACACAGTCAACAAAGGAGACACCCAAGAAATGAAGGTGGGTGTAGTTTTAGTTGGCCATAGAAGAGGGGATAAACACTCAATAGTGCCAAGTATAGAGTGTTGAGATTAATCCTCAAGTAAGTATCATTCCTCCTTCTCCTTCTCAGTCTATCCCTTCTCCCATCGACATGATGCCTCCACCTAGCCAAATGACACCCCTGTCACCTCTGCCATTCCCATTTCACACTTCACCCCATCTGTGCCTCCTTAGTTCTTAACATTACCCCATTTCTCTCCCTCTATTCCTAGAAAATTTTCTCCTTAGATTGCACCAACAGTTGGCTATTCAATACAATCTGCCATAGGGATATCCTTTTGCAGGTGGGCACATTGCCTCCCCTTCTACTTTCTTGACCCAAGCAGATGCTGCATGGATGGAAAGGGAAGCCCAAAGAGAGAAAAAGAAGGCAAAGTAAAATAAGGCATTGGCTACACCTCATCTACGGTCACAATTTGATCCAATTCAACAATGATTGATGGTGACCCATTTGTCACCAAATGTTATCAAGCCAACTGAGCAGATGCAGCCTGAGGATTACTCAATGGATGCAGTGGCCATCAATATGTCCCTTTTGAGGCCCCAAGATAGAGTTGATTTGTTGAATGAATCCACTTCTATAGTCACAGAAGACTACTTGAAAACGTCAAGAAGGCTATAGAAGATGGAGGCCAATTTAGCCAAATAAAAGACAAACTATAATAGTTTGATTGAAGAAATCAACAAGAAAGATAATGAAATAGCGAGTCTGAATAAACAGTTACAAGAGACTATTTTCCTTTAGATTCATTAGGTAGTCTAGGCCTAGAATGATTCTTTAAAGACAGAGATCACATAGATAAATGTTGTGGTGGGGACCTTGAGGTGGGAAGAAGCTGAATGGCAGCACAAGCTACTAAATGAATAGAATAATACTATGGCCATTTGAGCCCTATTCTAAGCAGAGCAACAAAGAGCAGCACAACTGACCCTAGAGCTAGCTAATAGGCCAAAGGGTGTTGGAGTGATGAAGCTAGTAAAGGAGCTTTATGAATCTATGTGGAAAAGAATCTCCTCAGAGATCATCTAGCTCAAGCCTTCTCTCACCTTCCTGCTCAACACATAGAAATTGTGTGAGAAGGTGGAAGATTCAATGAAGAACACTTTGGCTATAGTCTCTAACAAAATCACAGACTCTCAAACATTGTTATAGAAGCTCTATGACGTAACAGATGTGACATTAGTAGCCACAAGAATCACTAACAAAATGGTCACAGTAAAGAGAGTTAATGAGGTCCTCAGTTGCAATTTTGTAGCCAACAGTTGTAGAGAGCTCCTCAACATCATGAAGGAAGGCATCAGTGAGATGAAGCAGCATATCAATGATCTAGTTAGTTTGGGCCTTCCTTCTCCATTTCCTAATGATAGCACAGTGCTAATGGTTGACCAAATTGAACCATTACTGTTGGCCAAATAGAATGATCAAATAGTTTTTAAAAACTTACGAGATGATTCTTCAGTCTTGGAAGTGGAAGCTATTTTGGTTCCTTTTTCCCAGCTCAAATTCAAGTTGAAGGCTATAGTTCAAATTTTGTAGATTTTTTTGCACAAGGATATTATTCACCTTGATTTAGCCTTCACTAACTTATAGAACAAGCAAGGGTTATCTAACCATGAATGGTCCACCTACTAGATAACATTGTTGAAGCTGTGAATTTTGCAATTTTGACAGAATGGGAGTTGCATTTCTTTTTTGAGCAGGCCCAAAAGTCCTAGGGGTTTCTAATAACTATATAGTAAATTTTTACTCTACATTGCATTCCATTTTTCAGTTGTGTATTGCAATTTAGTTCTCGCATACCTTGGTCATGATGGTAGAATTTTGAAGCAGAACATGAGCTTGATTCATTTGATTCATTTCTTGTCTAAGTGTCGAAGAGTAGTGGAAGCTACCAAGTGGCATCATCCAAACATGAGTTCATTTTCCCTTTTTGATTCTTTGTTTTCTTTTTTTGCCCAAGTGTTGAATTCAAGTGAAGGTTGCCAAGTGTTACTTTTTGAGTTATCGAATAGGCCAAGTGGCGTCATTTGAGGCACTTTTCATAACTTTCAAGAGGGCCATGGAATGTACCATGTATCCATCAACAACTTAGTGGAACGCACCACGTGTTGGCATCCACATTCCTTTTCGGTACCCACATTTTATTTTTTTTGGCTAAAGGTTTCAACAAGCTAAGTATCAAGATCGGGCAGAAAGCACCAAGTGGCAGTCGTGGAGGACTCTGAGCTACTTTTATATAAGAATGTGGAAGTCACCACGTGTTAGCATTCGGGAGACAGTTGGTTTAAATTTAGGTTTAAAGGGTGGTTCAATACCTTGGTTTAATATTTTGGTTCAAGATCTCAGGTTGTGTGTAAATGGCATGTAGTGTTGAACCGTTGAACCCTTGAACCAGTTTTGGTTCAACGGGTGGTTCAAGGGAGTGTCCGAAAAACCAAAGGGGTCAAGCCCCTTTTGGAAGGTAGTAAGGCATTGTTTCATTTTTGTTCAAGTGTTAAAGATAAGTGAAGCCTGCCAAGTGTCATTTTTTGAGCCCCTTTCTACTCCATTCCTAGGATAAGCGAAAGCCACCACATACCCTTAAAAAAAGTAGTGAAAGACACCACGTATCTTCCTTGAAGCTACAAAAGCCTTCACATGTCAATGTCTGAGAGATCATCTTCGAGTTTCATTGCTGAATAAAGATCACAGTGGGTCTCCAATTTTATTTCAAAGGTTTGCAAAAGCTACCAAGTTTCACCATCCGTAGAAGCCTAACATGCATCCTAAATATTTCTACAAGCATAGCTAAAGAGTAAGCAAAGATTGCCACATACATATTTCCCATTTTAAATGTTTCTCAAGCAAAGGAATGTAGTGAGTCTTATTTTGTTGAAATTGCTAAGTATCAAAGAAATGGATTGCGACAGGTGTCAAGGGTTGAGCGTTCCTGAGTAGGATATAAGGAAAGCAGAAGTTGTCATGTGTCTTCGATAAATTAGGCAGAAAGCACTATGTGTCATCCTCTAGTATCTCCTAAGAAATAAGAAGGTCTTCAACGAATTGACTATCTTCTCCCATTTCAATAGAATAGAGGATCCTGTATAGACACCTCCAGCTTAGTTAGAGTTTAGTTTGGGCCATAAATTTGGGAATGCATGATCAATCTAAAGGGAAACTTAGTTGGAGTTAATTCTAGTAGATGGAGTAGTTCATTGGGTAGTTTTTTGGGGCCAACAAACATTGAAAGCACCATCTATTTGTCCCTTGTGAGTTAAGGGGTAGAGTAGAATTGCGCGAGAAAAATGGGGATGGGATGAGACATCTAAGGCTATAAAGAAGAGGACATAGGATCAACAGGGGGAGGGAGGAAGAGAATGTTTTGAGAAAATTGTTAGACTTGCTAGAGTTGTGATTAGGAACATCATTTGCCTTTGTTCTATTTTCTTAAGTTGTAAAGTTTGTGTAATTATGCATGTTGCTGTGCCTTTTATATGAATGAAAATTAATGAGAAGAGAGAGTTCTATGCCTATGTTGATGTTTTCTATATCATTACAAAGGTAATTTAAAACAGTGAGCCCCTGTTTCTATTGTTTCTATCTATTACATTAATCAGGCCATAGTCTACTCTTTAATGTAATTGGATCTTACATATAGTTGCACTATGCTTAGGTTTAAGGATAAAAACTACACTCAGGTGCATTGCCATGTTTAGATTTTATTTCTTGCATTTGCATTTCTATTTAAATCCCTATCCTTTCCCCCCCCCCACTTTTGATACACATAAGAGATCAGTTTCTCTAAAATTTGGAGGTTGTTTCAAGACGCAAGTCCCACATCTTGAAACTTCCCATTGTTGTTGAATAAAATCAAGCGCAATTTTAAGCATCAACAATATACAAATGGTGAACCCAATTTAACATGTCAAACCTTAAAACTTAGGTTCAATTTTGAATGTGAATTATAAATGAGGGACTTAAGAAAATTTTGGCCAAAGTTCTAAACTCAAATGGGAAGCATAACTATGCCACTTAGATGATATGAAATAATGTTTATGATAACAATTTGAATAAGGAAAAGATCAATTTCCACTTGGATAGTATAATGCCTCCCTTGTTCAAGAAATTTGCAGATAATGTGCTAGGTTATGACCTTTGGTTAACAATCAAGTTTTAAACCAAAACAAGACTAAGTAATCTAGACAAAGACAAATCAAATTTTAATCATCCTAAGCCCTAAAATGACAAGGTGTGGCAAAGTGGGGTTAATTAAACTAGCAATTTTTTTAGCATTTCTAGATGTATCCCATGCATAAGACTTTCACATCAACATACAAGAAAAGTAACACATCAATTGGGTCCACGTCATATAGCTTTTTGTAAAAAATTCTTTTCTTTTTTATAACCATTACATCTATCACTTACTCAGTGTAGTGTGATGCCCAACATGATCATATGTCTCACGCTTAGCTCCAATGATAGGAGATGGTTTAACCTCTCAAACTATCATCCCAATGGGGTGATCCCAATTTATATACCCCCATGGAGAGGGGTTGAAGATAATGTTGGGAGATGAATTCTTAGGTCAAGGCTTCCCTATATAACTTATCAGAGGTAATGAAGTCTCCCTCACAAGCTAAGATATAAAAATAAATGACAAGTAAAAGATATTTAAGGTTGTTTTTAGATCACCTAAGCCATGTGGGTCTTGGGGAGAGCCTTGACAGATTCTCTTTTACACCTTTGAATAAGTTAATTTACAATAAATATGGCACTTTTGTTCCCACAATTTCCCTAAAGGGGATGTGTAGGAGAGTATACATGCACAATATTTCTTTTTGCCAATCAATTCTAACAAAATAAAGATCTATTGAAGATAAAATTTGAAATGTGTTCAATTTTAAAGCTCTGAAATTAAAAAGTTTGTTGATGTTCTTTGGCCCCTTGGCCTTAAGTTATAAAATTAGAAGAAACAACCAAAAAAACTATTAAATAAAACACCCTAAATTTTTTGTTAAGCATCAAATGAAAGATTTTGATCTTTTTAAACATCCCAAAAGAAGGTTAAAAAGATCTAGGAAAATATGAATTGGTTCTCTTCAAATAGGCCCTACATAAAAATTTAGATAACATCCTTTAGATTTGAAGCTCTTTAAAGTTTGAGGCAAGTAACTTTGAAAAGTAAACACCTATTGACTTGAAGGAAAAACCTCAAGAATTAAATGCATTAGATTAGAGTTGGTTATTGACTTGATTTTGTTAAAAAACTATGCAACTTGAAGGTAAATTGATAACATATTATGAAAATTTAAGATAAAACACGTGGTTTTAAAAAACAAATCATAAAAAATAGAGTCTGTATGACCCCAAACCAAGGTCTGAAAGATGGCTTAGTAGCTTGCTACCTTGTACAGTGTCCATCGATTGTTATACATAATCATCGATGGTTTCACTTGACCATCGATGGTTGAAAATGACCATCAATATTTTCAATGATCATGGACAATTACTATGTAAACTTATGACAAATAAAAATGGAAAAACAAAATAATAAAATCAAAGGTAAAGAGCTTTAAACATCCAAATAAATATCTACAAGCTTCATAATAATATTCTTGATATGTGGGATGTATCAGTCCCATCGAGCATGTCAAAAAATATAGTGGATTACAAGAAATTATTAGTCAAGCATTAGTTCAATAAATCAAAGAAATGATTAGTCAAGCATTAGTTCAAGAAATCAAAGAAAAATGCATAAAGAGATAATTAAATCAAGCCAATCTATTCATGCAGGGTTTTGCTAATAATAATAAGATACAAATGAAAGAACATAAACCATTACCTTCCCAAGTGAATCCATTTCTCAAAATTAGCTCAAAAACATGTTCTCCCCTTTATCAAACATTCTTGTTTCTTGTCTTCATCAACAATGGTGGCAGACTCCTCCAATGTATCAAGAAAAGTCCATAAAACCTAGGTTCATGATATGAAAACTATCTAATTGCCTATCAAATGAAGCTAATATAAATATTAATAATATAATAATCAAAACACAAATGAGCTATGAAGATATTTTAGAATTATAAAATTATAATAATTGAGCTTGAAAATGATGTTCTTTGCCCTTTTATTTATAAATTTGTTAAGATTGATCAAGATCAACCATGACCATCCATCTCAAGATTGAGATGTGTGGCCATGAATTAATCTAATATTTAGAATTAAATCCATAAATATCCTAATGATTTGGGAAAAAGGGGCATTAATGAGATATAAAAGACTCATAATCCTAATATTTATGCATTTATGACTTATGGATGCCACCCCATAGATGATGTCACTAGGTGATGCAGATATTAAGAATCAATTTCCAATATTGAAATAATCAATAACTTTCATGGAAAATCCACTTAAGCTCTTGATTTGACTTTATTATACTTAAACAATATTAATCAATGTTTGTGAAAATCTTTATAAATTAGCCATCAATTAATCAAAATGATTAAAAAGTTATATTACTAGTTCATAATTTCACTGGAGAAAAATTGGAAGGCGATGTTAGATACGTTGGAACCATATTCCCATTTAGGATGTTGCCAACACAAAATAAAAAAGGTACGTGATGTGTACTAATTAATTAGAAGAAAAAGCTTGATCCAAAGCACAAAAAGACAAAATTATCATTTTATGTATTGATTAAATTTAGGTATCTCATAAAATGCATTACCCCATTTAGGGATACATTAGCCTAAATCAACATTTGTATATGACAAGCTTGAATGATTTAGTGCATTTTATGGATTTTGGTCTAAAATATGCATTTAAGTGCAATTTGAGTAAAATTGACAATTTCAACACAAATGGTGTTAAGAATTGGAAGTCTACAATTAGATCTCTATCTAACAAGCTCATGTGCATGTGACACATGTCACTAGCATGTTCACTTTCAAATACCTTTGACATATTGACTTCACTGTGCACCATTAGATCTACATTATGTGATTAAGTGCTAATCATTGATTAAGATCAAATAAATCTTAGGTTGAGGACTTAAGAAATATTAAAGCCTTGATCATTGCTCTAAGCTAGTAATCACTAGGTTAAAGGGTCTGGTTACATAATGACAAAGAAAGGAATAACTTAAGTGACTGGTTCCTACCTATATCCAGTCAACATAAAAATAGAAATGCCTATAAACACCATGGCTAGAACCCATTGGGTTTTATTGAGAAACCTTAGTAATGGTTGAGAGCCAAAATAAATAATTTCTAGGCTCATATCTATTCATCTAAACCTATAGACCATACATATGAGATGTACTTGAAAAACCCATAATGGATCTTCTATCAGTTACTCTAAAAATGGTCTTTGTAAAATTATGACAAATTTATATAACAATATTGCAACTTATATTGTCTAATTATAAAACATGCTCTTCTCTCCATAAATCCTACCTGATCCTCTAACATCAATGACATCCATAATGCCAACAATCTCCCTTTTGACATCAATGATAATCATATTGCCAATAATCTCCCCATTTTTCATTGATGGTAAAATAAATGCTCTGATCTTGTAATGAATGCTCTGCTCTTTCTTTGGCATTGACTATACTTGTAGTGCTTGCATTGGATTCTGATGAACATGAGCTGAAGATGTTCATACCAAATTTTTTCCCCCTTAGGCAATATAACATTTTCTAAAACATAACTTGGACACATGCTCTTTTCCTTCTTTGATAAACAGAAAGCATTTGGCAAACTTTTTAAGAGAGAAATTGCACTTTTTCTCCCCCTTTGACATCAATGCAAAGGTAATTCAACTTTCTCACTATTTGTCCAAATTGTTATCCCCATTTACTAGATAAAAGGAGTTTGTACAAGAATATGCAACCATTAACTCATTATAAATTTATAAAAATATGCATACCTAAGTTGCCTTTCTCTCTTCTTCTAGGGATTAACAAAGCTTATGTGACCCTCCTCTAGACTCATGACCTATTTACTAGGATCTAGTGATGTGATGTAGGAGCCAACACTCCCAATTTCTACTTCAAATACTCAAATTATTCTTTAGGAAGAGGTTTGGTGAATATATCTATAACTTGATCCTATATTGGCACATATTCCATTATGACCTCTTGATCTGCAAACTTTTCTCTTAAGAAGTGATACTTGATTGATATGTGCTTAGTTATAGAATGCATCACTAGATTATTTGATATATTAATAAAAATTGAATTATCACAAATAATAGAGATAGGTGATTTTTATTCTACCTTGATGTCTTTGAGTGTTTACTTCATCCACAATACTTGAGTACAACATGACACTAATGCAACATACTCTGCTTCTACTATAGAAAGAGTAACTGAATCATTTTTTTTCTCAACAATGAAATAAGTTTGTTTCTAAGAAAAAATGCACCACCACTAGTGCTTCTTCTATCATCCATACTTATTGCCCAATCAAAATCTATATATGTTGTCAAAGTGAAATCTTTGTCTTTACAATACCATAGGCCATAGTCAATTTTACTCTTGATATATCTAAAGATTATCTTCATTGCATTGATATGTCACTCTTTAGGAGAAGATTTAAATATTGCAACCATGCACACTACTTTCATGATCTCAGGTCTTGATGTAGTTAGGTATAACAATCCACCTATCATTGATCTATACAAAGTCTAATTTTCATCAAGGGATTCATATTTTTTTCTCAACTTACATTGAGTTATCATGGGAGTACCTACTAGTTTGCTATCTTCCATTCCAAACTTATTGAGCATTCCCTTATAATACTTGGTTTGGGATATAAATATCCCTTCATCAGTTTTTGATATCTATATACCAAGGAAGAAAGAAATTTTTCCAATCATAGACATCTCAAACTCATTTTGCATTTGAGTAGAAAATTCTTTGCATATTCTATTGTTTCTACCACCAAAAATGATATCATGTGTGTGTGTGTGTGTGTGTGTGTGTGTGTGTGTGTGTGTGTGTGTGTGTGTATACAACATTAATTTAACATATGTTCACATTTTAATTTGAATTATAGATTTCTATCTACACATACTTTAATGAATCCTTGTTGCAGGTACTGGTATAATCTTGAATACCATGCTCTTGGTGCCTATTTTATACCATATAGAGATTTATTTAGTCTTTAAATATAATCTTCTTCTTCTAACAGCTGAAAACCTTTAGGTTGTTATATGTAGACTTCCTCTTCTAGGCTCCCATTCAATAAAGCAGATTTAACATCCGTTTGATAGAATTTGAATTTCTTATCAATGGATAATGCTAGAAACATTCTTATGGATTCCAATCTAGCAATTGGAATAAATGTTTTATCAAAATCTATACCCTCAACTTTTTTATATCCTTTGCACACCAATTTGACCTTATTCACTATAACAGTTTTATCCTCATTGAGTTTGTTTTTAAAGATCCACTTTGTACCTATTACATTCTTGTTTGAAGGTCTTGGAACTAGTTCCCAAGTTTTGTTCTTTTCAATTTGTCTTATTTCTTCTTCCATGAATTTTATCCAATTCTCATCCTTGCTAGCTTCAACATAGTTCTTAGGCTCAGTTTTAGATATTAGAGCAAAACTTACTTGCTCCTTGTTCATTGCAACTCTTTTCCTTATCCGAATTCCTTCATTTTTATTACCAATGATCTTTTCTATAGGATGATCATTTTGAACAAATATTTTAGGTGGATTTTCATTTACTTTCTTAGGGTCTTCACAGATGTCTCTGTCAAGTTTAACATGTTTCAAGCCTTCTTCAACCTTGACATTGATAGTCTCTAATTTTTTTTAGCCTTTTCTTTTATTATATGTAGTCCTTTATTTGAGTGTAATAAACAATAAATATTCTTTCATCACATCCTAATTTAAAGCTTCCCAAGTTATCTTATTTTCTCTTGATGTAGCATTTATTGCAAAACATTTTGAAATACTCAATAGAGGCAAGTATTCCATACCATAGCATATAGGGGGTTTTATCACTATTTACCCTCAGTTGAAATCTATCCAAGATATATACTATTTTTTGGACTACTTCTCTCTAGTATCCATCAGGTAATTTGGCCTCTTTTAGCATTGTTCTGGCCATCTCCTTGACTATTTTATTCTTTCAACAACTCCATTATACTATGGAGTCATTTCTATAGAGTAATGCCTTTTAATTACATGATTCTCATATTATTATATGAACTTATTTGAGGTGAATTCACCACCTTTATTAGATTTTAAGCATTTGATTTTTCATCCAATCTCATTATCTACCATGACCCTAAAGATCTTGAATTTCTTAATTGTTTGAGACTTGTCCTTCAAAAAGGTTACCCATGTCATTCTTGAGTAATCATCTATTATTATCATTAAGTATATTTCTCCTTTGGATCCTCTTGTTTTAGTAGGACCACAAAGATTAGTATGAACTAACTCTAAATATTTATAGTTGCATGCTCCATTATTTGAAATCTAACCCTTGTTTGTTTTCCTTGCTGGAATTCATTACAAGTAGTGTCTATAGGTTTGGTTATATTAGGAATATGTATAACACACTTATTTGATCTCAATTTTACTAATTTATCAAAGTTGACATGACCCATCTTCTATAATATAACCAACTCTCATCAATCTTTCCTATCAGGTAGTTATTACCATTCACTTCACTTAGATTATAAAAATTGCTTTAAGTTATTTTAACTTCTATAAACAATATTTCAGATCTCCTTATATTATATCATTTTCCATTAAATGTGACCTTATATCCATTGTCACATATTTGGCTGACACTTAGTAGATTATGTTTCAATCTTTAACATAAATGACATCATGTGTAGGCAATTTTCCATCTATGTTTAAGGTTCATTTACCATGTATTTTTACTACAATATTTTCTTCCAAGATGATATATCTTTCATTAAATTTACTTAGTTTAATGAACTTGATCTTGTCACTAGCCATGTGTATTGAGAAACCATTGTCTATTATCCACAAATTCTGCTCCTTGACATAAAGTGTAGTTTGAGAAATCATAAATTGTGAAACTTTATGATCTTTTAATTTCCACACATCCTTATGTTTCTTATTTGTCTTATTTTTCCATTTTTTAGAGACTTTTGAACCTTTTTTCACATTGGGAGGCACGTGTTTCTTTTTACTTTATATTTTTGGTCTTACAAAGTTTGTTTGACATTATTTAGCTATGTGGCCAAAATTATTATAATTATAGAATATTACATTTATATCTAACAAGGGGCAAATGAATTTTTGCTTACAAAGTTTGTTATCCTTTTATTTATAACTCTACATTCACTATACCTATGACCAAATAAATTACAAGTATACAAATAAACATAGAAAAATGAGGAATACCTAGTCATAACATTTTTTCTATAGGATAAGAGAATATTCTTAACTCTGGCTTCTTTAAGTCTTTCACCCTTATGTAACCATCTGCATTAGCTACCTTTGTCTTCTGCATCTTCCTTGAGTTTTTAGAGATTGAATAATTCTTCTTCTTCTTCTTTTCTTTATGCTTCTTTTCTCCTTTAGATTTATTCATATCAATAGTGCTTGTGTTTATCTTTATATCTCTAGAGGATTCATGCAAGATTTTTTTCTTTGTTCTTGATTTTCCTTCTTTGAAATTATCATATAAATTTGTAGATGTATTGGTTATGTGAATTTTCCCTTTTTCAAAACTAAGACCATATTTCTCTTTTGATGGGTTTTGAGAGTTAATCAATTCATCAACAATTTTTGAACCTCCTTTTAGTTTCATAGCTTTGTCTATTTGTTCTTTATATTTTTCAATTTATTTCCTCAAATCCACTTTTTCTGCTTATAACTTCATGCATTCATTATATTTAGATTGTAGTTAAAATTTGACTACATATTCTATTCATTTAGCCTATTCAACTTGTGTCTTTAGGCTAACTAACATATGATTAGATTTTTCAAGACTTTTAGATACTTTTTCAATCTCCTTTTAAGCTTGCTTCTTCTACCTTGAGTTTTGTTTTCTCAGCTTTTCAATTTCATCTAGAGCACAAATGAGTTCACCCTCTAGATCCACTTCTCCTTCCTTTTCTTCTTCTGAGTCTTTAATTTCTTCTTCTTTTTGATGAATAGAAGTTGATTCTAATGTCAAGAATATGATTTCATTTCTCTCAACCATAAAGGCATAATCATCTGAACTATTACTATCATCTAATGAATCACCATCTTCTCTTGTGTCTAGGCCCTTCTTATTTTTAAAGAAGTTTTTATTCTTGGAGTAATAAGGTTTCATATTTTTACTATTCTATTCTTGTTCAAAATTATGCTTTTTGTTATAGTGGCATTTAGTAACAAAATATCCTACATTACCACAGTTAGAGCATCCAAATCTTCTTCATAATTTTTTGACAAAGTTGGATTCTTCTTCATCAGTCTCCCTAGATCTAGATGTAGGTGCTTCTGATATTATTTGTTTGGATGCTTTGAATGTAACTTCTCTCTTGAAAGTTTTTGATTCTCCCATTCTCATCTCATAGGTTGTGAAAATTCCATGCAACTCATCTATAATGAGCTTATCTAGATATCTTGCTTCCTCTATTCTAGATATTTTAGAATCATACCTAGATGGTAGAGATCTTAAGACATTTTCGATAATGACCAAATATTTTATCTCTTTTATAATGCCTTTGATTTCATTCAATATTTAATCTACTCTGAGGAAGTAGTCTAAAATTTTCTCTTCTTCATTCATTTCAATACTTTCAAACTTACCTCTATATGTTTGTAGCTTGGCCTCTTTTACCTTATCATCACCTTCATTGATGCTCTTCAACTTGTTCCAGATATCATGTGTAGTTTAACAATGCATTAATTTAACAAAATTTGAGTTAGATGATCCATAAAATATAACATTCTTTGATTTTAAATTGCTCTCATATACTTTTTTAGCATCCTAATCAACAAGAGTTATAGCAGGCATTGTATATCTATTTACAATAGACATCCATACATCAAACCCTAATGAAGATAAATATGCTTCCATTCTAATTCTCCAAAATATATAATTTGATCCATCAAATAGAGGTGTTATTTTTGAGGAATAACCTTCTTGACTAGCCATTTGTGTTCATCATCTAAGATCTACCTGAACTGATTAAGCTTTTTCTAAAAAACCAAGGCTTTGATACCAATTATTAGAACACAACTATCTACTAAGAGGGGGTTGAATCAGTATATTGATTAAAATTAGTCCTTCAATAATTTTAATGAGTATTAAAAAGTATATGAAGAGATAAAACACACACAAATAGACATAACACTCAATGTACATGGAAAACCCAATATGAGAAAAACCATGGTGAGAATAATTGCTAGAATCTACTATTTTAATCTAGCCTCACAATCAAAACCTCAGTAGTTAAAATATTTAAG
Source organism: Torreya grandis (assembly GCA_037957365.1). NCBI lineage: Eukaryota > Viridiplantae > Streptophyta > Pinopsida > Cupressales > Taxaceae > Torreya > Torreya grandis. The sequence goes on along the minus strand of JARHVA010001243.1, from coordinate 2,701,265 downwards.
GGAATCAACCCTAATGAGACACCGATCCCTTAATTTAAGATCACTTACTCTAAGGAATCACCTAATCCCTAACTAAGCACCAACTCAACTCTTCTAATGGCATCTACCAATCAGATCTATTATAGAGATACAACTTTAGATTACAAAATTGATTCAAAAATGAATCTAGTTCTATGTTATAGACTTGTTCTATAATTGATCTTACTCTATACTTATTCTCTCTTCTTCTCTACCTTTTTACCCCTTAATTCTACTTATTTCCACACTTAGTGTGTATCCTAGATCACACACACACACACACACACACACACACACACACACACACACACACACACACACACACACACACACACACACACACACACACACACACACACACACACACACACACACACACACACATGCATTATATCTATGTCTCACATCTTCTCTATGTTCACACTTGGTTGTTAACACATCACACTCCATTCTTAGACTCAGTTCATATTTATTTAATGACATGTTTTTCATTTCTTGATTTCACACACTACCACCATAATTATCTATCTTTTATTATATTTAACATATATCTAGCTCTAGTTTTGATACACATGCTATTTTTCAAAAATTGGATTTCTTACAATAATCTATATCATTCTCTGTGCTGTATAATACAACTTGCTTGAGTGTTCCATCACTTGACCATTGATATAACATATCTTTAAATACTGACCCTTGATATTAAGTTTCATGCCATGATCTAATGATCATCATTAAATTGAATAAAATTTAATTTGAAACCATTAGATAAAAATTTGATAGGCTCATATAATCCATTAAATCTTTACGATCTTCAAAAATTTAACATTTCAACTTTAAAATGCATCCATTGATCTTTGATTTGAGCTCTTGTCTGCTATTAGATATTTAAAATTAGCACAAAATTTACCTCTATTTATCATTAAACATTGATAACTTGATCTCATCTCACTACTTCATGATAATTTGGAACACATATGCACCATCGATATCCTCAAAGTAGCTCAGTCTTTAACTCATTAAACATCAAACACTTTGACCTCTTTGACTCTACATACTTTGTTGATATTCATTGCATAATCAAATGATCATTGTTAGATCTTCTAATAGATCAATACACTCATTATATCTCTATCTGACAAGTTCTTATGAATGTGACACATGTCACTAGCGTATTCACTCTCAGATACCTTTGACATATTGACTTCACTATGCATTGTTGGATCTACATCATGTGATTAAGTTCTAACCATTTATCAATATTGGATAAATATTAATTTGAAGACTTAGGAAATATTAAATTCTTCAATCACTATTCTAAGCCAATAATCACTAGGTTAAAGGGGTTGATTTTACAATGACAAAGAAAGGCTTAAGTTAGAACAGAAGTGACCAATTCTTGCCTATAGCCAGTTAACATAAAAATATAAATGCCTATAAACTCCATGGCTAGAACCCATAAGTTTTTATTAAGAATCCCTAGTAATGGTTGAGAGATAAAATAAATCATTTTTGGGCTCATTTCTATTCATTTGAACCTATGGACCATACATATGAGATGTACTTAAAAAACCCATAATGGATCTTCTATCAATTGCTCTACAAATAGTCCAGAAATAATCTCTATAAAAGAATGATAAATTTATATGACAATATTGTAACTTATAATGTGTAATTGTAAACATTCTCTTCTCTCCATCAATCCTACCTAATCCTCTAACATCAATGACATCCATAATACCAATAATTTCCCTTTTGACATCAATGACAATCTTATTGCTAACACATATCATGTTCTAGACTAGTTAAGGGGTCAAGAGGATTGAAAAATATTAGATAAACTCAAAATAAGTGTTTCAAACCCATTTTTAACATTTCTTAAGTATCAAACAACATTTGGAAGGATTTTAAGACTAAAACCTATCTCTTGACCTCACTCATATAGTCTGCTAGCTCAAGAGCTATAAGTTGAGATGCTAGGAGGAGAAGTATGGTAACTCAAGATATTAGGAATAATATACCACCCTTATGAATTGTTGATCCATGGAATTTGGATTTTCATTAAGTGTCTAATCTCTATGAATAATCCTTAAGGATCTAAGACACTCACAGACTACCAAGAAGCCTTCGAGTGACCTAATGAGAGATATATGCCCTCAAATGACTTAAAATGGAATTTCTTAAACTTTAAATGGCTTTGGTAATCCTTATAGGACTCATGTACATCTGGTTATGGTATTTGGTGACACGTGGTAAGAATATGTTATATAAATCTGGATTAGAAATAGGCTTTAGGCCTAATGGTGAGTGTGCAGGGCTATGACAAGCTTCTAAATCAAGTAAAGAGGGGTTTTAGGCCTGGGAAAAGGTCCTATAACCCATATTCACCTTTAAAAATCACTTGATAGGGTATATAATGTTTTCAATTTACCAAGTTGGGTCAAAGAAGATATGATTGCACTATTTATTTGCTAAGAAGCTTATCTATAGACCTGAGAGTACTCTTGGAGAGCCTCTCTTTAGTAGAATGATTTGTCATATGATTTTAATGGTCTAAAAAAACCATAATAAAACATTGTAACCTGAAAACTTCTTATGAAACCACTCTAATTACATTTAAAGCTTGAACAAACACTTAAGCTATTATTTTAGCTACTCCTTGGTTCACCCATCTGTACAAGGTTTCAGAACCCCAAATTTGGTATGAAGCATGGTCAATAGGTACATAAAGTGAATCAAAAATTTATTTGGATTTTTAAATGTGTGATCATTGATAAGATCCAAAATTTAGTTTCTAAGCTTAGAGGCCCAATTAAGGGGCTAATTAGAGAGAGAAATAGGTAGATAAGAGTACTTACAATTTATGTCAGGATATGAAAATTTAAATAGAGATGTAAGAGCATACTAGGTATTCAAAACTATGATTAGTTTTCAAATATCATCTATGGATTATTATTCACAAGGAACTTTGTGTGTTTTGAGGGCTACAAGGAATTAAAGACAAATATAGGCTTTAGGTGTAAAATGAGGTCTTTGAGAGTGTTTGATGAATCTAAGAGAGTTGATTCATGTATATTAAGATTGGGAGATACTTATCATGGAGAGAGATAGAATTTTTGAAGACAAAATCAATATTTGAGGATTTCAAGCAAAGGGAGGCATATTGAAACTAATGGGTGTCAAGTCACTTAAGAAGATATGATCACCACTGCAATATTGGTATAAGGAGGTTATAAAACTAATGCAATGTGTCAAGAAGATAAAAAAGGGAAGTTTAAGTGAGTTGATGACTAATAATTAAATTTTTCATTCCTCACAAGCCAAGATGGGTAGTTTTGAATGGATGATGAATCATTGAAGTCTTCTACACCAAATCTCTTGAAAACCATGATTATGAAAATATGAGACATATTTAAGGACCTCATAACTATTCACATGTATAATATATTTCTTGTAACTTACTCTTTCATAAGTAAAAACTTTTCAATTTCTCTCTTCTGTGCCTTCTCTCTCTCTTCTCTAATTCTATATAAATATAGCCTTATTTGGATTTATATGGATCCTTTTATTGAGTGTGATAAAGCCTTGCTCAACCAAACATTTGTACTATGCCTTGGAATAATGAAAAAATCTAATTATTACCTCCTCACATGATTGTAAATAGTGTACTTATGTGATTTTTTGATGAATGTTAGTAGTAGTGATTGTAATATCTCTCATTTTCCCCCTTCTACCTATTTTCAAAATGGATTGTCTTCTTTTAGGTCACATGGCAAGTTTGATTTAGTCATTCATATTTTGAAAGTGGATTTTAGTCATTAGTGTCTTAATAGGACCTCTTAACCATCCCTATCATTCAATACATTGGTTATGACCTCCATGTTGAAATATTCATGCTTAAAAATCCTTATTTTGAGAAGTGTAATCAGATTCAATCTTAATCCATGATTTTAAGTTCATGATAGTCAAGTGGAGGGTGTTGATTTGGTATATCACCTCCATTAGTTAGTTTATTTTCACGTTATCTTTTTCTCCCTTTTCCTTTTCAAAGTTAGCAGTGGAGTGGAGCCTAATTGATACATCAAGGGGATCTATCCCTATAATCTAGATGTTTTGTCCACCTAAAGGTCATCCATAGCCTAGGATCAATCCTAGCACATAAATCAAGTTAGGAGGGCTTAAAACACCCTCTCAAAGGTGTAAATTTTAGATATAATAGTTATATCATGTCTATTAGGATAACATTGAGATCAATTAATGGAATTTTTGGTGTTATCCTTCAAACATCAACCTTTAGAGGTAATAATTCAAGAATTAATGGTGACTCCAAATGAATCTCAGCTGGTTGGGTAGTCCAAGTGCCTCAAAAATATAAAAATTGGTATGTATTATTATTCATATGATCAAAATTATTCTTTTATACCTTCATATCAATATTTTCAAGTTAATGGTGTTCATGGTTTCTCCTCAAGTATCCCTCAAATAGCTACTTGTAAATTTTACCAACAACCTACCTATCTCTCTAACCAACTTTCTCAAATCTATGCTACTCCTTCTTCACTCTTACTCACGTTTAAACAAGTTGTACTAGACCTTGTAAAGTGGATGATAAAGAATGATAGGGAAGTATAAATGGTTTATCTTCTCCTATATATTCCATTAAAGAGGTTAAATATATATTTCAAGGCTTTTGGATAGTATGAACAAGTGTTAAGAAGGAATATCACCCAATCAATGAGAAACTAGAGGTTAAGAAGCTAATGCACTTATTGGAAGATAGGATAATGAGATGGTATAATGTGAAATCCCAATTCAATAAGTCATATATACCTCCTCCTATCCCAATTCAACCTTCCTTTACTACAAATCTCCTCCAAGTTTCAATACAAGATCAAAAGAAGCTCAATGAGTCTCCTAATGAGTCTACTAGCCCCAATATTCCAAGTTATAAGACTTGCATCCCCCAAGATAAAAATATATTCATTCCAAATCCATTCAACATTCCTCAAAATCTTAAGATAATTCCATCTTAGAGGCCTTCTTGGACCATGAATCCTAATTATGTCATGCCTATCCTAGAGAATGAATCTTCTTCTATACCTATCCAAAGTTAAGAGAGAAAAGAGGTTATATAAGTCACACCAAAAATATTTATAAGTTATAAGGAGGTTATTCATATGTGAACTAAATATCAAGAGGGATGAATAATTTTCGAGGTAAAGTCAAAAAAGCCTACAAGCCCCTCAAGTATTTCATCTACCATTCATGTTGTAGCTATCCAAGAAGCATCTAATCAACCTAGTTCTACTAAAATACCAAGTTATAAAGATACTCTAGCAGGTTTCAAGAAATATGATCAAGCCTCTTGACCTCCTACCATCTCCTTTTATGAAGGATAATCAAGATCATTGAGGGAAGAAGATGGGAATTTGATTGTGAAGGATAATTTGTCAAGAAAGAAGGATGATGTGTCTATCCTTGAAAAGCAAGATGTTGTAACTATAGGTTAATTTAAAGAATGTGTTTAAGAGAGTGATTATAGTGATCATGAATAAGATATCATCATTATCATTCCCCTTGGTTGATAATCAAACCAATTAGCTTTCAAGGATGAATATAAGCCTTTAAATTTTATCCAACACTTGGACAACTCTCTAGGTGTCACAAATGATCAATTGGATCAACTTGATTGGTATGGTTTTGATATTGATGAAGAAGAAAGAAAATCATGTTTAATTAAATAATAAAAACATTAGTTTCTAGATCTCAAGTGGGAAAATGAGCTTCTATTCTTAATGGAGGAGGAATAAGACTAGTCTCGTCTTGATGAAAGAAAGGATAATCATGAAACAATTGAATAAATTGTAGCTGTACCTAAGTGGATAGATATTGACAAAGATAACTTGTATCCATGACATGATCTTATTGATAAGCTTGAAGTGTTTAATAAACTCTTTGTTCCTCAAGAGAAATATAAGGTTAATACTTAACTTGAAATGCTTTCAATTACTTAAGCGGAATATGATTTTTGTGAAGAGTTAGATTTTTTTTTTCTAATTTAGATGTAATACCATATCCCATGAGGAGAATCCTAATGTTGTGGCTTTGACCAATGAATATGATCAAGAGATGCATAAGAAAGATCTTGAATAAAATATCATGATTGATGACCTTGTTAAACCTTATGGATAATTACAAAAAGGTTTTTAAGACATGTGGAAATAATAATTAGACATTTATAATGAGTTTGAGGAGCTTGGTAAGATATAAACACAAGAGGAAGTTGTTGATGAAGAGTTCAATATTCTTAATAAGCCAACAAGTTTTATCATCCATCACTAAGAGGTTCACATTGATGATGTGGAAATATCTAATGATTATGAAACTCTTAAAGATGATAAAGTGGAAAATATATTAGTTGGACAAGAATAAAGTGACCTTGAATATTTCCTTGATGATATGGAAACTATTCTATTTCAAAATGATAGCTCTCTAAGTGAAGGTTTTCAAGAGATTAAAAAGGAACAAACTATTAAATAGGTAAGAATAGTACTTTTTAGGCCAAGTATACAAGTTTGGAATGAGTATGATTTTATCCTTGACTAACATAGTCAGATCATAGACATGGGAATGAAGTAAGAAGGTTTGATTGCTGGCCATGGAGATCTTGAGAGCATGAAAATCATGTTGGTAAGCAAGAAGCATGATCCATCAAATGACACAATCAAAGGGTATCTTGTTCCATAATATGTATCATCTCATGAGGATAATGATCTAAAAATATTCCCATTTGATCTTAGAGGATGAAGATATGTAGGTTAGTTGTACATATTAGTCTTTGCTTTGTTTTCCCTAAGTGCTTGTTAGAACAAGTTTGCGTGTGTTATTTAACTTCCTTTATTTTGTGTGTTTTTCTTATTTTATGTGTGTTTGGAGGTTAATTTAGTTATATTTTATTGGTCAAGGTCAATTAAGTTCTGATTTTGAGTTATAGATGACTCCATGCCCAATGGATGGACTAGGCAACTAGTCTAGTATGCTTGACAAACAAGCATCCCAAGGAGACCACCTAAGATGTTAGCCAAATTTTGGCTACCAATAGTGAGGTTATAAAAAACTTTCCATTTGGATCATTTTTGTTGTAAGGTTTTCAATGATTTCATGATGATGTCATGAAGGTGTCTAGGTGAGTGGACAAATAACCTTGATAGTCTAAGTGACAATGACAAAGTGTGCAATGTGCTTATCCTAGTATGCTTGAAGTATGATTGATTGATCTTCTATTTGGGAATGGTTAGAGATGTTTAGGGATGAGTATATAGTTTTGATCATGTGAAAAATGTCATTAAGATTTTTCTAAGATTTTAGTACTTATGTGCATGAGTGGATTTCATTTGGTTGATCATTGTTGTCATCTAGACATTTTGGGTCTAGTGGCAGAAAATCTAAGAAGGCAATTTGATGACATCACCATTACCAAGTGTGGATGATTCAAGGGGAGTTGGTCATATGGTTGTGATTAAATTAGTCCCTATTTTGTATTTTCTAAATCTTAGGTCATGCAATTAATCATGCCAAAATTTATATAAGTGTAAAGTTGGGCTCTTAGGCATTTTTACAATGTTTTCCTATACTTAGCCAAATTTGCATGAGGCAAGAAATAACTGAGTAAGTAGTTTGATGTTGGCATACCTTGCATGTGTCGATTTTTCAAAATAAGATGATCATATGGGTTTATTAAATTTTGTTCCTAGTTGATTTTTTCTAATCTTTAGGTTAAGAACCGAAGTGCGAAAAAATATATGCATGTTCAAAGTTGGCCTTCCAAATAAGTTTTTGACATAGTTAGCTATGTGGTAGAAAAATTTGAGTAAAAATTTTAATGTCATTATTTATTAAATGTGTGAGTGGTTTACGAAGAAGTTTGTCACATGGTTGGATTAACCTATGTGATGAAATCATATGGCCCAAATTTGAGGTCATGCGAGTGAGCGAGGTAAAATATATGATTATGCAAAGCTGGCCTGCCAAGCAGATAAGCAAGGTTCCCATAATCATTTTTGTACAAGTTAAAGTTTGAGCAACATAGATGGAGTGAATTGATCCAAGATGTGAAGAAGCAATGGCATGGTACCAAGTGTCATGATCATGGGGGTTTTGAGCAAGATTTAATGGTGAGTTTTACATGATAAAGACCTGATTGATTCATAGAGATTGACAGAGCGTGTTGAGTCAAAGTTTACAGATTGCATAAGAAGAGGTCAACATGTTCAAGGTTTAACATTTAGCATTGGAAAAATATACATTAAAGTTAAAGCTTTATACAATAATATATATGGTGTGTATTTAATCTAATTAGTGAGGACTCGAGATGCGAGCAAAGTGGTTGAGGTTTAACTGTGACTGTTGACATTTAGATATTTGAATTTTACAAAGGGAAAAACTAGTCTATGGTATTTTACTCATAACATTTGATCAAGGAAAAATTTTCTCATGATGTAAAAATAATAGTTTAATAGGACTCCATGGCACATATAATTACCTAATTATAATATATATAAGTGTGTATAGTCAAAAATATTAAGGTTCAAAGTTGACTATGTGTTCGTGCTTATTATACAAGTGACCTAAGAAGATTAATTGAGCTTATGTAGATGTTTTTTCAATATATATTGATGAATTAACTATTGGGTAGTGTTTTAAACTCATTGAGGACTACATGTGTGCTTTTCAAAGGTTTGAATAATCATACATGGTATGAATAAAGGTTTAGAATTTGATTGTGTACTCGTTCATGGTGACTGTGTACACATAATATTGTTGGAGTAAATTGTGCTTGAGCACAAGGTACTATGTTGGTTGTTATAACTTAAGCGGGAACTATAGATCATATATAATGGGTCCATACTTCTATAAGTGGTTCTATTTTATTTTATAAAGTGCTAAAGGAGTGAATGGGTTCACATGAGACTTATAAGGGCTACAAGGGCGTGATTAAAAGGTGTAGTTCCTTAAGGGTGACCCATAGATGTTATGGCTGACCTATGAAGATTATTTTTGAGCCATGTCTTCATGTGAGAGATTCCTTAAGGGATAAGACATGCATAATGGCTGACCAAGGTATTGATTATCAAGTATGCTCTACAAATAGTTAAATCAAAGATGGTGATTTCTAGACTTGAGTGAGAGACATGGAAGAGATTTGAGAGAGGCTTGTATGTGTGCATTATGGAGTGAAGGAGGGGCATAGTGTTCTATGGATGAGTTGAAGAGTAGAACAAACTGATGACTATTTTTATGACATATAGGTCATAATTCTATTGGCATATTAGTGTTCTTATAGATTGAGTATGAGCGAAGGTAAAGAGTGATAATTAGAGGTTCATCATTGGGTGCTGAAGACATCAGTTCAAAGGTGGATATGTTTATATGTTTTTTGTGTCAAATCAACATCTAAGGTGGTTTAAACCTCTTTTGAAGGTGAAACTTGATGAAATTTTGGTTATTATTATAACTTAGTTAAATAAGTGTTATAGCACCTTGTGGGATTGTAGTCTCACTAAATATGGATTGTAGTTCCTTGATCAATTGAAGCTGGTCTAAATTGGTTATTTTTAGTATAGGACAGTAGTCCAATTTTAGGTTCCAATGAGTTTTCTCCCCCAAGAGGGTTTCCCACATATGTCATGTGTTATGTGATTGATCTTTCATTGTATCTCTTGCTCATTGCTATGAATAATGTGTATGCTTCATGAATGCTTGTGGTAACTGATTAAGTGTTTGTAAAGATTGAAATTGAAATTATATTATTTAAGCTCATTGATTCACCCCCCTCTTAGTGATTGTGCCTCTAAAAATTAGTATCAGATCAGGTCCTTTGGTAAAGGCTTAACAACTTGAAGGTGATCCAAGGTACAATATGGGTAGTCATTAATGAGGTTTCTCTACTAAGAAAGCACTAATGTTCAATGGATACAATTATGATTTTTGACATGTAAGAATGAGGACATACATTATATTCCTAGGGTTTGATGTATGACAATCTATTCTAGATGGTTATGTTGTTCCTATTACTCCTCCATCTAGTGTTGTAGACAAGAAGTTGTTTGAGAATAATTCTAAGGTAATGAATTCTATCACTTACGGTATTTTAGAGACTGAATACACTAAGGTAATCCATTATAAAATTGATAAAGAGATATGGGAAAAAATGCAGATCATTTTTTAATGATATTCAAAGGTCAAGCTTGCTAAGTTACAGACTCACAAAATGTAATTTAAAAGTTTGAAAATGAAGGAAGAAATTTTTGTGTCATCCTTTTTATAGAGAGTTGATGAGACTATGAAGATCATCAAATGTCTTGGAGAGAATATTGAAGAGGATAATATATTCCAAAATGTATTAAGGTCTCTATCCTTAAAATTTTATCCAAAATTAATTTTATAGAAGAAATACATGATCTTACTAAGTTGAAGATGGATCACTTGCATGACACCCTTATTGCCTATGATATGAGAGTAAATGATGATATACCACCAAAGAAGGAAGTAACATTCAAGACAAATATGAAGCCTAAGAAGAAATTACATAGTAAAAAAACTTAAAGAGAATGACATATGTAATATTGATGAGGATGAACTAATTGCTTTGATTACTAGGAAATTAAACACAAGCTCTGGGAAGTATAAGGGTAAACTACCCTTCAAATGTTTCAAATGTGAAGAGATATGAAATTTTGATCATAAGTTCCCTCATAAGAATGAGAATAATTTTTATTAAGAGAAAGGTAAATGAAAAGATGAGGACAAGAAGACTTATAGGAAGAAAGGATTCAGAAAGTATAATAACAAGAAGTCCCTCAAGAACAAGAAGAGTATCTATCCCAAAACATATTTTAGCTCATTAGATGAGAGTGGAGATAGTGACTCAAAATATGATCATGAAGATGATGGTTATGATAAAGATTAATCTCTATTAATTAATGAGGAAAGAAGTTTCTCACATAAGAAGGATTTTACTTGGAGTGATTCAGATGATGATGAAGATGAGGGGGATTGTGAGACTATATTGATGAATGATCTTGAAGAACTGAAGATTAAGAAGAAGATCAATAAGAAGATGAAGTCTCAACTCAAAGACTATGAGGAAAAATTTAGTGTGTATGAAGAAAGATTGAGTGAAAATACCAAGGAACATGAAGATATGGTCAAGCATATCAATTTTTAATTGGAAATACTATCTACATGCCTAAAATCTAAAGAAGATGAATGTTCAAGGTATATTTATAAAAATAACTCTTTGAAATATGAGTTAGAGAAGTCTATAATCAAGGTGAAGTAATTTATGATATTTGAAAAGATCTCAAGTGATCTAGACAATATTTTGAGTGGTCAAAAGCATGTTAGTAATAGAACTGGTATTGTATATGAAGAAGAACAAAAGAATATAACTCAAGACAAGATGAAGAGTAATGTGAACCAAGACAATCATACTTTGAAGATGGATCATTAGATAAAGAATGAAGGTACTAAAAGAATAAATACAAATCAAATCAAATAGACAAAGGCCATGAGGTATGCAAGATTCAATGGTTACTATTATACATGTAATCAATTTGGTCGTAGGACTAGAGAGTGCAAGAGACCTGTTAGAAATGAGTTTATATGGAACTATGATGGGGAACATTAGTCAAAAGGTGTGAATAAAGTTAAGTGCTTTAATTTTCATAAATCACATTATAATTTTTTGTCCAAATAAGGCAAGGCAAGATATGTTTCTTTCAAAAGGTATAGTGTGCTTCAACTGTCAAATTAGAGGTCACATTACTAGATTCGGCAAGTAAAGGTCTACAAGACATAATGAGTTCAATAAGGATCCTAGAGTGCAAGGAATAAGGAAAGTTAACTCATGGAAGCCAAAGGTGGTAAGTATGAGTCATGATGAGACCATAGGTGCAAGTAATTTATTTTCTATGGTGGAGAATGCTTCAAAAGTTTAAGAGTTCTACGAGGTCTTATTGTCTACTCATGTTAAAAGTGAAGAGACCAAGCTCAAAGAGAAGACCAAGGTGATAGTTGAAGCTAGTCTTGAGGTATGTATGGATCCAAGTGAACATCATATTGTTTCTAAACATGAATAATGCAAAGAAAATCAATTATTTGTGCCTAGTGATGAGGTTCCAAACTGGAAGATGGATTCTTTAGATGAAAAGGTATGTCATGAATATTTATTTTTTCCATGTATTGTCAATCCAATTATAGAATAAAAGGAGAATGTTGTAGTAGTTGAGCATGTTTCTTCTCTTAATCCTAAGAATAAGAATAAAACTATAAGTATCAAATTACCAAGAAGGAGAAAAATTATGAGGAGTTGTGGGCAACTCCTAGTTTCACATTATTCTAAGACATTGTGAAGTAGGGTGTCTTTGCCCATACTTCTTAGGAGACATATTTTCTTGAGGATAATAAATTTTAATTTTTTAATATTATATTTCCAATCTGAACAAAGACTTTATTTGATCTTATAAGGTCTATGGTTAAGGGGTAGTAACAAGTTTATGAGCTTGCTCTAGAGGTTTTTGAAGGGGCTATTATACAGGGTCAAAATGGGTGTTTCCAGAGGGCATAATGAATTTGATGAAATTAAAAGTAGAGTTTGGTACTAAAAAATGTTTGTGCACTTATTTATTATATGATCTAGGTGTTTTTTTATTCTAAAGGCATATTTATGCCAATTGAAGATTTTTGAGTGCTCTCAGTTTTCTCAGTTTTTGACTTAAGGACAAGTAGGCCTAAAAATGGGTTATAAAAATTCAACATTCCTAAAGTTAAGGAGGCTCAATTTTTGGTCCAAAAATATGTGATGGATGTATCCAAGTGTGTAATAAGTTTTAGAGGTGGACGTTAACCATAAGGAGGTTTGTTGACTTAGTTTGTTTTAAGAAGGGTCTTGGGCTATGCTAGAAAAGTTGTTTTACTTATGAGTTAAGGTCTAAGGATTATTAATAGGTTGAAAGGGACAAATGGGTTGTAAAATATATATTCATAGATATTTTAAGGTTTATGGTTTTCAAATTATTCTTATTTTTGTCAAGATGGAAGCTTAATTGGCTAACAGGTTTGTGAAGGAAGTATCTTGTAGAGGATGATATTGGTGAATAAAATTGGTGTGATTTCAGGGGAATATGATATTGCTCCATATATTAAGTTTTAGGTCCTGAAGATGTGTCTACTGAAAATTGTGGGATATGCAAGTTCTAGGTAGGGCTACAAGGAGGCTAGACATGCCTAGTTTGAATAAGAGTGATTTTTTGCTCAGTTTATCCAAAAGAGAAAAGTATATTTATTTAAATGAGATTTATCAGGTTGGTTTATATCATTTTTCCTATTTGGTGAGTGGAATGGAGTTTTATTGGTGATCTTTGTGGTAGCTTAAAAGAGAAGGCTAGTAAGCATGTGTGATGGTTCTTTATGATGTGTGGAGATTTGAAGATGCTCAAGATGTAAAATGGATAAAAAATATTAGGGGGAGTCCCTATTATATTATTATTGGTGAGTTACATTATATTCCAATTATTTTGTGTGATCTTTCTTCATTTGTTGCAGTGCTTGGTTGAAGAGAGTGTTGGCATGGAGTAAGAAGAAATTGTCAAAGCAAGAAGAGGTAGGCTCAAGGTAAGGGGGAATTTTTATAATTTTTATAAGATAGTACTCTATTTTTGGTGGGATTTTTAGGTCCTAAATATCATATTTTTCCCACTTTGTCATTGTGTAAAAGGGGGAGAAATTTCTTATTGTGAGAGTGTTTGAAGAGAGAGAAGGAAGGTGAGCTATATATTGCTATATATGATGGTTATTGACATCAATGGTAAAGGGGGAGATTGTTGAAGAGTTTTATATTATGTCACTATGATTTAATTAATGTGTCTAGGTGGGTGGATGAATATCCTTGATAGTGTAAGTGACAATGACAAAGTGTGAAATGTGCTTGTCTTAATATGCTTGAAGTATGATTGGTTGATCTTCTATTTTGGCATGGTTAGAGATGCTTAGGGAAGATTATAGATTATTTATCACTTGAAAAATGTCCCTAATATGTTTTATAATGTTTTAGTACTTTTGTGCATGAGTATATTTCATCTGGTTGATCATTGTTGTCATCTAGACATTTTGGGTCTAGTGGTAGAAAGTCTAAGTAGGCAGTTTGATGATGTCACCATTACCACATGTGGATGAGTCAAGGGGAGTTAGTCATATGGTTGTGATCACATTAGTCCATAGTTATTATGTGATAAATCTTAGGTCATGCCCTAAAATTCATCAAAAGTTATGAAAGTGCAAATTTGGGCTCCCAGGGATTTTGATAGTGTTTTCCCATAGCCAAATTTGCATGAGGTAAGAAATAATCAAGTAGTATAGTGATGGCATATATCACACATGTGGATGTTTAAAAAAATTATGATCATATGGGTTTGTTTATTTTTGTGCTTAGTTTATTTATGATAATTTTTAGGTCAAGATATTAATCATGACAAAAAATATGTATGTTCAAAGTTGGCCTTTCAGATAAGTTTTTGACATAGTTGGCTCTATGATCAAAAAATCTAAGTGAGCATTTTAATGTAATTAAATATCACAAGTGTGAGGGTTTTAAGATAATTTTATCACATTTTTATATTATCCTATGTAAGGATATCATATTTTCCAAATTTGAGATCATGCGAGTGAGCGAGTTAAAAGATATGACTGTGTAAGTCTGGCCTTCCAAGTAGATAAACAAAATTCCCATAGTCATTTTTTCACAAGTTAAAGTTAGAGAAAAATAAATGGATTGCATTAATCCAAGAGTTTAGGAATAAAATATATCTTACCAAGTGTCATGATCATGAGGGTTTTGATAAATATTTAATGGTGAGCACTGTCTGATAAAGACCTGCCTGATTCATAGAGATCGACGGAGTGTGTTGAGTCAAAGTTTCCAAATTGCATGAGATGAGGTCAACATGTTCAAGGTTTAACATTTAACATTGGAAGAGTATGTGTTAAAGGTAAATATTAATAAAATAAGATAAGTGGTTTGTATTTAATCTGAGCAATGACAACTCAATTTGTGAACAAAGTGGTCAAGGTCTAACTATGACCGTTGACATTTATATATTTGAATTTTACAAAGGAAAAAATTAGTCTACAAAATTTTGCCCATAAATTTTGATCAGGGATGAATTTTCTCATGGTTTAAAAATAAAAATATAATAAGAATACATGGAACATATAATGAACCTGATTTGAAGATCTATAAGTGTGTACAGTCAAATATATTAAGGTTCAAAGTTGACTATGTCTTCATGCTTATTCTGCAAGTAACCCAAGAAGAGTAATTGAGCTAATGTAGATGTTTTTTTTTAATATATGTTGATGAATTAGATAATAGGGAGTGTTTTAAAATATACGAGGATATTATATGTGATTTTTAAGGTTTGACTAATTATATATAGTATGAACAAAGGTTTAGAAGTTGATTGTGTATTCATTTATGGTGATTATGTACACAGAATGTTGTTTGAGAAAATTGTGCTTAAGAAAAATAGTACTATGTTGGTTGTTAGAACTTAAGGGGTACTTATTGATCATATGGAATGGTTTCATGCTTTTATAATTGGTTTTATTTTGTTTGATGAAGTTCTAAAGGAGTGAATGGGTTCACATGAGACCTATAAGGGCTACAAGGGCCTAATTGAAAGGTGTAATTTCTTAAGGGTGAACCATAGCTGCTATGGCCAACCTATGAAGATTGTTTTTGAGCCATATCTTTGTGTGAGAGATGAATAAATGGATAAATCATGCCTAATGACCGACCAAGGTGTTGATTATCAAGTATGTTCTATAAATAGGGAAATCAAAGATGGTGATTTCTAGACTTGAGTGAGAGACTTAGGAGAGATTTGAGAGAGGCTTGTATGTGTGAATTATGGAAAGAAGGAGGATTAGATAACCCTATGGATGATTTGAAGAGAATAATAGATTTAGGACTATTTATATGACCTATAGGTCATAATTATGTTGGTAGAATAGTGTTCTTTTAGATTGAGTATGAGTGAAGGTGAAGAGTGACAGTCCAAGGTCCATCATTAGGTGTTGAAGACATCAGTTCAAAGGTGGATGTTTTAATAAGTGTTTTTGTGTTAGATAAACATCAAAGGTGGTTAAAACCTCATTTCAAGGTGAAACTTGGTAAAATTTTAGTTGTTGTTGCAACTCAGCTAGATAGGTGTTATAGCACCTTATGGGTTTGTAGTCTCATTAACTAGGGATTGTAGTTCCTTGATCAGTTAAAGCTACTCTAAATTGGTTATTTTTATTATAGCATAGTAGTCCAATTTTAGGTTCCAGTGGGTTTTTTACCCCAAGGGGGTTTCCCACATATGTCATGTGTTATGTGATTGATCTTGCATTATCTCTCTTGTTCATTGCTATGAATAATGTGTATGCTTCATGAATGATTATGGTAATTGATTAAGTGGTTGTAAAGATTAAAATTGAAGTTGGATTATTTGGTTTTACTGATTCAACCACCCTATTAGTTATTTTACCTCTAATAATTATAACTTGGTTGATAGACATCCTAATCTTGCAATGATCTTCAAATGGTCACTAAGAACCTTGTTTAACATTGTTTAAGGTTTTAATTTCTTCATGTGCCTCTAGATACATTAGGGTTAGTTTAGAGGGTCTTAGGCATGTGTCATGATGTTTCAAGATGGTATATTATTTCTCAAGTCTTCCCATTACCTTTTTACCTTGTTGAAGAGTCTTAAGCCTTGTTTGGAGAAGTTAAGGTAATTTAACATTTGTTAAGGTTTTTGACAAAGTTAAGGTTTTCATTGTGGTTGATTTAAGCCTTCCCAGGGATTTATTTTTTCATGATTAATTAAGGCCAATGGTGAAGGGGTAAATTTAATTCAAATGTGGTCCTATAAATCTCTATGTTTACTTCATGAGGGTATCAAACATGTATTAATCTCTTTCATACTTGTCAATGCATTTCAAGGCATTTCAAGCCATTTTTGAACCAATATGAAGTCTTGTATAGAAATTTGAAATTATAAATCATACCAAGAGGATATAAATATTACCTACATCTTAATACAATTTAGATCATGGTTAGAATTTATAGGTTCAACATACAAAAAGAGAGAGAATCACTCCAAAAAAGGTAGTTTTAGACACTTAGAGAGTTCATATTTAGGTGAAAGTGTTGAATACTATCTATTAATCTTCCCCATGTAAAATCCATGATTTTGAGGAAGTTAAAGGTCTCATAAAGGTAACAAACAAAATCTCTCTCCTATTGTTCCCTTGGCAAGCTCAAAAATACTAAATTTATATGCTCATTTAATATAATCAAGAGGAAGTGGTGACCTAAGATTTTTACTAGAGGAGGGAGTCCTAATGGCCTTTAAATCCATGGTGATATTTTTTTATATTAGTGGCCCTTATTTTATGAACAATCACTAAGACAGGAGGTGGTCTAAAACCCTACATAAACCCCCTATGCTTAGTTTTTATCCTTGAAATTATAGTTTAAAGTTGATTTAAGGGATGCTATAAATTATATATGGTATATAGGGGCTTTAAAACCATTAAAAATGATTATCTAGGTCTCACTTGGCATGTGTGACTCAAGTTGACAAGAAAACTCTACTTTTGCATAGTTTGCATGTTAAATATCATAGTCTCTTGATGCTCTAGGATTTTCAACAATTGAAATAATATGGATGAAGGTATTCCAAAATATTTTAATCTTATTAAATTTAGGTATAGGTATATTAATGGATCCATTACCCACTAACACCACCTTCTCCAAGCAACAGATAATGTTTTAACCTAAATATTATGTATAGGACTACCAAACACATAAGTAAACTAAAAAGTGATAATATTGCATTGTAAAGTGTTACGTGAGGGTCACAACCTCATTAATTAGGATATGATACAATGGAATTTTTTCTTCAATACTAACATGGTTCAAAATACATGGTGAAAAGGCCTAAAATGACAAAAGGTAGACCTACAGGTCTGTAGACTTGTAGGGATCATTTTCATATGAAACACATGAAATTTATACTAGGAGCTGAGTTATGAGGGATAAATGAAAGGTAAAAGTCATGTTCAAACACTATGGAGATATATATAAGGATATGGAGGATAAACTATGTCATTAGAGGCTTATCCAGAGCTCTAACAATCAATAAACCCAAGTAGGCCTAAAATAAATACCTATAGGTCTATAGGTGAAAAGTGGAATAAGTTTACATAGAAAAAACCCATTAGTTTCATTTGGAAGGATGAAGTTATGGATAATGTAAAAAATGTCCCATTATTGATGATGTAGGTCCTGTATGTAATCAAAAATGCATCATGTCTATAAATCAATCCTAAATTGGAGAAGATAGATCATACTTACACTTCTGATTGGGGATACATTAGATAATAAAGAACATAACCAATATTCAGATCTATTAGACCCAATTAGTGGATCTATTGGAACAATAAAATATACTAGGGAGGGTTCCAAAGCCTCCAATCAAGCATAATCACACAATAACCCTAACTAGGTCCTATGTTTTCATATTAACTAAACTAATAACAAGTAAAAAAATCTAATCTAGTGCTCACCAAAGCTTGTGGAACAATATTAGGGTTAGTAAACAAACAAACATTCATAATAGAATATCAATTAAGATATGTATGATTAAGACCCTAATACATGAATAAGAAGAGTAATATTATTTGAAGCCAATACTTATTCTACTTCTATCTACTAAAGAGAGGAGCAACGTTAGAGAATACTTACTTAAAAGATGAATATGTTGAGACTCAATATCTCCCTTGGCCAAAGGGGCTTCAAAATAGGTTATTATGGTTTGTAAGGATCACTAATAAAGGCCAAAGCATTCAATACTTTTCCACAAGACTATATTTTCCAAGTAGAAACCCTAAACTAAGACTCTTGAAGTAGAATGATGGAAGAGTAGATTGTAAAGAAGCACAAGTGAATAATAACTCTTGTTCATTTCTAAATAATGACTAAATGTATGTGTTTATATATATATTTAACCCTAATCCCTTTTAAAAAATTTGAATGATAGGGTTGGCCCAATCAACCTAGTATTGTTATGGACAAAAATTCACTAGGTCACAGGCTAGGTCGACCAAGAACTAACCCAGAACCTAAATGAATTTTATCCAAATTAGTATAGGGTTGACTTGGGAAATCTAGTACTACAGACTATTAAAAGGGGCTTACGGTGAGGAAATGAGGCATGGAAAGTGAGAGAAGACTAGAGGAGTGTGCAAAGGAGGAGTAATAGCTTAGGGAATGATTTTAAGAGTTGGTTGAATTGGTAATAAGTGGAAATGAAGGATAATTTTTTTATGAATCACCAATGGTCTGTCCACCCCTTTCCTAATGCACCCTTAAGGCATGCACTTAGAGAGATTAAGGCTTGATGGGTTTTTACAAGATATAAAACATCAATATTTGATAATAGTTTGACAATATTATGTGTATACATATGTCCCACTCAAAGTTCATTACATGTCACTAAGCTATAACAGGGGATGGTGATTTGAGCAAAGAACATAGTAACACATGATGCTGAGGCTAAACAAAGTTACAGTATTTTAAAGAAAAAATAATTTAAAGTAAAGGATTAAAAAGGAAATAACTAAAAATTAAATGTGATAGTACCTTGACTTACCTTTATTGTTGAATGGTTGTCTACTGTGTTTATAGTTTTGATTGTAGAGGGCATAGATACTAATTTTGACAAACCCAAGAATACAAAACTAAAGAGAAAAAATAAATAAACACAGGAAAGCTAAGATAACTAGTGCTATATGGATAGGATGTACTTAGAAATTTGGCAAGCTAGGGTGATAAGTGCTATGTTAGACCAAATGACCAAGTCAAAATTTAGAGTAAATCAGGAAATCAAAAATACAAGGCTACTAAAGACGAAAAAACTCAAACAAGTAAACATTAAGTAAGAAAGACAAACTCACCAATTAAAACCAAGGATGGATGTCAAAAAGGATGGTAATCAAATGTCAATGTAAAATTAGTAACAATCCTTACTTAAACAAAGATGGGCAAAAAAAATGGTAAAATAACATTGATAAGTATAAGTAACAATAGTCAATCATCAATGGAAAAAGGTGCATAAAAGGGAAAATAACATTGGTGAGTGAGAAGTAACAAACCATCCTCACTAAATAATGGAAATGATGCATGAACATAGAAATAGAATCAAACATATGAAAAAAGGGCGGTACAATATTGACAAATGGTAAATATAGATCAAGGCATATCTAGAAATGTAAATCCATGGTAAAAACAAAGTAATCCATAGTTATTCAAACATATTTTTTTACTCTGAGGATAGATGAAACTAAAAAAAAATAGTGCTATCATGTTTTTAAGATGTGAAGAAGAAGGGAATAGAGACAAGAGGAAATAGATTTATAATCACACGATACTATGAAGGGGGGAAATGAAAAGGGTGGAGGGAAGAATGAAGGAAAAACCAAGGTAGAGGAACTCTTTATCAAAGTCAAGACACTCAAATTAGGTTTGTCAAAACAAGAGGAATTTCAACCTTAAGGACTTTGAAGAACTTATCTTATCCACACAAGTATTAGGTCAAAAAATGAAGGATAGATATCATCCCATGAAGGCTATATGCATAAAAATTAAAATGGACCTACCTTTCAACAATGTATTCCCCATTCCTTAGGACCCATTACAAATTTGTCATTCTACTATGAAGATTGGGTACTTGCATGAGAAAGTAGGTAGCACCATAGAGTTTTTTAAATTCTCCTATTCTAATCTATTGGCCTACCATACCCCAATGGACCTCTGCTCTAGTATGAGGCCAAATGTGGAGTTTGAGTTTTGATTAAAGATAGGAGATGTGCTTAGAATCATGTCTTTTGGTGTGAATTTGACTTTAAGATTTGTATGTTTCCTTTTGTTTATCATTGTATTTTGTTTCAAAATGATTTGGATTTTAACTTTCTTGATGGATTTTTCTATTCCTCCTCCATACAAATTTAGAAAATCAAATATGGGTGTTAAAGATGACTTTCATTTGAACACTTGGTACTTGGTTACTAAGAGAGAGAACTTCAAAGACCATGGGGTCTAAGAGTATGGTAAATTTAGATGAAATAAAAGTTCTATCTTGAATTTGACTTTATTTTATCTAGTGTGAAATAAAAGGAAAGGAAATCAAGAGGAATGAAACATAAAACAATTTGAACAAAAAAATGTGACAAAGGGAAAAAAAGGGATTCAATGAGATTAAAGTGTGTTTCCTTATCATAAGAATGAGGGAAATGTAGGAAAACATTATAACATATATTGTTTTTAAAATTCCATCTATCAAAAGAAGCAAAAGCTAAAGTTGAGAACAAAGATCAAGAACTCGAAAGCATATTATAGAAAAGGAATAACAAGATGGTGGATTTATGAAGAAGGCTAGGTCCTATCCATGGTATTACACTACAAATCATAAAATATAAATCCATGAGGGTGCCAAAAAGCATTGAAAGTGTAAATGGGATTAGAAAAAGATGGTATTTGTGAGGAAGGCCAGGTCCTATCCATGGTCTTACACTGTAACTCACAAAAGAGAAACCCAAGGGGTGTCAAAGAGTATTGGAAAAAGTATTAAAATAAGGAAGACTATAGTACATCATGAGGAAGAATGGGTCCTATCCATAATTTTACAATACAACTCATGAGAAAAAGAAAAACCAAAAGACCAAAAAGGAAGGACTAAGGTTTATAAAAAGAAAGAATTGATGCAAAGGGTGAGATCCATGTAAGTAACTTGCAAAAAGTGTTAGATAAATAACATATGTAAATCATGAAAATAAGGGAAGGTTAAGGCAAAATACTTATTAAGTAATTGTGCATTGGTGCGCTCTTTGAAAATATGACCTTCATTGGTTTAAAGGCAATAGGTACTTGGATCAAGAATATCTTTGACTGAATAGGAACCCCACCAATTTTGGGTGTATTTACCTTCTTTGTCATGAGTGTAGTATAATTTAAGGACAAGATCCCCAAAATTAAATGTGCAAATTTTAACATGTTTCTTATATTATTTGGAAATATGGGCCTTGTATTGGTGATTGTGTTACAAATTCAAAAGATGACATTCATCAAGGAGATCAAGGGCATGAAGGTGAGCTTCACGTAATTATTCATTAGGTATGATACCATGAAGAGAGATACAAAGAGAGGGAAGCCCGAATTTTAATGGAAGGACTAATTCAGAACCATAGACTAGAGAGAATGGTATTGCCCCAGTGGTAGTATGTATACTAGTTTGATAGGTCTAAAGAGCAAGATAGAGATGAAGGTGCTAATATGTGTAGGTTTCATAAATTGTCTTTTAGATAATTTTCATAATGATTTTATTGGTGGCCTTATATTAACCATTATATTGTGGATGATAGGGTGTGTAAAATTTGTGATTGATCTTAAATTTAGTATAGATCTATTTGACATCCTTGTTTTTTAAATTACCACCATTATCTAAAATGATAGTTTGGGGAACACTAAAGTAGAAAATGATTTGATTAATAATAGATTTGGAGATAGTGGTATTGGTGACATTAATGAGGGGAATATACTCAACCCATTTGGTAAATATTATGTGGTTGTGATGATAAAGACATGCCTATCTTGAGATCAGGGTAATTTGCCTATGACATCTAATCTCCACATGGATAATGTCTAGGGAGATTCAATAGTTTGAATCTCAGTTAGAGGTGAATGAATTAAATCATCATGAAGTTGGTAAGGAGTGGACTTTTAGAGAATTCAATTGCATCCTTTTCAAGAGTGGCCAAAAGTATCCCATACATAGACATTTATGGGTTGTAGCATGTATTCTATAGTGGCCACCAAAAATACCTCTATGTACTTGTTCAATAAAAAGAGGGACCTCATATTGCATAACATAATGGAGTAAGTTACCTTTTGCATTATGATAATAAAGGATTTTATATCGAAATACATACTTAAAATATTTTTTATAAATGTGATTATTTTCAAGAGAGTCTAAGTTGGGAGGATAAGTTTGGTGTTCCAAAAATTGAATGATGTCTTTATATGATGGGCTTTGTCAAATGGTAACATCCTCAATTGGAAGATAAGTAAATATTATGGTTAAATAGAATACAAATAATTTCTTATTTATAAAATAAAAGTGGGATCAATAATAACTTGGTGCAGATGAAAAATAAATTCTAAAAAACAAAGGGAATCAATAGTAGAATTTTGATCTCAAGGGATAGGCTCAATAGTGAAATAGATGAAATGTTTGGTGAGAGTAGTTGAAATTTGATGATAAGAAATGATATTCTCACTTTTTCATTGGTAATAACCATTTATTTGGTATCAAATAATTTTATAATCACCTAAGGCATGTAGGTATTAGATATCTAAGTCAAGAGCAACTTTAATGCCTGATATTAAAGCTTCGTATTCTGCCATATTATTAGTGACATCAAATGTTAAGTGAAAAGATAAAGAAATGATTTTTCATAGAGGAATTATAAGAATGCAACCTTCCCTATCTCCTTGATGGCATTTATCACCATCAAAGTGAAGGATCCAATTATCCTCATGTAAGTCAACATTAATTTCAAGAAGTTCTTCGATAACTAATTTTGGTTTAGTAGTATCAGGAAGGATAGCATATTCATCAAGATTACTTAGTTATAAATCAATAGAAATTATGGAAGTAATATTTAAGATAAATGGCTTTATTTAGACCTTAAATATAAATAATCTTATCATCAAGAATAATATCTTGAAGGTGATTGGTAGCTGGCATAAGAGTTGTAGTAAGTTGATCAACTATGATTTGTCATTTGAAAAATTTTCTGGGTAAAAATGTAGAGAGAAAATTCCATGAGTAGGACCATCCATTTGCCAATTCTATCTCTAAGAATAAAGGCTTTGGAGAAGAAGTGAAAAAGGTGGTTGGAATGAATTATGAAATAAGTGGTCTGGTATAACATGTTGTCAAAACTTTTCAGCTACAAAATATATGGTAAGGCAATCACATTCTTCTTTTATGTAACATTTCTCATAATCAATGAGGCCTCGACTGATGTAATAGATGACATAATATCTTCTAGTATCATTTTTTTGGACAATCATTACCCTAACTAAAATGGGTGTTGAATAAGTATATAGGGATAAATGTCGATCATTTAAAGGAGGATGAAGTGTAAGTAGGTGAAGCACTCATTATTTCATTTTATCAAAGGCTTTTTGACAAGGACCTATCCATTATAAATCATTACCTTTCTTAAGAAGAAAATTGATGGAGTGGATATGATAAACCATTTTGTGGATAAATTGTCTAATTACCCTAAGTTTGTTGAGATAAATGTGAATGTCTAGAATGGAATGAGAAATGGGAATGTTAATGATAAAACTAATTTTAGTAGGGTCAACATTGATTCCATGGAGAGAGATTAAGAATCCTAAATTTTTTCTTGATATGACACCAAAGACACAATTTTAAGGATTTAGTCTCACTCGATATTTGAGAAGATAGTCAAAGATGATGATAAGATCAAAAAGATGAGTCTTATGAATTTTGAGCTTAGAAATGAGATCATCCACATAGTTTTTAACAATTTTATGGATAAGATCATGAAATATGTGAGTCATTTCTCATTTATAAGTGGATCCAACATTTTTTAGTCCAAAGGGCATTTTAACATATTAACAGGTACTCAATTCTATGGTGAAAGTGGTCTTATGTTGGTCCTCTAGGGTAATGTGAATTTTATTGTAGCCCAATAAGCCATCCATAAGAGATACAATTTCATAACCAATTTTTGAATTGACAATGGCATCTATTGAAGGTAAAAGGAAATTATCCTTAGGATAGGTGAGATTAAGATTACAAAAATCAATGCAGATGTGAATGGCCATAGTAAATTTTTTATGAATGATAACTATGTTAGAAACCCATTCAGAATAATCCATTGGTTTGATAAATTTATCATAAAGAAGTTTTATGATCTCCTTGTGACCTAAAGTGGAGACTTTGGGTGGAAATTTTTATTATTTTTGATGCATAGGTTTGGCATCGAGATAAGTGATGATGCTATTCACCACAATGCTAGGTCTAATAATAGGCATGTCCTTATAGGACCAAGTGGAGATCTCATGATATTTATTAAAGAATAAGCTAAATTTATCATACTTGGTAGGTTAGAGTTCATGATAAATTATAATTAGTTGAGGGTAGGATGGAGTACCATATTCAATGTGAGTAGTTTCTTTAATAAGCATAGAATTGCCATCTTGGAAGTGATATGGTATATTAGGTTAGGAAGAAATTGGATTAGATTTAGGATTAATGCTAGAAATGAAGTTAATGAAATAAGGGTATTTGGTTTTCAAATTTCCAAGTTTGTGATGCTGTTGAGGAAGTTGAGGTTCTCAAGCATGAAGTATTTCAAAAATATCTTCGTTACTAAGAAAGGTAGGAAGAGGACCATAATACTCAACATCTACCTCAAGATCAAGAATTTGATTACCATGGTGATCATATTTAGTATGTATTTGATGGACATCATTAGCCTTGGCATCTAATGTAATTTCGAGAGTAGGAGAGGTAAAAGGATAAGATGGGATTGGTGTGTCATTAGTTTCATTAATGGGGGAGGGATCAGATGTAATGATTAGATCCATAGGTGGTAGAGAAGATGCAAGAATTTATATATATTTGGAAGGTATGATTTTTTCTACCACCCAAGGCATATCAAGAAGCAAAGAATTGGTAGGAGGCACATAACCTTCAGGATCTAATTTATGATCTATATAAATGGTATGATCATCCTGGTTAAAAGCATGGATTTGAGCTATGGTTTTCTAATAATGTTAAACACTGAAATCTCAAGATTGAGCTTGGGCCATTACATAAGTATCATAATATGTTGGATAAATTGTACATGCTCGAGATTCAGGGGGAATTTCAAAAGGTGAAAATCCAATATTATTGAGTGTACATGGATACACGATGAAAGGATCTAGAAATAATTTGGCCACTCCATAATCATTAAAAGTGAAGGAATATTCTAGTAAAGAAGGCTCTTGATCATTACATGGAGGGGGAAAATCAATGATCTCATTAATGAGGGGAATAGTATAGTCCCAAGGTAATAAAGAAGGAGGAAGCCAATCCTAAATGTAGGGAGGTTACTTGGTAATATTGTAAGTATGTTACAAATAATTAAGCTCATCATCATATAAATAATCAAGAGTAACTTGTAAATCATGATTGATGTTGATAAACTTGGGTAAAGGAACACTATTAATATTAGGAATGGTAGGAATATGATATTGAGGTTGTGGATTAGGAAGTTGAAAACTCCAAAGATTGGGGTTAGCCTCATGCTTATACCATTTTCCATTATGTAAGAATTTAATGCATTAGATTTAGGAAGAATCAATGGCCCTCATTCTATGAGTCCAAGGGTAAGCAAGGAGTATGTCATAAGATAAGGGTAAATAAAGGACCATAAGCTTAGTTTTAATGGTCTTAGGTTTGATGGTTAGCGGAAGCCAAATACAACCAAGTGGATTTTGATTAGTTTTATCAAATCCATGACAATAAGGTGGGTTTGTTTGAGATGATTCTTATTATATCTAAGCTATTGGATAAGACAAAAAGATGTCACATTAATAATAGAGACCTCATCAATTGGAACTTTATGGATAAGGGTAGTATTAATGGCTATTTTATTGAGTAGTGGTAGATCATTGACATGAAAAAGGATTTCATCATTAATCGTGTCCTCTAAAAGAAATTCAATAAAAGGCTTAGAAGTAGGACCCACATTTTAAATAGTATGCATATTTGTAGGTTGAGGTTCAATAGAGGGTGGTTCTTCATCTATATGAAATGGATATTAAGTTTCATATAATTTTTGTATAAGGAACTCACAATGACAAGGGGAAGTACAAAATAACTACATAAGTGGAATATTGCAAGGCATAGAGTTAAGTTCTTCTAGAAATTTCCAATAAGATTTAGAAGAAGAACCAACATGATGTTTAGGAGGTAAGGTAGATTTTAAAGGAATAGAAGTTGTTTTGGTTTTAGGAGGAAATGGTTCTTTAGGGGCTTTTGAAGCTAGATTAGTGGTTATATTATCTTTAAGAAGTTGTTCTTCCAAATATGGTTTCTTAGGTTTGGTAATAGGATCTTTGTGAGATAGATTGCAAAGATAATTGACCTTAGTGGTGTTAACATATTGAGAATTATTGTAATATTGGTCATAATTGGAACTAATGGCAAAAAAATCCTTGGTATTTTGTTGATTATTAGCAATGGAAAAATATTTTTGGTTATTTGAGGGAGAAGATTTGGGAACTTGTCATTTTTGAGAAGTAGTGGTGTACTCTTGATGATGAAGTGGGTCATGGATTCATAATTAAATAAATCACCAAGCATATAAGAGACAAAAAATTTAGTGATCCCTCTACAATATTAATGTGAGTGACCAATGTCAGTGTAGAACCAACAAAATTTATTAGGGTCATACCACTTAGGAGGTTTGTTAGAATAAGTGAAAGGTTTAGAGGGCAATAAAAATTGTTTAATTTAATGAACAATGAGTGGTGTGTGAGAAGATGAAAGAATGCCAAATTTGGAAACTCCTAGTTTGGTTTATGGAGTGTTACCAATGATAACATTAGTAGAAGTTTAAAAAGATCCTTTAATGAATTTAGGATTAGGTTTGAATTTCTTCATGAGAAAGTCTTGATGTTTATCTTGGTCAAGAGCTTCATTAAGTGTTTGGGGAACAAAATTTCAAACCTTATATTAAAGAGAAGGAATTAAGGCAGTGATAAAGAGTTTAAACAAATTATCATCAGTCATGTTATGATCAGCTTTATGGGCTAGATAAAATCATGAGATGATTCGGTTGGAGAATGCTTAGCATTGATGAAGTGGCTAAGATAATTTTTTAGAAGATCATTATGTTGAAACTCTTTAACTAAAAGATTGACTAAATCCTCAAGTTTCCAAATGGAATGTTTTGAAAGTTATTTTTACCATTCGAATACATTGCCAGTGAAGGTTTTAACTAAGAGTTTAGTTGTGGTGAAAGTATTAGTTTGAATACACTCTTTGTAAAGATTTACAAAGGATTTGAGGAATGAGGTAGTGTATTTAGTCCCATCATACCTGATAGTTGAAGATATGTTACCAATATTAATGGACACAATGAAGGGAGATAAAGTCTCATTTTGAATTGTTTGAAGGATTTTGTTATTTATTATAGGTTGAATAATAACATTGCCTGAGGCATATCCAAGGGGTGGAGGAATATAATTGGGATTGGTTTGAGGATGGATAATCAGAGATTGATTAGCCATATTAATCAAATGAAGTTATATTTGCATCATTTGAAAGGTGTTATAAGTTTTCATTATGTTCATTTTTTGTAGGACATGTGAAAGAAGTTGAGTCATATCATTTGGTGGGTTGGTGTTTGTAGGAGCATTCCTCAAATTGGTATTAGGGGGAGGGTTATTAAAATATGGATTATTAGTGGGATTATTGATTAAACTTGTGTCAATTACTCCCACATTAGTTTGAAGAGTGTGAATATGAGAATTGACTTGATAGGTATAGAAAGGATCAAATCCACCCACTTTATCTTGAGGTGTGATTTTCACCATATTACAAGCCACAAATGAAGGAGTGGAAGAGGTGCCCCAAGAGTGATGGTTCTCTTGGGAGGAAAAGAGAGGGAAAAATGATCCCATATAGTATCTATATGGATTCAGGTTGTCCAAGAAGATTTTTATAGGGTACTTAATGATGAATTGAGAGAAATGAACAAAATGTTGAGGAGAAATAGATAAATGAGTTAGACAGATAGGGTAGGTAGTAAGAGTATAGAGTCGACTAGGTTGACCTAGTATTATAAACTAGAAAAATAGAGCTTGATAAGAGTACAAAGTTAACTGGGTTGACCTAGTAATAAAAATAAGGTCTAAATATTGAGAAAATAGGGGTACAAAGTTGACAAGGTTAACCTAGTATTTTATCTTGAGGGGAAGAAAAGAATACTATGTCAATAAGGTCAACTCAGTATTACAAGTAGGGGGATTAGATAGTCTATAAGAGATTGTATCGAGCAAAATGATAGTGTACTAAAAAAATAAAAGTTTTGAAAATACTTTTGAAAGTAAGAAATGAAGGGAAACACACAATCAATTGGGTTAATGATGATGATCCAATTGAGGAACACAACACAAAACCTTGCACCAATACTGGCCAATACAAGTTTTTATAATATGACATAAAAGTGAGGAAAGAGCAATCAGTCAACTTGGAAATTGAATGCTAACTAAGAGGTCAACCTAAATGTTGTTCGATTATTAGATTATGATTTTAAGTGTAATAGGAAGTTGGTTGAAATTAAGGAACTAGAAAGTAATCTATGAATGGTTTCATGATGTTTAGGCTAAAAAAGATCTATGTTGGTAATGGTATAGGCTTGGCATTAGGCCCTACCCCTTTACTTCACACACCACACTGATAAGGGTGATGGGTACTTTGATAATACATACCATTAACCATGTGTTTATACTTGGCCAAAAAACCAAGTTGGCTTTCCCTTTGGTGATGAAATCCAAGTAGGTAGGCCTTGGGTAGATAATTGTTTAAATGCATTTTAAGATTATGTGATTTGGTAGTGTGTGAAAGAAAGAGAAAAATAGTGAAACTAAATGGTATATTTAAAAACCACCTAATTAAACTATGTGATCTATTCTTAGCATGTAAGTAACTAAAAGTGAAAGTGTGAAGTAATTACTAACATATAAGTGTTAATTCCAACTTTAAAACATAGTATAGTGTCAATTTAGATGATAAGGTATGTAGACATTATATAATAGAGTTGACAATGTCAATATTGTACTATTGAAGTAGAGGTTTATTAGGAACTATGTCGATAGTATCGACCTAGTCTTTTAGATAGAAGATAAAATATAGAACTAGGTCGACCAGGTTGACCTAGTTTGTTGTATAAGGGTAGTTTTAAAGACTACAAACTATGAAAAATAGAACTATAATGATTAATAGAAATGATAGAGAAAGAAAAAAATGAAACTTGGTGGGTTGGAAGATGTAGAGGAAAGTGAGATTGTTATTGAAGTGCCTTGATTTTTACTTGCAAATTTTACCAACTATGGCGACTAGGTCGACCTAGTTCTACATTTCCTTATTTACTTAAGCTTGTGAAGAATATTATATCGATAATGTTGACGTAGTATGTTTTTTAGAAGCCTATCAATATATTGTGTTGATAGGGTTGACATAATAGCCTATCTAAAAGTGAAAAACTTTATTGTGTCAACCTATTTGACCTAGTAGCCTACATTTGATGAAGACCTGCACAAATAGAACATAGTAATTTTGATTTGACTATGTGTTAAATCTGCACACAAAAGTTATAAACTATACCAACACTATTAACATAGTATCATAAATAAATAATAATAATAATAAATAAAATGATGAAATAATGAAAAACACGAAAGAAAACATGTAAGGGTTAGATTCATGTTAGGTTCACTAGAATGTATGCACTCAGAAATGCATCATGTCTATAAATCAATCCTAACTCAGAGAAGATAGATCATACTTACACTTTTGATTATGGATACATTAGATAATCAAGAACATGACCAATATGGGGATCCACTAGGCCCAATTGGGGGATCTCTTACCATAATAAGCCATACTAGGGAGGGTTCCAAAGCCTCCAGTCAAACACAATCACATAATAATCCTAACTAGGTCCTATGTTTCATATTCACTAAACTAATAACATCTAAAGTAAATAAATCTAATTTAGTTCTCACCAAAGCTTGTGGCACAATATGAGGGTTAGTAAAAAAACAAACATGCATAAGAGAATCTCAATTAAGTTATGTATGAGTAAGACCCTAATGCATGAAGAAGAAATATTATTAAAATCTAATACTTATGTCACTTATATATACTAAAGAGAGGAGAAAAGTTAGAGAATACTTCCCTGAAAGACAAACTCATCAAGACTCAATATCTCCTTTGGACAAAGGGGCTTTAGAAGAGGTTGTTGTGGTTTGTAAGGATCACTACGAAAGGACAAAGTATCCAAGACTTCCCCACAAGACTAGATTATACAAGTAGAAACCCTAAGGTAAGACTCCTCAAGTAGAATGGTGGAAGATAAGATTGTAAAGAAGCACAAGTGAATAATATTTCTTATTCATTAGTAAATAATGATGAAATGGATGTGTTTATATAGGTAGATTTAACCCTAATCCCTTTCAAAAGTTTTGGTTGATAGGTTCAACCCAGTTGACCAAGTACTATTATAGACCAAAAATCACTAGGTCATGGGCTAGGTTAACCAAGAGCTAAACTAGACCCTAAATGAATTTTACCCACAATAGTATAGGGTCAACCTAGTTGACCTAGTAATGTAGAGTGTCAAAAGGGGCTCAAGGTGAGGAAAAGAGGGATGAAAAGTGAGAAAATACTAGAGGAGTGTGTAAAGTAGGAATAATAGCTTAAGGAATGATTTTAGGATTTGGTTGGTTTAGTAATAAGTGGAAACAAAGGACAATAATCTTATGAAGCACTAATGTTTTACACACCCCTTTCTTGATGCACCCCTTAAGGCATGAACTCATAGAGATTGAGAATCAATGGGTTATTACAAGATATAAAAAATCAATATTTTATAAAAGTGTGAAAATGTTATGTGTATACAAGTTCTTTGAGGGATTAACATGAAATTTAATTTAATCCTTAAAGATCATCCTCATATCAACTGATGCAATTTGAAAAATAAACCCAAAATTCTATGAAGATGTATGTGAGACATGGATTGTCATTCCCTAAAGCTTGATAATTATTACAGATATAATGTAGAGATGGTGACTCTTTGAGGGAAGAATGCTTTTGGCTCATATATACCTACATGTGAATAGAGAGAGAAAACATAGGTCTAAAGGCATAACAACACCTATAGGCCTATGTGATAAATGAGAAGAAAGATGCATAGTGGTATTGAAATTGAATAGGGTGTGTGAAGTACTAAAATTCCATATAAGGTATCTTCAAACCATTTTTATTTCTTGAGATGAACAAAATCATTACAAATAGACTTTTAGGGTCAAGCAGCTCAAATTGCTAATAAACCTTCATGAGGAAGTAGACCATGTCATATACCAATTGAGGGGTCAAGAGGTTTTAAAAAAATTGTATAAACTCACAATAAGTATTTCAAACCAAATTTGAAGCATTCTTAAGTACCAAACAACATTTGGGAGGCTTTTAATCCTAAAGCCTATTTGTCAACCTCAGTCATACAGTCTACCAGCTTAAGAGCTACAAGTTGAGACACTCATATCTTGCATGAGGAAATGCATGGTAAACCAAGATATTAGGCATTAGATTCCACACTTATACACTACTGGTCCATGGCATTTGGATATTAATTAGTGGCTTGAGATATATGAGTAATGCTTAAGGATCTAAGACACTCATAGGCTACCAAGAAGCCTTCTAGTGACCTGATGAGAGATATATACCATAAAATAGCTTCAAATGGAATTATTTGAAATTAAAATGAATTATTGGACCATCACAAGTATCATGGATATCTAGATGTGGTATTTGGTGGCATATGGGAATTGTTGACCAAATTTGACTTTTTAGTCAAATTAGGGCACATATAGGTAAAAACTTGACTTTCTAGGTCTATAGGGGGTGTAATATCATGCCATGAGGTGTTTCATAGGTCATTTGATGACATTAAATATTATATTAGCCTTGGTCACTTATTTCATTAGTCTTTCATGTCATTTTGGGTCATATTAAGGGTTAAAATAGTGAATTTAATATTTTGTACATGTTTATTATTAAATGTGAAGGTCAAAATAGATGATTTAATACAAAATGTGTCCAATTAATTCTTAATTAATTGACAAAAACTGAAATATGGTAGGTTATGCAGAAGAAAGGTTAGTTTTCTTGAGCAAAAGAGAAAAAATGGCACTTGTATGGCCTTTAAGAAGTGTGCCATGTGGGATAGGGTAATGGGATGTCCTTTCATATTACTAAAATAAAATACACATTTTTAATGATCTTAAATTTCTATTTATATGCCAAAATAATTCTTCTCCATTTTCCCCCTTCTTGGCAGGTTAAAGTGACTTATAGTTTTGTACTTGGTATGATCAACTAAGGATGTTTTAGGGAAAATGATTTTGGGAGGTTTTTTTTACACTAAAATAAATTAATTTACATATAATATTTTTGAGTAATGATCAACTGTGCTTTATG
Source organism: Torreya grandis (assembly GCA_037957365.1). NCBI lineage: Eukaryota > Viridiplantae > Streptophyta > Pinopsida > Cupressales > Taxaceae > Torreya > Torreya grandis. Next base: position 2,667,789 of record JARHVA010001243.1, on the reverse strand, counting down.
AACCATTGTTAACAAGTTGACTGTGCAAATATACCTACTAATTTGTGAACCCTACAGGTTTTACCTTGGTTTGAGAAACTCCGTATAATTCACTAACTAATATTGGTTCTATATGATCTTGGATATGTAACCTCATGACTCCAATTATTTTTTTCATGTTATAAGGTTTTTTAATTAGAAAATTATCCCAAATTTGTAGATTGGTCTCATTTGAAGATAAGATGTAGTTTTTTTTATCATTTGCAGAGTCCTCATGCTTGATCATGGGTTTCTAGGGATATAATATGTTTTTGATAATGTTTTAAACATGATATTATTCCAATTCATCTTATAATATTCATTCTTAAATTTATCTTTCATGAATTTATAGTCATATGCAATATTCATAGTTTGGCAGCCATTGATGAGCATGTGTCATATGCAATATTCATAGTTTGGCAGCCATTGATGAACATGTGCAAGTACCATAAAGGAAGTGTTCATATTAAAGGAGGATGTTGGAACTTGTTTCAAGGTGATAATGATAGAAATCACAAATTTAAATACTTTTAAAATAATTTTGAGCCACACGTGAGGTATTTTATCCACTTTGTTTCTCTACTCCATGCTTACTATCTACACATAGTCTAACACACATCTACAACTACTCCCAAGAATTATATCCACATTGGAAGGTCTACTTTTAGATGTTTGAGGTTTCCATCAGATGAATTAATTCATATGAAACCTTAAAATGGTGATAATGGTCATGCCACATGCTTATAGTTCATACATTCTTCTTAATTCTCCTGTTTGCTATTGCATTCACATTTGGATACCCCTAATGCATGGTATAGGTGACATATTGGAAATAACATATTTGACAGTGGTCTTTAACTCCTCAAGGTTGAAAATAGACATTTAAATATATTGAAAGTAATTGGAAGGTATAAAATGACCTTATATCATGGATTGTTTGGAAAATGTTTACATTATCTACCTATACTATAGAATGACCACCTACAAGTGGTACCACAGAGCATGAGAACACCTTTTGAGGTGTTGAATCAAGTGGAGAATCCTTATTTGAGATCCTAATATGTTAAGAGGACCATTGTTGACATAGTCTTAAGCTAATGAGTAGAGATAAGGTACAAACCATGACAAAAACATTGATATAGGGACTCTTTTCCCTAAAAACAAAAAATAGAGGTCCTGAGGTGTTTTGGAGATAATATATCACATGGTTGGAAATAGTTTCAAGGCATATAGATTAGTGAACCATATTTCCTCTAGTTTAGACTAGACCTATGAAAATTTTGAAGAGATTATTAATAGTGGAGAAGGGTCATTTTGAGGCTCAAATTTGCCTAAAAAGCATTAAAATCTTGTAGTAATATCTACAGGCCTGAGGAGGTAAATGGCCTTTGGTCATCTTGAGAAACAACTTTGAACATATTCTCATGATGATTAGGTTTAAAATGATTAAATGGAACATAAATGGCCTAGGGCTAGTAATAAAAGATGGAAACATGTTCTTGGAGACTCTAAGACCACCTAAAGTTGTCCCTTGTATGGATAATGTGCACCTATATGTAGAGAGAAGCATGTGTCTCAGTCATGGATCAAGAAGCTCAAGTTTTAGCACAAAGAGAGAGATGAAGTGGGCAAAAGGTATGAGAGTATTAAAAATGTATCTTATTATCATAGTCTAGTGTGAGGAGAATTCTAACACTATAACCAAACCTCATTGGAGCCCATCAAACGTGCAAGCAAGTTATAAAACATGGCTATCTCAGTTAGCACCTTGAGAAGGCCCAATTTGAAGTCCAAGTACATAAGCAGGGTTGGGAAGAGTAATATGAAAAAAATAGAAGATAGATGCCTTCTCAATTAATTTAATGAGCTTCATAATCTCTAGACAAGGAAAACTAACCCATAAGCAGAGGTAAAATAGGGGTATCTTAGTCCTACAGTAGGGTATGAGACAATGACCCCAATCTAAATGCCTTCTTGATGGTTTAACATGCTTGAAAGATGAATGAAAGACACCCATGAAATATATGACCAATATGGAATCAATTTAGATTTTAAAACACCATAAGTAAGGTCTCATGATGTTTTTTTAACCTACATGCATGGTTGCCTCAGTCAAGGTACAATAGGGTACCCAATCTAGACCAAGCAAAAACATATGATATATATGAGAGTTTGGGACATTGAAAGAGTTTATATAATATTCATCACCACTATATAAACCAAGTGACACTATCATGATGGAAAATATATTGATAAAAAATCTCAAAACATATAAAACATAGTCCATGTGAGGGGAACCCTACATAGTTTGCCTATGAAAAGTGCAATATTGGAATTTGTCAAATTGAGAGGTCAAATCACATTGTAAGAAGCTCAAATTTGATACATAAAAAATTTAGGAATTGATTAACCTTTTAAAGTATTCAAATTTGTCTAGGATAATAGGGGATTACCCTCTTCTTTTTCTAAGACAAAGGGCACTCCCCTCATGTGCATTTTGATAGGTTTTGGAAGAAAGTAGGTGGTATGGTGAACTAGAGGCTGAGGAGACCCATTAAAAAGGTGTTTAAATATGAAGTGAATATAAACCAATATGGGATATCAAGTAATAGAGAGGGAACCAAACAAGGTACCCTACACTCCTAAGGTTGTAGTTATGCATGATGGGCATTTCTAGGCCTAAAAGACTAAATAAGAGAACAATGATATTTATAGCCCTAGGAGTGATTTCCATATTTTTTGATCATGTAATTTTGGTATATAAAGAGGTGTCTAAGCTTTAAAAATGTAAATAAAATCAAGGAAAGCCATTTTTGGCTCAGAAGCAAACTTATACATGCAAAAAAGGGCAAGAACAAGTTTGAATAGGTTAATTTGAATGCTCATTTCTCCTTTGAGGATTTGAACAAGGATTTAAGGAATTTGGAGGAGTTTGAAAAGGTCATAGGCAACCTTTTTGTGACCTTTTTTTTAAATTTTAATGTGTAATATTTATAAATAATGTCTAAGACCCAAAACTACTAAAAAACCCTTACAAACCTTATGTTTCTACTCATTTTTTGCTATTTACATTCAGAAGAAGAAGAAACTAAAGTTAAGGGTTAGGGGTTAGATGATACCTAGATTAAGTTGTGCACCGTATCTAGATGTTGTAGGAGATCCTCTTTGGATATGGAGGAAGACACCTGTAGATAAGAATAAGACTCAAACAAGGAGAATGTTAGAGAGATATATGGTGGACTGCCAAGCGATATGCTCAGTCCCAGAAGTGTAAAGGCTTGCTTGAGGGATGACAGTCCACTATTTATGAAAAAGAGTGTTGTATAAAGAGAAATGGTGAAAGACTAAGAAAGAGAAAGTAGACAACATGTACCTATTCTCTGCTATCAGTCTATCACAGTCACCGACGTCGGTAGTCTTGCCAGTGTTGGTTGGTCAATATGCCGACATCAGTTATGTTACTGATGTCGGTAGGGGTAGTGGTCAATGTCGCTCAGGGCAATGGGCCTTAGATGGGTTTTGGAATATGTCTGTGGTTGATAGAAGGGTCTAGGAGTTAAAGGGTTTGTGCAAGGTTGTAAGATAGTGAGTAGGTTCTGAGAAGGGACAAAGGTAAAAGGTTGGTGTGTAAAGAGGATAAGGATATGGGGAAGGCTTTTCAGCCTCTCCAAGAAGAAGTTAGGTCGGGTTGATTATATTAAAAAATAGTAAATAAAAACTAATTACTAATAGATTCTAAATACTGAAATAAAATAGATGAATACTTAGCTCTAGTTGTGGCTGATGTCGAAGATCTCGTGCAATGTTTCCAATCCAATATCTGGAGTGATTCTGTAGAGTTTTTGTAGCCTAGAGAGTGAAAGTCGAAGTATGATGCTTGGTTTTAGAGTGTGCACGTCGATCAGCCAAGAGAGAGAGAGTCCAGGGGAGAGAGCCAGAGAGAAAGAGGTTCACAAATTAGAGAGCGTCTAAGAGCAAGAGAGATTAGATTTAAAGAGGAAGAGTCTCAGAGAAAAATTCAAGGTTAGATGTCGAGCCTATGTAACCGACATCGACGAACCCGCCAGGGTCGATCGAAAGTTGATCGATGTTGGTGAATAGAGAATGGGTAAAATGGCTATTTGGCCCATTTCTCTATCCGCCAAGTGCTTCTACCATTGGAGAATGGTCAAAATATGGGTTTATTAGGCACGAGAGTTAGTTAGAGAGTTGGAATAGGTCTTAGGTAGTTATCATGTGAAGGACTTAGTCATAGGGTGAGTCATAAGGTAGGAAATAGTCTAAAGGGTGAGGTGTCCTAGGTGAGGTGTCTAGGCTGATGTCATTAATTTAAAATAAGTAATTTATTTTAAATTAATAAAGTGTGTAAGTGGTTAGAAGGGGACCAAGGGGTGGTCGACACAATTTTGGTGTCTACACCTTGGTTAAGACTTGATTGGGAAGATGGAGTTGTATAACTAGTATAATGAGATAGTTTGATTAGGATGGTAATTGGACATTATAGAGGACTTCCCTAAGATGTTATCCATACTTTTTATTTGTATGAACTTGTATGGTTGGGGTAAAAAAGTTTTTTATTCACCATTTTTTGTGTTTTTTAGGCTACAAGAGGAGTCAAGACATGAAATAAAGTTTGGAAGGAATATTAAGACATGAAATAACTCCCTATGGCCATTTTATTACAATAAAAATAATCTACGTGTGTAAAAAAAATCCTTCAACTCAACCAATCAAAACTAGCCTATTGGATAAGCTAGTGAGAAGTGTGAAATATCTAAGGAAAAGTGATTTTAAGGTGTCATTTATGATTTTAATGCCATGGATGTATTTTAAACATGTAATCCACTACTCTTTATGGATTTTCATGGAAAACTTATGCCTTTTTGGAAGCCAAGTGTGCAGGGTACATGAAAGGATTTATTTTTGAACTACATATGATGATAGTTCCTTTATAGATGATTCTAGAAGACCAGGCATGAAAAAAATTCATGGATAATTATGTATGATGTCCCTACCCTACATTACAATCATCATACCTATTCCTAATTAGTTATGGGATGTTCAAATAGAGACAATCATGAAGGTAGTTTTTCTATGCAAAATGAGGAGTGTTATCCCACTTTTCATGAAGCTTATGCCTTTAATTGACACCTGTCATTTTATAACTTACATGGTTCATCCCATATCCTTATAATATGCATAATTAAATATTTACCTCATCTTAACAAGTGTCCTTGTGACCCTTGGACTTCTCTCTTGTTTACTATCTCACAAGTTCTATAAGAACTAGCTATTTTGGCATTGTATGGGATGTTCCACTTGATTATGGTGAATAATTAATCATTTTTATAAATTTTGATCAATAAAATGACTAATTTTTACCTCTTCCATGACTTTTCATAGTGTACTTTACTTGAATGTTGAATTTGCTTAGTGAAGACTATGGATTCCTTAACAAGTTATCACATTCTCTCACCTATTTATAGCTTCTTATTGTAGAGCATGTGATGTGTTCTATGAAATTTAAAAGTTTAAGTGAGTTATTATCTTTATTAATTCAATTTAAGGCCTCTTGTCTAGTCCTCCTAGATTTGCACATTCATCCATAATCCGACAATGTAACATTGATGCAAGAAGACATAGATTGGAGAGTACATGTTTAGTTTGTCCTTTTATTTCAAGAGTAATATGCATATGGTTGGATGACATTAGTAAATTTAGTGTATCACCTCCCTTAGATTAGTTTGATTTTAGTTATCCTTCTCTCTTTTCACCCCCAAGTTTAGTAGTAGTAGCAATCCAAAGTGGTACATCAAGGGAGCTAGCCCTATTTAGAGATTCACCTCATTCCCTAGGCTACCCACAAGCCTAAAGGTGATTCCATTATGACACTTGGATGATGAGATATTTTTATCTGCTCAAAGGGTGAAAATCCAAGTGACAATAAGAAGAATATGCTATATGAAATTGGCCTAGAAGCATGACTGTAAGCCTAATGGTGACTGTGCAGGTTTGTGGTAAGCTTAAAAATTAGGTAAAGAGAATTTTTAGGCCTAGGTAGAGGCCATCTATCCCATATGCACCTTTACAGATCAATTAAGAGAGTATATAATATTTTCAAGTCACCAAGTTGGGTCAAAGAAGACATGATTGTCTTATTTATTATCTAGGAATCCTATCTATAGACCTAAGAGTAATCTTGGAGAGCCTCTCTTTAGTAGAATGAATTTTCCTTTGATGTTGAAGGGATAAAAAAACCATAATCAAGCATTAGAACCTATAAAATTATTGTGCAACCACTCCTATTACCTTTCAAGCTTAAATAAACACCTAAGCTAGGGTTTTAGCCATTCCTTATTTCATCCATTCGTACAAGGTTTTAGAACTCCAAATTTGGCATGGAGCATGGTTAGGAGGTACCTAATGTGAATAAAATGTTTATTTAGAGTTTCACACATGTGAGAATTGATTAGATCCAATACTCAATTTCTAGGCCTAGAAGTCTAATTAAAGGGCTAATTTGAGAGAAAAAGGTTGATAAGTGTACTTTTAATTGATTTTAGGAAATTAAAATTTGCATAGAGATGTAAGAGAATATTTTTACTTAAAAATATTCTTATTTTTATAATATCATTTGTGGAATGTTCTACACAAGGATATTTATGTGTTTTGAGGGCTATAAAGAATTCGAGACAAGTATAGGATTTAGGTGCAAAATGAGGTCTTTGAGAGTGTTTGATGCTTCCAAGATATTTGATTAAATTATATTAAGATTGAGAGAAACCTTTAATTGATATATATTTCATTCATGAAGACAAAATCAAGATTGAGGCTTTCAAGCAAAGGGAGGCGTATTGAAACTAATAGGTTTCAAGACACCTAAGAAGAGATGATCACGACTAAAATGTTAGTATAAAGAGGTTATAAAAATGATGAAAGGTGTCAAGAATATAAAAAATGGTAGTTTAAGTGATTTAATGACTAAGAATTCCATTTGTCATTCCTCACAAGACAAGATGGGTAGTCTTGAATGGATGATGAATCATTGAAATCTCCTACACCAACTCTCTTAAAAACCATGATTAGGAAAAGATGAAATATGTTGAAGGACCTCATAAATTTTAAATTTTATTTCTTAAAACTTACCCTTTTATGAGGAGACACTTTTTAATTGCTCTCTTCTACACCTCTCTCTCTTTCTCTAATTCTCTATAAATACAATCTTGTTTAGCTTTGTATGGATTCTTTTGGTGAGTATAGTGAAACACTAATCAATTGAACACTTTTAATATGTATTAAAATAATGAATGAATCTAATTATTACCTCTTAAAATTATATTAACTAGTGTACTTGTGTGATTGTTTGATGATTGTTAGTAGTAGTGATTTTTCTCTCTCTCATTTATCCCCTCCTACCTATTTGTAAAATGGATTGGCTTCTTGAAGGTCACATGGTGAGTTTGATGTATTTACACATGTTTTAAAAGTGGATTTTATTAATTAGTGTCTTATTTAAACCTATTTACCAACCCTCTCATTCAATACATTGTCTATGACCTCCATGTTGAAAAATTCATGCTTGAAAGTCCTTGTTTTTAGAAGTGTAATTAGATTCAATCCTAATTCATGATTCTTAAGTAAATTATATTTAATTGGAGGGATTTATTGGGTGTATCACCTCCATTATTTTTTTTTTCATGTTATTTTTTTTTCCTTTTCTTTTGCAAAGTTAGTAGTGTAGTGGATCTAAATTGATACATCAAGGGGAACTAGCCCTATATTCTAGAGGTTTGGTCAACATAAAGGTCACCCAAAACCTAGGATCAATCCCATTGCATAGATAAAGTTGACAGGGATTATAAAACCATCTAAAGAGTTAAAATTTGAGATATAACAATATTTACAAAGTAAATGACAAGTAAAGTAAAATCTAATCTAGTGCTCACTAACGCTTGTGGCACAAAGTATGGGTAATAAACATAAAAAGTAAACATGCATAGGAGAATCCTAATTAAGTTATGTATAGCTAAAACCCTAATGAATGGATAGATAAATATATTCAAAATTCATTACTTAATATAATTATATCTAATAAAATATAGGAGTAAAGATATAGATACTTACCTTAAAGATGAACCCATTGAGACTTAATCTCTCCATTAGCCAAAGGTGCTTCAAAAGAAGTTGTTAAGGTTTGTAAAGATCACTAAGAAAGGCCAAATCATACAATATTTTTTCAAAATACAATATTCTTATCCAAGTATAAACCCTAAGCCATAACTCCTCAAGTAGAATGGTAGAAGAGAATATTGTAAAGAAGTGCAAATGAATAATTAACTCATTGTCTCCCTAAGAAATGGTAAAATAAATCACTGAATCGAACCTTAAAGTTTTTCAAAAGTTTATATGAAAGGGTCATCCCAATAAAATTATATTTCTATTGATTAAAACAAATTAGGTCTTGGTCTAGGCCAAATAGGAGATGACCTACACCCTTAACATGTTTTATCAAATTGAATTAGGGTTGATGGGGCCAAAAATGTAACATAAACTATAAAAAGGGCTCTTAATATTAAGAAGGGGATAATGAAGGTGGTAAATAGTTTGAATAGTGTTGAAGAGATGAGATAAGACTTAGGAAAGTGTCTAGGATATGGTTTTTTTGATACAAGTGGTCGTATAGGAGACAACAATCCCATGAAGCACCAATGGTCAACCCACCCCCTTCTTAGTGTACCCTTTAAGGTGTGTACTCATAGAGATTAAAACTTGATAAGTTATTGAAAGAGAAAAATCATCAATAATTGATGAAGTTTTAAAATATTATGTGTATATATATACCCACTCAAATCCCATCGCATGTCACTCAAGTGCAATAGGGGACGGTGCTTCGAGAAAAGAACATAATAACACACAATGCTAAAACTAAATTAATTATTGAATTTTAAAGTATAAAATAATAGAAAATAAATGGTTTAAAAGGAAATAACTAAAAATAAAACTAATTTATGCAAACCTTGACTTACATTTATTATTAGATGGTTATCTGCTATGTTTGTATCTTTGATCATGGAGGACATAGCAAATACTTTGGACAAACCCAAGGATACAAAATGAAAGATCAAAAACAAACAAACAAAAGATATCAAAGATGAGTGATGTGGTGTAGGTGAGACATACTTGGAAATTTTGTAAGTAGGGGTGAAAAATTCTAAGTTAGAACCAAATGACCATGTCAAACTTTTAGAGTAAATTGGGTAACTAAAAATCCAAGGCTACTAAATGACCAAAACATTTAGATGAGTAAGCCTTAAGTAAGAAAGGAAAAATAACTAATTCAAACCAAGGAAACAAGTCAAAAATGGTAATTAAACATCAATTTAAAATTAGTAATGATCCTTACTTAAACAAAGATGGGCAAGTAATGGTAAAATAACATTGATGAGTGAGTAGTAACAAGCCTTACTCAATCATCAATGGAAAAAGTGCATAAAATGGAAACAACATTGGTGAGTGATAAGTAACAATCCAACCTCACTCAATAATGGAAAAGGTACGTGAAAGTAAAAATGATTGTATTTATCCAAAAAAAGGAAGTATAACAATGGAAAATGGTAAAAAAAACAAGGCAATTATATAAATGTAAAGCATTGGTGTAAAGAAAGTAATCCATAGTCACTCAAGCATATTGGTTTTTTCCAAGGATAGATAAAGCTAAAATAAAGTAGTGCTAAAATATTTTCCTACACTTTCATTCATTCTTATGATAAGGAATCACACTTACCTATCATTTTATCTTCACCTTTGTCACATTTTTTGTGATTTGAAGTAATTCAAATTGTTTCATGCTTCATTCCTCTTGATTTCCTTTCCTTTCATTCCACTTTGGATAAAACAAGGTCAAAGTCAAGATATAAATTTTATTTCACCTGAATAAACAATAATCTTAGACACCATGCTCTCTAAGTTCTCTTTATTAATAACTAAGTTCAAAGTTTTCAAATGATAGTCATCTTTAACACCCATGTTTAGTTCTATGAATATATATGGAGAAAGAATAGAAAAATCCATCAAAAGTTAAAATCCAAATCATTTGAAATAAAAGGCAATGATACAAAAGACAACATATAATGTCAAAATTTATAATCAAACCAAAATACATGATTAATAACACATCCCCTACTTCTAATTGAAGCTCAAACTCCACAATTATCCTCATGATAGAAATGAGGTCCATTGGGGTGAGCTAGTCTAGTATATTGGAATAATAGAATTCAAAATAATATATGGTTTTACCTAATTTATCATGTAAGTAATTGATCTTCATAGTAGTTATATAAATCTATAAGGGGTCCTAAATAATGGGGAACACATTGTGAGAAGGTAGGTCCATTTTAATTCTCATACATATATCCTTCATGGAATGATATTCATACTTCATTTGGTGACCTAATATTTGTGTGGATAGGATAAGTTATTTAGATTCATTAATGTTTAAAGTCCTCTTGTTTTAAAAAACCTAATTTAAGTGTCTTGATTTTGATAAAGAGTTTTTGTACCTTGATTTTTCCTTCATTCCTCCTCCTGACCCATTTCATTTCCACCCTTGACAAGAAAGTGTGATTCTAAATCTATTTTCACATTTATTATATATTCCCTCTTCTCCACACCTTAAAACATGTTAGCACTACTTTTTTTTAGTTTTGTATATCCTTATAATAAAAAAATATGCTTGAGTGACTCTAGGTTACTTTATTTACACTATGGCTTTAAAATTTTGGAATTACTTTGGTTTCTTTTACCATTTTCCATTCTTTTACTTTTTTTTCAAACACTTGCATCCATTTATAATTTCATGTACTTTTATATTGTTGAGTGAGGTTGGAATGTTCTCATTCACCAATGTTGTTTTTCCTTTTATGCACTTTCTCCATTGATGATTGAGTAAGGATTGAAACTGCTCACTCATCAATGTTGTTTTACCATTTTCTTATCCATCTTTATTTAAGTATTTTTACTGCTTTCACATTGATGTTTGATTACCATTTTGACTTGTATCCTTGGTTTGATGTGGTTAATTTTCCTTTCTTACTTAAGTTTTACTTGTTTGAGTTTTTTAGTTATTTAGTAGTCTTGGATTTTTGATTACCTAATTTACTCTAAAATTTGACTTGGTCATTTGGTCCTTACTTATCATTTGTTACATTATATTACCAAATTTACAATTAGGTCTCACCTATAATGCATCAGTAATCTTAGCTTACATGCATTTGTTTTCTTTTGATCTTTAGTTTTATATCTTTGTGTTTTTCTAGAGTAGTCTCTATGCCCTCCATGATAAAAAAATCACAAAAAATAACCATCTAGTGATAAAGGTAAGTCAAGGTAAAAATAGATTATTTTTATTTTTGTTTATTTCATTTTTATCCATTTATTTTTAATTTATTTTTATGCTTTAAAATACTATAATTCATTTAGCTTCAGCATTGTGTGTTACTATGTTCTTTTCTCGAAGCACCATCCCTTGGTGCACCTGAGTGACACATGACGAGATTCAAGTAGGGCATATGTAGACATAATATTTTAAAGATTTATAAATTATTGATTCTTTTTCTCTTTTAGGAACCCATCAAGTCTCAATCTCTCTGAGTGCATGCCTTAAAAGGTCCATTGAAAAAAGGGTGGGTAGATTATTGGTGTTTTGTAAGATTAAGTTCCTTATACTACCACTTATTATATACACAACCATTTCCTAGACACTTCCCTAAGCCTTATCTCCTATTTTACACCCTCTTCTAATAATTTACCACCTTCATTATTCCCTTACTAAGTCTAAAACCATTTTTTATAGTTTACATTACACTATCGGCCCCATTATACAAAGTTGATTAGGCCGACCTTGTCAGATAAACTTTAAAAAAGGTTTAATGTTAGATTCATCTATATATACACATTCATTTTTACATTTCTTAGAGAGGCAAGGAGTTAATTATTCATTTGCACTTCTTTACAATTTGCTCTTTTGCCATTTTAATTGAGGAGTTATAACTTAGAATTTATACTTGGAAAAGAATCTTATCTTGTGGAAAAGTCTTGGATGTTTTGGCCTTTCTTAGTGATCCTTAAAAACCACAAAAACCTCTTAAAAATCACCTTTGGCCAAGGGAGATATTGAGTCTTGATGGGTTCATCTTCAAGGTAAGTATCTCAAACTTTACTCCTCTATTTTAGTAGTTAAAAGTAGCATAAGTAATGTATTTTGATTATATTACTCCCTCCATGAATTAGGGTTTTACCTATACATAGATTAATTAGGATTCTCATATGAATTTTTATGTTTTATGTTCATTACCCCCCTTTATTCCACAAGCTTTGGTGAGCACTAGATTAGACTTTACTTTCCTTTGCATTATACTTTGTAAATGTGAAAACATAGGACATAGCTACGGTTATTACATGGTGTTTCCTAACTAGAAGCTTTGCAACCTTATCTAGTGATGATATTTTGATAAGAGATCCCTTGGTTAGGTCTAGTGGATCCATCTTGGTAATGACCCTAAATATCTAATGTATCAATAATCAGAAGTATAAGTAGGAGTTATATTCTTTGAGCTAGGATTGATTAATAGATCAATTTCATTTTAGGCTTGGATTCTCATGAAAATAATAAAATATGTAAACAAGCCTTCAAGTACGTATTTCAATACAACACCCTTTAACCATAATTCAGAACATACGCTAATCCATTATTTGATGTAAAAATATATTATTAATCTCCTCAAACAAGTACATGGGGGCATTTATGGTGGTTATTATAGTGGACATGCTATAACATGCAAATACTTATGTTTGAGTTACTTTTAGCCTACTTTAGAAAATGATGCTATCGATTTTACTAAAAGGTGTAATCCTTGCCAACTTCATGATGATCTAATCCATTCACAACCGAATGAGCTCCAAATAGTGGAGCATCCTTGTCCATTCTCTATGTAGGGATTAGATCTCATTGGTAAATTACCTTAGTCACAAGATGGTCATGTTTTTATCATTATTACTACTAAATAGTTTTCTAAATGTGTAGAAGCTATCATGAGAACCACTATTTTTAAATTTATCCTTAACCAAAGAATTTGTCACTCTAGATTTTCTCATACTATTAATTTTGATAATGGTGGAAATTTAAAAAACAAGGAAATGAAATATCTATGTGCTAAACTTAAAATTTCCCACAAATTTGTCACACCCTTACCATCCAAAATGTAATGGCAAAGCTGAATCCACTAAATAAATTATCAACAAAATCTTACAAAATACCATCCAAGAAACCCACATTGATTGTCATATTCATTTATACCCCATACTTTGGGTCTACCACTAGGGCAACGCCATTCTCACTAGTATATAGTTTTGAATCCATCTTACCATTAGAAGTTAAACTCCCATCTTTATGTAAATATATTCATGGTGTCATTCGTAATGAAAAAATACGTGAAGCTCACCTTCATGTCTTAGACCTTCTTAATGAACACTGTTTAGTTTCTTTTCAACATAATCATCAATACAAGGCTCACATATCCAAATAACATAATAAAAATGTTAATATCCACACATTTAATGTTGGTGATATAGTCCTCAAATTAGACTACACCCATGCTACACCCATGATAAAGAAGGAAAATATGCCCATAAATAGTGGGGCCCTTATTTATTATAATACATTATTGGTATTAGTACTTACCATCTACAAACTAATGAAGGTCATGTTTTTAAAGAACCCACTAATGCGTAATTGTTTTTAAGTATTTTACTTAAATATCTTACTTGTATTCATAATTCTATATATTGTCCTATTAGCACTTATTATATGAATTATCCAATGATCTCACCCTCTACAAAAGTCTATCTTATACACAAACCTTAGTTCCTTCCTTTGGTCCTTTGGTTTCTTTAATTTTTGAGTTGGATTATAATATTATGGATAGTAACTAAATTTCCTATGAATACCTTTTTATTTCATACATCAAATATTCATACTTTTTCTCTTTTAATAACAAGTTTGTTATTTTTCAAAGCATTTTACACCCATTTGGGTTTTTATTTTGTGAGTTGCAGTTTAAGACCATGGATAGGACCAATCTCTCTTCAAAAATACCATTTTTCCCATTTTACACCCACTTAGGTTTTTATTTTATGAGTTACAATGTATTACTTTTGATAGGAATAGGCTCTCCTCTTAAAATCTACATATTATTTCAAACTTTTTTTCCAAATTGAGTGTTCTTTTTAGAATGTTTAGACATGGCTCAACCTCAATTTTTGTTTCTTTTGTGGTTAAAACTTGCACATTAAACTATGTTAACGTGTTTCCCTACACTTACATTATTCAAGGATTCATACTTCCTTGTCATTATATCCCTTTCACATTGTCACATTTTTTACAATTTGAAATAATTCAAATTGTTTCATGTTAATTTTGCATTAATTTCCCTTACTGTCATTCTACTTTGGATTAAAAAATGTCAAATTAAAGAGAACACTTTTATTTCAAATGAATAAACAAGATTCTTAGACACCATACTCTTTAAGTCCTCTTTCTTAACTACCAAGTTCAAAGTTTTCAAGTGATAGTCATTTTTAGCACCCATGTTTGGTTCTTTGAATCCATATGGAGGAGGAATAGAAAAATCCATTAAAAGTTAAAAAACCAAATCATTTAAACAAAAGGCAATGGTCAAAATATAACATATAAAATCCAAAAGTCAACATCACACTAAAATACATGATTCATAGCACATATCCTATCTCTAATTAAAGCTCAGACTCCACATTTAACCTCATCATAGAGCTGAGGTCCATTAGGGTGTGGTAGGCCAGTAGATTGGGATAGGATAATTTAAAATAATCTGAAGTGCTACCTACTTTCTGATGAAAGTACCTAATCTTTGTAGTAGATCGATGGATTTATAAGGGGTCCTAAGGAAAGGGGGAAACATTATGGGAAGGTAGGCCCATTTTAATTTTTATGCATATAGCCTTCATGGGATGATATTCATACTTCATTTGATAACCCAAAGATTTATGTGTTTAAGATAAGTTCTTTAGAGTCCTTAATGTCTAAAATCTTTTTATTTTTACAAACTTCATTTTAGTGTCTTGACTTAGATAAAGAGTTTATCTACCTTGTTTTTTCCTTCATTTACCCCACCACCCATTTCATTCCCCCCTTGATAAGAAAGTTTTATTATAAATCTATTTTCCCACTTCTATATTCCCTCTTCTTCACATTTTAAAACATGCTAGCATTACTTTGTTTTGGTTTTATCCATCTTTAGAACAAAATAATATGCTTGAATGACTATGGATCATTTTATTTACACCATTGCTTTATATTTCTAAAATTGCCTTGGTTTCATTTGAATTTTTTTTTTTATCGCTCCTTTTTTTAGATAACTACTTCTATTTCTATATATTTTTTACTTTTTCCATTATTGAGTGAGTTTAGATTGTTACTTCTCACTCATTAATGTTGTTTTCACTTTCATATACTTTTTCCATTGATGATTGATTAAGGATTGTTATTGGTCACTCATCAATGTTATTTTACCATTTCTTGCCCATGTTTGTTTAAGGTTTATTAATACTTTCATATTGATGTTAGATTTTCATTTTTATTGTATCCTTAGTATGATTTGATTTTTTACCTTTCTTACTTAAGGTATACTTATTTGTGTTTTCAATCATTTCATAGTCTTGGATTTTCCCTTACCTAATTTATTCTAAATTTTGACTTGATTATTTGGTCCTAAATTAGAATTTATCACCCTATCTTACCAAATTTACAAGTACATTGTGCTTACACATTTCAGTTATCTTTAATTTCATGCATTTGTTTGTTTTTACTATTTAATTATGGTATCTTTAGGGTTTGTCCAAAGCAATCTCTATGCCATCCATGATGAAAATTACAAAAATAGTAGAAAACCATTTAATAATAAAGGTAATTAAAGTTATACATATATTACTTGTTTATTTTAGTCATTTACTTTTAATTATTTTATGCTTTAAAATATTGAAATTCATTTAACTCAACATAGTGTGTTCTTATGTTCTTTTTCCAAAGCACCATCTCATGTTAAAACTATGTAACACTTGATGAGTTTTGATTGGAAATATGTATACACATAATATTTTTAAAATTTATCAATTACTGATGAACTCTCTCCTATATGAATCCATCAAGACTTAATCTCTCTAAGTGCACTCCTTAAAGTGTGCACTAGGAAAGTGGTGGGCATACCATTGGTGCTTCAAAATATTGTTATTCCTTATACCACCACTTAAAACCAACATAAACCTATCTTATATATTTCCTTAATATTTGAAACCTCCCTTACACAATCCTCTGAGAAATTCAATGTCTTAAACAAATCCTGCTTAAGCCAAAGCATCTTTTTGTCACCCATCAAACATAGTCAAATGGGTTGACTCTATTCATATAAATGAACATGTTATGGGACTAAGCTAACCTAGCCAATTTAGTCCAGGAACTAACCACTTTATTTATTAGAGAATTGGGTTGACTGGGTTGGATAAAACTTTAAAATATTTTAGGGTTAGATCTAACTATATAAACACATCCTTTTCACCATTTTCATTATAGAGATATAGAGATAATCATTCATTTATGCTTCTTTATAATCTACTCTTCCACCATTCTACTTAAGGAGTTATTGCTTAGGGTTTACACTTGGAGAGAAGAATTTTATCTTGTGGAAATGTCTTGGATGCATAGGAAAAGTCATATATCCTAGAGCTAGCCTATCTTTGTGATACTTAAAATTACAACAATATCTTGTAAATCACCATTGGACATGGGAGATATTGAGCCTCGATGGGTTCAATTTCAAGGTAAGTATCCTTAACTCTTATTCCTCTATTTTGGTAGATATAAGTAGCATAATTAATGGTTTATAAATGTATTTATCTCTCCATGCATTAGGATTACCTCTATATTAAATTAATTAAATTTATTTGCATGTTTAATTTTATGTTTATTATCCCCATTTTTGCCACAAGATTTAGTGATAACTAGATTATATTTACTTTACTTTGTTAAAAACCATAGGACCTAGCTAGGGTTATTATATGGAATTGACTAACTAGAGTATTTAGAACTCTTTCTAGTGATATTATGTGATAAGAGACCTATTAGTTAGGTATAACAAATCCATATTGGTCATGACCTTGATTGTCTATATGTACCATTATGTAGAAGGGCTATCTTCTTTGAACTAGGTTTGATTTTTAAATCAGCTTCACTTTCCCTTATCATACAATGGGTTTATCAATAAAGCATGATGGGAAGACAAAAACCTGGTCTTGGACATTATTTGTCCCTATAGGCATGTTGGTAGTGCCATTTTTCAACCAAGAAGCACCAAAAATGGAGTTCTCTAACTACATATTTACTTTGAAAACATTTGTTGTCAGTGTTTTCATGTTCCTAAATAATAACTATACACCCCAAAGGTATTTTAGAAAATTTTAAGGTATTAATACAAAGTTGAAGGATCATTTTAGGATTATCAATCAGAGGTTGAGCTTGGAATAAGTATTAATAGGTTTGTAGATAGAGTGATGATTGAATATAATATGTTTCACAATGAAGTATTAAACCAATAATGAGATTATTCCATGCCCCCAAACATATATCAAGGTAAGATTCATGTCAAAAAGGAAAATTATGAAGTCATAAGTAGGTCTATAAAGGAGGAGAAAAATTCAATAAAGTCATACCAATCCTCCATACTCCTAGATCATGTCCTAGCTTGAAACAAGGTAAAGAAGATGGTAAGAGTCTTGGCGCATGATATCCTTCTTCACAATGTTATTCCATCTAGGTTTCAAATCATTTCCAATGAGATTGTAGGTTCTCAATATTTCTTAATAAGCATGATATCTATAAGGAGGATTATAGGTTCTCAATTAGGGGTTGAGCTTCAAGCATGAATGTTATGGGTTTGTGTAAGCTCTCATGAGACATTTCACCTATATTCAGGTCTTAACTTGATCTTCAAGAGTCATGATGAAGACTATATAGTATTGTTAACTAGATTTCACCTTAGTATAATTTGCTCAACCATTTTCAAGGAGAGACAAACAACAGTTGTAAGAACAGGTCATTTCAAAGGTCTAAAGTTGCAAGTCAAGGAGGCTAAAGTGTTTTAGATCCATTGTAGTGTAAGTTGGGTTCTCCAAAATTCAAGTCTTGGCCCCTCATAAAATTGAGTTATTCCTCAAGACCAAGTCAAGTTCTCTGAATGACTTGACTTTTAAAATTTTCATGAGTAGAAGTAATATGGGCTTATGAACCTGAATTACTCCTTCCAATGCTTTGTGGGTTTTCAATGAGGCATGAATTTGGGTTTTCCAAGGAGCAAGTCTTAAATTGATTTACAAGTAGTGAGTAATGAAAGGTCTAAAGTGAGTAAGTAATAGGGATTAGAAAACTTGAAATGGTCTTGATAATGCCTCTCAGATTTCCCAAGGTAAAAGTCTTAAACTTTTTTGAAGGGCACATTCCCTTTAGAAAGGTCCATTTCAAGAAGTCTGAAGGAAAATTCAACTCTTCTGAATGGCATGTCAGGGTATCTAGCTCTACCAATTAGAGCACATATGATTACTTCTCATGTTAGCAATTAAACACGAAATTATACCAAAATGATAAAGTAGCTAGAAACTTGAGACAACAAAGAATTTGAGAGACAATACACACTCTTGTATTAAATATTACTAGAAGAAAATACAATAAGGAAGATGCCACTTCTTCCTCCACCTCAAAGGCTTGCCACACCTCAAGACCTTCTTCCCTCTCTCTCTTGCTCAACACAACAACTCTAAAGCCTGAGTTATTATCCCTCCTTGAATGATTTAGCTGATCTCCTTGACCTTGCTAGCTTCAATGCTTTTACTTGCCTTCTTAATTATTACAATACATGCCTTATGGGTCTTTAAATAGGATCCCATGCTTACAAAAATAGAACTATAGTTACAATAATTAGACATGCAGCTCATGACTATAATTAGTCATTTAACATGCAAACACTCGCATCACTTAACTGACTGTTCGTCAACAGCAGTTCTAGAAATACACAGGCGACCGATGCCGGTCCTTGCTTGTCTAGTGCTACCGATGTCGGCCGGCTCCCTGCCATCACCGGTCTCCTTCTCCACTGCATCTGATTGACGTCGGTCATACTATTGACGCTGGTGGCTCTGGTTCTTCAGCATCCTTTTCTTGTGTCTGTAAACAGTTGAAGTTTTTAGCTCCACACCTTAACAATCTCCCACTTGGAGATAAATAGCTACAACTTATACCTGTACCTGTACACCATCTATTTTGTTCCTTAGGCTATGTATCCCTCTTCAACATCACTCTTGAAGACCAACCACCACACAAACCTGTGATGCTATACCTATCTCTTATGTCACAAGAATTTTGCTGCTCCCAAATTCTCCATGACACACTTCTAAACCAACTCTACCCTTAGCTCAGAAAACTCCCTGTATATGAAACCCTGTAATAAGTAACACAATACAGTAATAGGATAATGTAGCTAATATTATCCAACCTGGTAAAGATAAAATACAATGGTCAAACCTCCATTATTCTGCAGCCTACTCAAGGCCATATACCATAGCCTTCTGTCTCATGTGTCCATCCACTCTCTTCTCTAAAATGGGAATCCATTCCTCTATCCAGTGCTTTCTTCCAGCTGACAACACTACCAACAAATACCTGTTTGGTTCTCCAAGGACTCACACTCCTCATCCATGCCAAGCTCCCACTATTTCTAGATTCTACCTACATTGCTTCTTCCATCTTCCTAGTTCATGACTATCAGTAAGCAATATAAAGAAGTTGAACAATGAATATGAGGTTCACATACCTTTCCTGACCTCCACATGGGTGTTTGAGACTTATTGATCCACCCAACATCCGTTTCAGTGATCGATATCAGCCATCTCCCAGTCTGCTCCCGACTGATGTCAGTTCCTTGCACTGACCCTAACTGCCAACATCATTTCCCTGGCCGATGCCGGTGTCCCTCCTGCCGACGTCAGTCCTTATGACTGACGTTGGACTTCTCTTGCCTAACCTACCGACCCTTCTGGTCTGCACATGACCGATGTCGGTATTTGGATGACTGACGTCGGTGCCAAGCGACCGACATCGGTGTCTGTGTGTTCCTATAAGTGATGTAATTTTCATCCGTGAGCTCTTCTTGGATCATACCTCTATCCGTGCTGCCCTGCTCAGATTTATTCAGCCCCTGTGACTGATCTCTGTCCTTCATTTCCTCCATAAACACCAAGGATTCTTTGTTCCTGTCAAAAGCATCAAATTTCCTCTTTCTGCAATAAACTGTATCTATGCTTTCCAAATTTGAACACATACCTTTTGAATCAAGAACTTCCATTCCCTTCCTATTCATGTGAAAAAGCCTATTGAGCCACATCTTTGAATCTACACCAGAAGTAGAATTAGTAATACAAGTAGACAGATAAAGAGTATCTACTTTATTACCTCTTGCTAGAACAAGTGCTCCCTTGGTAACCTTCCAAGAATCTGCTATGAGGGTTATTGTGCATCCCTCATCTCCCAACCTTCTTATAGAAATTAGACTTTGCTTCAGAATTGGAACATGCATGACCTCTTTCAACACCCATGTGTTGTCAATCTGCAATCTCAGCTCCACTTTCCTTTTGCCAACTATTTGACAAGGCATACCATCCCCTAAATAGAGAACTCCAAAATCTCCTTGTTCATACTCATAGAACAAATCTCTGTTTGGGGATGCATGAAAAGATGAACCAAAATCTAAAATCCATGATCCTACTTGACTATCCAAAGAAAGTATGAGAGTGTCCTGCATCACAATATTTGCATCCTTTGCTTCTTCCATACTTGCATGTTGGTTCTCTTTATCTCTCAACCAACACTCTTTCTTTGTATGTCCTTTATTTCCACAAAACCAACAGGTAATACCTTTAGACTTGGATCTCCTTCCCGACCTTGATTTCCCTTGCTCAACCTTCTCCCTTTGCCTTCCCCTGCTTTCTACACTTAGAGCATTCCCTGATGATTCACCTGTGCTTCTCCTACGTATTTCCTCATTCAAGATCACACTCACAACATCATCAACTTTTAAGATTTTAGAAGCAGATGCAGAATTAATTACTACCATAATCAAACCGTCCCAACTTTCAGGCAAAGAACATAAAATCAAGAGAGCCTTTACCTCATCATCAAAAACAATATTGACTGAAGCTAGTTGGTTTACCAAACCATGGAAATCACTGAGATGAGTATGTACTGATCCACCTTCTTGTATTTGCAAAGTAAATAGCTACTTCATAAGATATACCTTATTAGAAGCCGAGGGCTTTTCATATAAATTCACCAAGGACTTTATCAACTCTTTTGTTGTCTTGCACTGTGATAAGCTAGAAATCACAGACGATGCAAGGCTCAACCTTATGGAACCGAGAGCCTTCTGATCAAGAATGTTCCATTCTTCATCCTTCATATCTGTGGGCTTGCATGCAACCCCACCCAATGGTAAGTATAAATCCTTCTGATACAGATAGTCCTCAATCTGCATCCTCCAATGTTGATAATTCTTGCCGTTAAACTTCTCCATTCATAGCCTACTTTCTTCTGCCATTGCTGAACTCCCACTCAATCAGAAAATCCTGTGAATGACCTGTAATAAAAAAACAATACCCTGCTTCCTGCAAACCGTAGCTCTGATACCACTTGTCAGGGGATCTAGCTCTACCAATTAGAGCACATATTATTACTTCTCGTATTAGCAATTAAACACAAAATTATACCAAAATGATAAAGTAGCTAGAAACTTGAGACAATAAAGAATTTGAGAGACAATACACACTCTTGTATTAAATATTACTAGAAGAAAATACAATAAGGAAGATGCCACTTCTTCCTCCACCTCAAAGGCTTGCCACACCTCAAGACCTTCTTCCCTCTCTCTCTTGCTCAACACAACAACTCTAAAGCCTAAGTTATTATCCCTCCTTGAATGCTTCAGCTGATCTCCTTGACCTTGCTAGCTTTAATGCTTTTACTTACCTTCTTAATTATTACAATACATGCCTTATGGGTCTTTAAATAGGATCCCATGCTTACAAAAATAGAACTATAGTTACAATAATTAGACACGCAGCTCGTGACTATAATTAGTCATTTAACATGCAAACACTCGCATCACTTAACTGACTGTTCATCAATAGCAGTTTTGGAAATACAAAGGTGACTGACGCTAGTCCCTACTTGTCTGGTGCTGCTGATGTCAGCCAACTCCCTGCTGTCGCCAGTCTCCTTCTCCATTGCATCTAACCGACATTGGTCATACTGTCGACACCTGTGGCTCTGGTTCTTCAGCATCCTTTTCTTGTGTCTGTAAACAGTTGAAGTTTTTAGCTCCACACCTTAACATGGAAATTCAAATTTTTTGAAGCGCACTCCATTCTTTTTAAGGGTGGTTCAATTCTTCTAAAAGGTACATTTCCAAAGTTCTAAAGGTTTCTTACCCTTTAGAAGGGGCATTTTCACAAATCCAAAGGGTCTTTCTCAACAAAAGTATCGTTAATTTTTTTTTCAAAGGGATACTTAGTGAAAACCTGAAAGAATTATTTTGAACATTTTGTCCAAAATAATCTTTTTGAAAAGATAAAGATAATGAGAAGCTACCACATGGCATGAGATAGAGCAGAGTCAGCTTGTCAAAGATAGATGGAGGATAACCCACATGCATCCATGCCTACTAGATAAATGACTCAGAATCACTAATCTGAGTCATTCCTTGAGGACCAATAAAAAAGGAAAGGCAACCAAAAAGAATAAAAATAACTTCTTTCCATGGCATTGTGCATCGTGATAAGCCAAGGAGAAGCAGTTGGGCATCAAAACAAATCTTCAATAGGTGGCTCCATTAACAGTGACCATTTTTAGCACCATCTCCACATAGCTATATTTTGCTAAGCAACCATTGAAAAATCATCTCTAAGAGGGCAAGCCAAGGGTATTTAGGAGGGTGTCATAGATCAATCAGAGTGCCTTAATGAGCATCATTGGCAAAGATAGTTGTAACTAAAGATAATGACTTCTAATAGAATTGATTCCTCTCCTTGGAACCAAAAATCTTTCCTCTCTCTCTTCCTTGTTATATATACAACCCCTTGGCTAGTGAAAAAGAATACCACATAGTATATGGTGAAGCCTTGCTAGACTGATTCAAGTTTTGCCTTTAAGCATTTAGCATAAATCTGTTTTCTTCAAGACTTTTTTGGGTTTTTGGTCTGAGTGTGTATGAGATGTATAGTGGTAGCATGTGATGATTTTCCATCCTTTTTCCCACTTTATCCTTCATACCTGAATAAGAGTTCTTAGTCGAACTAGTCACATAGTGTGTATCCAAATATATTTTATTTTAGCATGTGTATTACTATCTTGAATGTGTAAAGTTTGCCTTTTAGCTCATTTACCTTGTGTCATTTTTTATGCATCTCACCTCTATGTTGAAATATTATTGTTATAATCTTTAGATCTTGGGAATGGTTTATGCTTTTGCTATATTATGCACTAGAATCTAACATTCATGTGGAAAATAGTTTTGGTGTATCACCACTCTTAGAATAAGATTTTATTTTCTATAAATTTTTAACTCTATCCCTTTAAAAAAGTTGGTTTAGTAGAGATTGTCTTGTAGAGACATAAACAGGGAGCTAAACCTTTTAATCTAGAGGTCCATTTCCTCCATAAACATACCCAAAAGCCTAAAAATGTTCCAACATTGACCAAATCTAGGAGGGGACTAAACACTATCTTCTAGGGTGCAAGATTTGTAGACAATAGTTATGGCATGCCTAGTGGGACCCCATTTCCTAGTTATTTACATGTCAAGGTGAATGTTGGTCTTGACAAGCCTAAGGTTGTATAAATATTCTTAACCCAACATTTGGTGAATCTAAAAGGATGAGAATCCCTTTTTTTAGATCATGTTTTCCACATTATACTTCATGTTCCTCACTAGGTCATCTAGGATTTTTGATCAAGCCCCTTTAGTTGAAGCTCTTCCTGAAGAGCAACACCCTGAACCACTCCTAGCCCTAAGAGATCCTTAGAAAGGAGGTTTTTGAGAAGAAGAATAACTTAAAGAAGTTGAAGAAGCTAAAGAGATATGAGATCAAGGGGAAAGAAGAAAAATGGTCAGACATCAACCTTTCTTAGTTTTTAACACCCAAAATCCCATCAACTTTCCTGCATATGACCCTATTCTTCCCAATGCTACCAAGAGTCTCCTTATTTTCAATGGTGAAGGTTATATTACACCATCTAAGAATATTAGAGACATTTCAAATTTTTTTAATTTCCATAATGTCACCCAAGCCAATATAGCCATTGGATTGTTGGATATGTCTTTGAAAGGCAAGGTACTTGACTAGTACATAATGTTGGAAGGTGGCTGCATCACAAGTTGGGATGGTTTTGTGGAATTGTTGGTAACAAGATTTGAAAATAAAAGTGACCATAATTCATTGATTCATCAATTGAATGTAATAAAATGAGGTCCTAATGAATCCATGGGGGATTTCAATGAAAGGTTTTAGAGGATATGGCATAGGCTACCACTTATCATGTAACCCCATCCAAGCTCTGTGTTCCCCTCTTACCAAAAAGGTATTGGGATTGATGTAGATATTATGTTATAGTCAATGGGAGGTTTCAATCTACTAGGTGCATATGAGCTAGCCATTAAAGTTGAGAATAGCTTAATGTAGGATGGAAATCTCCCTCCAAGAGTTTTCTTGCCTTTGCTATCTCATAATTCCATTGAAGCTTCAAATGTATCACAATTTCCTAATGCCCATGTGAATCCAAGACCCTTTCCTAAGAAGGTGGATGATGTTTTGGACAAAGATAAAGAGATCAAATCACTATGAGCTTAAATCAAACAAGCTCAATTCTAGACAAGTGCTCCACCTAATCATTAATATTACCCTCAACAAGGATAAAGATCTCCACCCCAATACAACTACCAAGGAAGGGGATAGAATCATCAAGGTTACAATAGGCAGCCCAATGCCTATAATCCTAATTCCACTCCTCCCATGAAGGTGTTTGTTTTAGTATATGCTAATCTGGTCCAAGGAGAGAATTATTTGGACTAATGGGGACAACCTCAAGGCTAGTTTATGCATGATGATGGAGGAAGAAACCAAAATTTGGTGGCACAAGAGAAAACTACTCCTTATGTAACTTTAGAATAAGTAGACATTATATAAAGAGATAACATTGGAGAAGGTAGCAACCAAAGTGTAGGCATGATTAACTTCTAAGTAAGAGATGATTATATGTTAAATCAAAGAATGTCAATTACAACTAACACAAGGGACAAAAAAATAACTCTATGAGATGTTATATAAGTACATGTGACTCAAAGTGATGCCTCTCCAAGACCACAAGCTATGAATTCTAGCACAACACGAACTACCAATCATGCTCCTTAGTAAAATCAGAATGCAAGTGGGGTTGTCAAGCCTATAGTTTAGTAGGTTCAGACTCCCTCAATACCTTAAAAAATTAAAGAGAAGGCAAATACTTCCCCTATAAACATTATTTATTCATTGAATAATGCCAAGACAAGCATATCTCTATGGGAAGTCTTTCATATGCCTGGTTAAAAAGAGCTCTTACAAGAACAATTTGTAAATATTCATATAGCCCCTAAAGTTTATAAGAATAATGGTGTGGGCCAACTAATTCCAAAAATCATATTTTATAACCCTCAATTTTCTTTGAAAAGTCTCCACCTTTTTACCTCACACTCATTATGGGAGACAAGTTGGTTCACAATTGCATTGTGGATAGTGGAGTAAGTACCACTATCATGCTTAAGGTGGTGACTGATAAATTAGGGCTAAAATATGAACCACATAGCAAAGGTGTTTTGTAGCTAGATGGGAAACCAAATAAGATAGTGGGATTGGTCATGGGTGTCTTTATTCATGGGTGCCCAAGTTTCCCCATCATTTAAGATGTTGTGGTGTTAGACCTTCCAACGTATTTTGATATTTGCTTATCAAGGGACTTTATGGAAAAGATAGGAGGATATATTTCTTTTGACTAGTCTTTTCTAGCTTTCAAAACAAGATATGGGACCAAGGTGACTATAAAGACTCAACCCTTAACAAGGTTTCATATTGAGCCATACATGGAGACAAATTCAAATTAGAATTGTCTATTCAACAAAGAAGAAGAAACTATCATAGATGGTGAAATCTCCTCCCCCCTTGAAGGTATTTTTGATCTTTTCCTTCATAAATATAAAATTGAGACACATGGACTTGATCCTTACACCTTCATAGAATAAAATGATTTGGGAATCTGCTATATGCATGAAAAGGATGCTCCAACCCCTTCAATCACTAATGAAGATCATGAGCTTGAAGGGACGTGGGAAATGTTTTTTGATGGTTCAAGGAGAAAAGTGGTTGTAAGAGCTAGCATAATGATTGTTTCTCCATCAAATAATCAATAATACTCCTCTTATAGATTCCACGTCAGCTGCACCTACAATGTGGCAACATATGAAAGCCTAGTTCATGGCCTCTAATGGGCAAAGAAGAGAGGGATAAAAAATTTAAAGGTTTATGGAGATAGTGAGCTAGTCATCCACCAAGTAATAAATTAGGCTATAGCCAAGAACTACTTGCTTAAATCCTACAAGCATAGGGTATGGGACCTACTTGAAGACTTTGATGCCTTCAACATACAACCCATACCAAGGGATTCTAATAAACATGATGATAGATTGGCTACCATAGGTGCACGATTTGATATAGCTATTGATGTGGGATATGAGAAAGATCAATCCCATATCAAGATCATTGTGAGACCCTATATCCTAGATAATGAAGTGTCATGGTAGGTGTTTGAAAGTGATAAACACATTGCACACTTCTTGAAAAATGAGGTAGGTTTCTCCTCAAAGATCCAAAGGAGATTACATGATCATTATGAAGAATAAATTATATAACTAAAGACAAACAAGATACCCAAGGCACTGATTACCTTAGACAGTGTCTTCAATGAATATGATCAAAAGAAGAAGAAAGAGTGAGCATGTCCAAAAATAAGAGAATTATGAGAGAGTCATGATTTACAAGGACAAGCTCTTGAAGATTGCTAAGATTTATTCTTTGTCTAAAATGTAGGCCTTTGTTGAGCTATGTAAAGAGTTCCATGATATATTTGATTGGGAATACAAATATTTGAAAGGGTTTGATTCAAGTTTAGCTCATCACACCATTGAGTTAGAGCCTAGAGCTAAATTGTTAGGTAGAAGTAAAGGCCTATCAATCCTAAGATAGAAGAATTGATGAAGAAGGAGATGACCAAGCTAATTGAGTCCAAGATTATATTTCCTATCAAGCACTCAACTTGGGTAGCTAATCTTGTACCTATCTACAATAAGAATGGAGAACTCAGACTGTGTGTGGATTTTTGAGATCTTAATAGAGTGTCTCTTAAGTATCATTATCTACTACCTTCCATGGAGCAAATTCCATAATTTGTTTTAGGTTCTCAATACTTCTCACTTCTTGATGATTAATCAGGCTATAACTAGATATTGGTCAATGAAGAAGATCAGTTCAAGACAACCTTTACTATGAAATGGGGGACCTTTGCTTACAACAAGATATCTTTTGGTTTATCAAACACTAGAGCTATGTTTCAAAGAGTTGTGGACACGGATTTCAAAGGTTTGATCAACAAGTTTTACTTGTATATCTTGATGATATAACCACTTTTTCCAAAGATATTGTTGATCACATTGAGCACCTAAGGTAGGTTTTTGAGCAATGTAGGGATTATGGAATATCCCTTAATTTTAATAAGTGCATCTTTTCTATCCATGAAGGCAAGCTTTTGGGTCATATCATTTCAAATGAAGGCTTATCTATTGACCCTGAAAGGATTGAGGCTATCCTAGGCTTATCCTTGCCTCAAGAAAAAAAGGGATTACGAAGATTCTTGGGGAAAATAAACTTTGTAAGGAGGTTTATTCTAGGATTTTTAACTATGGTAAAGTCTATCACATCCATGCTCAAGAAGAACCAAGCTTTTTCTTGGACAAAGGAAGGTAGGAGCAGTTTTGAGGAAATCAAGAGAGTAATTATAGAATCTCCTACTCTCCTAAACCAAAATTTTTCCAAGGATTTCATACTTTACACCTTTGATAACCTTGACATAATTTCAACTATGCTTATGTAGAAGAATGATGAAGAGGTTGAGCAACCAATTTCATTCTTCAGCCAATGGTTGGAGGATTATGAGGTCAGGAATTATTTTATTGAGAAGTAGGCTCTAACAGTTATTAGAGGGATAAATAAATTTAGGCACATGGTTTCCAACAATAAGATACATGTCATGGTTTCTCATCCCAACACCAAAGAGTTTATCTTGAGCAAAGACCTTAGCAAAAAAGGAGTTGGTTGGATCATAAAGGTGATGGAGTATGACATGGACATCAAAGTGATGAGCTTGGTAAGAGGAAGAGGATTGTGTGAGCATTTAGATTAAAATATTAAAGACCCAAAAGAGGAAGCCTTGGTTAACCAAGTTCACCCCTCTCCAGCTAATCAAATGTAGTCTCAAAGTTGGACACAAGACATCATTAGTTTTCTGGTGAGTGTCCCAATAGCTTGAACAAGTCTTAAAGGAGATATTTTAGACTATAGA
Source organism: Torreya grandis (assembly GCA_037957365.1). Lineage (NCBI taxonomy): Eukaryota > Viridiplantae > Streptophyta > Pinopsida > Cupressales > Taxaceae > Torreya > Torreya grandis. The sequence continues at coordinate 2,638,940 of JARHVA010001243.1, read as the reverse complement.
CCATTCCTTATTGCCTTACTATTAATGTTCTCTTTAGAAAGGAAATAAATGGTGTGTTGTTGAGATGTGTTGACAATGACCAATTTGATATGCTATTGGAAAAGTTTCATAATGGTACTGATGGAGGTCATTTGTCTCCTAAAACTATAGTTGTAAAGATAATGAGGGCTAGTTAATACTGGCCTAGTCTTTTTAAAGACTTTTATCATTGGGCTAAGGTATGTCATCAATGTGCCTTCTTTGTAGGCAAGTAAAAGCTTACAACCCTTTTATTGAATCCTATCCAAGTGGACTAGCCTTTCATATAATGGGGCCTTGATTTCATTGGTATGATCTGTTGGGTGAATATTTCATCGTCAACTAACTGATGACAAAAAGGGTATATCAACCACAACATAAGGAGATTATTACAACAAAAAGTGTAGGTTTACTATAGCATAATGAGATAAATCTCTCCTCTCATCAAGGGGAGGTTCCCTATAAATTTATATATATTAATATAAACTAAAAATAGATTCAAGGGTGAAACCACATCATCCATCTCTCTTTTTTTAGAGATGATGTTCACAAAGTAAAGGCAAATTCCTGCGTAATAACTAAAAACAATCCTCTTCTTTAAGAAATGATATCCAGTAGACAATAGGAAAAATTCTTGGATAGTAACTAGATCCATGAGAAAGCCATGAAAGCACAAAGTCTTTCATTACTTCTCTTACTAATTTGTAGTGTATGTAATAGTAGAATGAATTGCAGCTCAAAGTCTCCACTGAAAACTATAACGAAGCATAATATCACAAAGGATAAAAGTAGTACAAAGCCTTTCTAATATCCTTTTCCACCAAAATACAAGTAACAAAAAATAAAGGTAATTATAGCAGCACAAAGTCTTCATAATTAACTTCAAAACATCTTTAGATAATTTCCACACACTTTGCTTGTTTAATCAAAGAGATGAGATATTATTCAGAAAAGGACATAAGAACAATTTCCTAAATACCACAAGTTATTCCAATGAAAAGTCTGAAAAGTAACCTACTTTCTCATTCACTAAAAAAAATATGATTTACAATCTAAGCTCAAAGTCTCAGGAAGCATATCAATTTGGGCAAAGTTTTTGCTCTCAATTATCAAAAGATATCTTGATTAAAAAATATTGATTTACAAAAGAGGCTATCATTATTTATAGGGAGAGACCTTGAAGATTGAAAAAGACCTAAATATCTTTTCAAGTCAAAGATGGAAGTCTTTGTTGACTTTGGACTTTCCACCTTTTTACATGAAATTACACATGACCAAAGTACATGTGCAAATGTCCAAAAAGGTTACAAAAGTGCATTTAGAAAAAAGGAAATTAAATCAATGGAAATTTGATTCAATTTATAGCTCCATATTTATTCATATGAGCATTGTACTTGGTGACAGCCACTTATATCCTGATACTATCTGGAGCAATAGTATTCTTGAAGATCACCTTAGCCCTGACTATGTCATCTTTCACTATTGTGACTAATTTTGCATGACTAGTTAACCTGGTCTTTAGATTATCTAGAGTTAACTGATTATCCAGGACATTGTCCACATAGGCCACTAAAAATGTTTTCTCCTTGAATTCTTTTTGGAACATACCTTCAAATTATTGAATCATTTCTTCTGCTGAAATGAACTGGTTGTCTTGTGTGGTAAGTTTGCAAGGTAGATCCTCCAACATATGCAACAAATTGATATCACTTTGTTCACTGAGGTCTCTGGAAGATTTGAGGTCACTGATTAATTCCTTAAGCACCTAAATCCTATATATCATTACTTCTTTAGTTTCAATATACAAGTCTCTATTGGTAATGATGCCAATTGATACTAGAGTGCTTAGTTTTAGCTTTTTCATATCCATCCATTTGTCAAGATATTTATCTGTGCTTTCAATATCCTAAAAAATGATACTGATAAGATCATCTAGTTCTAATCTAATTTTCCTCATCTTATCCATTTTCTTAGACAACTTTGTAAGCAAGGAAATCTCTTATGTATGCATCTTGCCTAAGTAATCTTCAAGCACTTTTCCCTTGAGATAAGTCTTTTTTACCTTCTAAATCATGGGGTCATCGATGGAGATAGCCTCTAGAGTTATAGTTTTTGGAGTGAACATAATCCTCCTTATCACTGTAGTCAATTTTTCCACCATTACTTTATAATGGTCCTTCATTTCTCTTTCCCTCTCAAATTTTTGAACCATAATGTCCATTACTGATTGCAAGTCACTCTTAGCACTTTCATGAGTTACCTTCCCCAATTCAATTTGGGAGATAGAGTAGTCACTCATATCAAAATTTTCAAGAGTTGCATCCTATGGAGGTCTGAAAACTTCCAAAAAAATTTGCCCCTTATCTTAAATCACCTTTGAAAGAATTTTTGGCTTTTTAGGAGTCTTGACTTTGGCTGACACCATTTTAGTGAAATCAAAGTCATATGGGGAGATGGCCTATTTCTTCCTTTTGGGTGTGTAAGCTAACAACCAAGGTGGGAGGGTAGAAGCACTTACATTAGCATAAATCCTTGTAGTTGGCATCACTGGGGTATCACTTGCACTACTAGTGGAAACAATAGGCATAGTATCAGTTAAAACTACACCTACTACTGAATGGTTGAGGGAAGAACTATCTCTAATATTAAAAGATGGAGATTACACACTGGGGATGGATCTTAAGGAATGAAGAACATCTCTAAACACACTTTGAGGGTTGCCAAAAATAATTTTGGAAAGAGTGGCAGCTCCAAAAGAGGGAATCCTAATTGGAGAAATAGGTGAAGGAGTTACATCAAGTGAGTTGGGTGGGGAAGAAGAAATTCTTGCATCTGGATGTACACATGCTTGTGGAGATAGAGTTTCCTTTCCTTATTAACTTGTGGGCCTATCATCAGTTTCCATATGTTTCACTGCTAGTTTTTTGATGCTCTGCTTCTCAACTTCCATGTCTGTTGTTCCCGATTCCTTCTCTACAACTCGTGACTTCTTTGTCACAAAGATGATCCTAAGCTTATGTGGCCTATCAGAAGTAGGGACATCACTTTTATTCTTCATCCTATTTTCAACCCTTCTCCTTGTTTATTCTTGAAACTCAACTTTTGACCCTGTAATGAACTCTTTCAAAGTGATTCCCTTATTTGCTAACCAATCATTGGTGTTCACCAATATTGGTTCGAATCTCATTCTTAGGGAAGTCAACTCTTCTGAGACCATTGGATTGGGGAAAGAGGAGCATTGGTGACTTTTTCAACATGGTATCTATTATTTATCAAATATCTATCATCCACTAGATTTGTAGGGATATCAGTGATCCCTAGATTTTCTATTTGCTCAAGGGATAATCTACTATAATCGATCTTTTTGATGTCTCTAGCTGTCCTCAAATTGACCCAAATATCTTCAATCATAGGCTATTGAAACTGGGTCTTCCTCCAGATTATATCTTTCATGCCTCTATTGTCAAAATTTGGCCTCCTTTTGAAATGCTTCATGGTTATAAGTTACATTTCAGTCTCCATTGCTCTAGCTTTTGTAGAGGTCAATACTAAGAATCTGCCAATTTTAATTGGGAACCTAAAACTGGGTTTCTTGAGTTCCATCTGCTTATTGTACATGGCAACAATTTTCCTACATAGCTCTATCAAGAACAATTTATCTGAGGAGAATCTTGGAAGCATATAGGGATAACCTTGGACAAAGCCAACCCGCAGATAACAAAAAGAAGGGAACTGCAAGAACATATACCCGAAGTCATTCACAAAAGTCTAGGCTTTGTCTAATACTCTTTTTTGTTCTAATTGAGGATAAAAAAGACATAAAAATACCATAAATAAAGCATCATTTACCCTTCTAAAATAATGGATGGAACCCTCCAATGTTAGCTAAGGATAATTGATACACCATGGTTGTTTTGCTATCTCCTTCTAATTTTAAACTTGGGAAGGTTCTCATTAATGCTGTAATATACACTAAGTATGATGTCATATAGAATTTGGAGATAGTGGATACCTTCATCAATTGCTCATGTAGAGAATTGCTGATTTATTTTCTCCAAAAAATGACTTGTTTCCCCTAGAGAATTATCTGAATGAAGGGGTACATTTATTCATGAAACTGAGAGGAAGAAGCTAGACATTGTACTCTATTGAGAAGAGTGATCAAGTCACTAACTTCTTCTATGAAATCACTTCGTGGAAAGTTTTGTGGCCATTTGGACAAGTTCTCTCTAGGAGTTTTGAGCCATCTATTATTGATCACTTTCTTCACTCTTTCAAGATCTTTGTCATATTCCTTTTGTGTTTCAACAAAGTCAAGCTTCAACACATCAATATCAGGAGGGCACATAAATACTTTGTCGATGAACTCAGGGTCTAGTCTGATCACCACATTACCACCGACATCTAACACAACCCTGTTATCCTTGTTGTAGAATTGAGCACACTGGAGAATGAAATCTATGTTGTGGGACGCTATAGGAAAAGAATATACCAAATGGATATTACTCTCAATTATCTTCATCATTTCCTGGCTAGGATTGCTTGATTTGGTTCTTTCTATGAACTCACCCATATCCACATGCCCAATCTCTATATCCCTAATGCCATCAACATTAGAAGTAACCAAGGTGATTAGAAAAACACCTTGGTACTTCTATTTCATCATCTTCAATTTATTTGGAGTAACCTCAGTCATCTGGATGAGCCTTTGTCAAAAGTATGCTGATAAAGAAGGATCCTAGAGAGAAATTGCAACAAGAATCATGATGGCACAATTAGGAAAAATATTGGCAATCTAAGAAAATTACACATTGATGATCACAACCATGGGAATGTGCTTGAAAGGGCTAAGGCATGAGTAGGTTAGAATGTTTAAAGAGAAATGAGCTTCGAAAAATGAGAAAATTGAAATTTTCTAGAGTTAGCAAAATTGGAGGGAAAGAACGCAAGGGAAGAAATTTTTTTTGCCCTTGCATGTTAAAATTATTTTTGCATAGGTGGAAAAAATTGCCACCATTGCATGTAAAAGTCATGCATGGGCACCAATTTTTGCCACCTATGCATATGGGGGGAACATCATGTAAGGGTGGCAATTTTTTCCACCATTGTAGTTTGATGGGAAATTCATGTGAGGGTGGCAAAAATTGACACCCCTGCATGGGAGGATATTTTATGGAATTATGTGATGGCAGCAATTTTTGCTGCCTTCACACGAAGGTAAATAGAAGGTGTAAGGGTGGAAAAAATCACTGCCTTTACACAAGATGAGGCAAATTGTGTAAGGATGCTAATTTCACCACCATCACACTACTAAAAATAGCCAACAGATTTGAGCAAGGGGGTTTTTCTGCCTAGATCACCTCCCCAGGGAAGAAAGGGAGGAGGGGGAAGAAAAACACAAGATAAAAAACCTAAACAAGAAGAGGAAGGAGAAACCAAAACCCCAATAAAGAGAAAAACAAAAATAAAAAAACAACCAAGAAACTAAAAAGAAGAATGCAAAACTCTACCTAGAAAAATGCAATACCACTCTTGGATTCAAAAAAATTGTGATTCACTTGTTCACACGATTGACTAGATGCAAGGAGGAGGAGAAGACAAATTGAAATTAAATAAATGAGGTGAAAAATGGGTTTAAAAGGTTGAAAATCAACCCCAACCACTAAGTGCACATGGCCATAAATGTTACATGCAAAAACTAAGATCATGTAGGGGAGGCAAAAATTGTTGCCTCTACATGTGAGGTTGAAAAAGGATGCAAGGGCGGTGATTTTCACCAATCCTACATGAAAGGATGTAAGGGTGGCAAAAATCACCACCTTTACATGGGATGAAAAACCACATGCAATGATGATAAAAAATGCTGCCCTTGCATGTGAATTGTAAAAAAAATGCAATGGTGGCAAAAAATGCCACTATTGCATGTGAACCAAAAAACACACTAACTCCTTGAAATTTATCAAAAAATTGACGATCTAATCACACCAAAATTGTAACAATTTTCAAATTTTTTGTGAAATCATAATGAGGGAATGTCATGAACTTTTCAAGGATGTCAATTGACCAAACTCAAGATCAATAAAAACTTGTCTCGAAAGATGAACATAGAGTGAAAAACATGAAATGGATAAGTTTCATAGGGGTTGTTTATAAAAACAAGGATAGCTAATTTTAGGAACAACAACTAGCTCCTATTGGGGAACTCTCATTGATCAAACCTTGAAATGATCGACGGGAGTAGAAACTAGTCTCTAAGTGCCTTCATCTAGGCCATTGAGCCACAGAGTTCAGCTAAAAAGAAAAAGACACAAAAAACCAAATGGAAATAAATAAACATAAGAATATACAAATGTATAAGTGAACTCATCTAATACTTCAAGGATTGAAGTGTTTTAGATGTTGCCCACTGTGAGGTAACGAGAATGGCATTCCATCTTGATATTCCAATAAGAAGCTATTTTTACCATAGACCTGATGAATTATAAATGGACCTCTCCACAAAGAATCAAATTTACCATGCATTCCTTTTGGTTATCTCCTCTTGTCCTGCAATAAGACTTGATCTCCAATTTGAAAATAATGAATCCTTGCTTTTTTGTCGAAGACTTTTTTTACCTAATTTTGATGTGCAATAATTCGTTCCACTACCATGGTTCACTACTCATCTAGTTAGGTTAGGCACATGATCCTTTTATCAATAGAATTTTCAAAAGTTGAATCTTTGATTGCCTTTGCCAACCTTAGTGCTGGTAGTTCCAAGGTGATTGGTATCTCTGCATTCAAACCATACAGAAGTTAGAATGGTGACATGCCTATTTCCCTCTTAGGTGTAATCCTATCTACCCAAAAGCATTGAATAATTCTTTATGCCAAGTCCTCTAATTATCATCTACCAGTTTCCTAATAATAGTGACCATATTCTTATTGCTTGATTTTGCTTGACCATTTCCTTACAGATAGTAGTTGGAAGAGTGGGAAAGAATAATCCTCTAATTGTAGCAAAACTCAGTAACCTTACGAGAAGAGAAACAAGTAGCATTATCTGTTACAATCTTAGTTGGGACCCCAAATTGGGAGATGATATTTTTAAAAAGAAAATTACATACCACTTTCGAAGTAGCATACTTAGTTGGAATGGCTTCCACTCATTTAGTAAAATAGTCAGTCATGGTGAGAATATAGTCATATTTGGCACTTGAGGATGGGTTCACCATGCCAATGAAATCAATAAACCATTGTTGAAAAGGTTATTCAATCACCACTGGCTTGAGAGGTAACACAGCCAATTTAAGTTTTTCAACAAACTATTGACATAATTCACACCTACGTACCCATTTGTATGTATCTTGAAACAATGTAGGCTAATAGTATCTTGCTTGTAGAATCTCATGAGCCATCACTAGTGCATAAAAATGTCCTTCACAAGCCAAATTATGGAAGGACTCTAAAAGTTTACTTTGTTGTACCTTATCAATGTAAAGAAGAAATACCCCATCAAGGCTTCTCTTGTACAAACCATGGTCCCACAAGACATAATTAGCAGATTTTAACTTAACTTTCCTTTTTTATTTGTAGGATAAATGGGTGGGACACTCACCATAGGTAAGAAAATGAGTGATATCAGAATACCACTCATCAGTAGTAGCGATGAAGAGAACTATAGGCATGTCTTTGACCTCTATTTCTTTATGTTATGTTTCCTTAGGGATATTATTAGCAATCAATTGGTAGAGCCCTTTTGCCCACACAAGTTTGGTAGGTTTGATATCAAGATCAAACTCCTAAATTTTGGAAATCCAATTGCCCATCTTAGTACCAAACTCCTGTTGAGTTAGAATGGACTTCACTATTATATCAGGCAATAGAACAATAGTATGTAAATTCAAGATATAGAATTTGAAATGCTTTACCGCCTTAACCATGAGAAAAGCATGCTTTTCCATATTTGAATATTTCAATTCATGAGCTTTGAGAGGACATCTCATAAATGATATGGAAGATTCCAACCTTCTTTGTTTTGTTGAACCAAAATGGTAAAAAGTGTATGTTCAGAAGCATAGTTGTATATTACAAAGTCTTTGGTATAATCTGGACAAACCAAGATTGGTGCATGGCCAATCACTTTTTTGATATCTTCAAATGCTGACTTTCCTTCTACAGTCCAATGGAAAGTGACTTTACCCTTCATCATGTTGACAATGTGGTGAGTCTTCTCTGTAAATTCTAGAATGAATCTCCGTAGAAAATTCACTTTTCAAAGAAAGAATGAATGACAGTCTTACTAGTAGGAAGAGTACAATTTTGGATAGATTTGACTCTTTTTGAGTCAATTTTTATGCCTTCTTAGGATACAGTGTGACAAAAAAATTTACCTTCTATAACCCTAAAAACTAACTTCTTAGGATTAAGAGAAATACCATTTTGTTGACAGCATTTCAACACTTGTTGTAGATGATGCACATGATTAGGACGATGTTTGGAAAAAATGGTCAAGTCATCAAGATATACCATAATAAACTTACCCATTTTGTCTCTGAAGGTAAGATCCATTACTCTTTGGAAGGTAGCGCCATCATTGATCAAACTGAAAGACATTCTGCAATATGTAAAAGTGCCCTAAGGTGTAGTGAAAGTAGTTTTATGTTGATCTGCTTCATTGACTTCTACTTGATTGTACCCAAAAAAACCATCTAACATTGATAACATTCTTGAACCAGTCACTATTTACAACGCTTAATCCATGATGGGCAAGGGGTAGTTATCTTTTAAAGAAGATTGATTTAGGTTTCTGAAATCAACACAGATACACATTTCTCTATTCTTTTTTCTCACAAAAACTATGTTAGCAATCCAAGTGGAATGATGGATTGGAAAAATAATTCTTTCATTCAACATTTTCTAGATCTCAGAAAGGATAGTACCTAATATATTGGGGTTGTATTGCCTTTGTTTTTGCTTGTAAGGTAATGACCCAACTTTAAGAGGAATTTCATGCTGAATTTCTTCAGGCCTGAGAGATTTCAAATCATCATAAGAATATGCCAAAATATCAATGTAATGGTGAAGAAGAGTAACTAATTTGAGCTTTTCATCAGAAGTGTAACAATTCCTAATGTTAAACAATTTGGGATTTCCTATTGTACTAAAATTCACCTGATCAAATTCTTTGGAGGAACTTGAATCCATTTGTCACTACTTGACATACCTATCATGCTTATCAAATAACCTCTCAAGAGAAACCAAACCTTTTAGAATTTTATTCCCCTTGAGTTGAAGTAACTTTTCACCAGTTTTGGAATTTATTTTAGGAACTGATTCACGTGGTGGAGATTTGCTTCCTTCAAAATAAAGTTCCTCAAAGCTGTCTATCTTTTTCAAAAAAGAAATGATTTGGTTGTCATCATTAAACACCTACCAATGGTTGGAATTATCAAGTACACATGGTCAAAAGACTAGCTCAATAGTGTACTTGTCCCCTTTGAAATCTTTATGGGAAACCATGAGGGTTTTAGAGACCGCCAATGAATCTGCATGATCATTAAATTCTCTTGGCACATCAAAAATATTGAAAGCATCAAAACTTTCAATACGATCCCATACTAGATTGTGATAATGTCATAATATTTAATTTTTGGTTTGGTATAGGTTCCTTACCTGACAAACCACCAGTTTAACATCTCCCTGAGCATGAAGAATCTTAATACATTTAGCATGAGCAACTTTCAATCCAAGTAGTAAAGACTCATACTCAGTGGTGTTGTTAGTATTATTGAACTGCAACTTATATGAATAAGGAAAAAATTCTTCTTGAGTGGAGATCAAAACAATTCTAGCTCTAGAACTGGTAGAAGAGCAATTACCATCAAATTCTAAAATCCATACATCATTAGAATTTGATCTCTTCAAAAATTTCTCTTCATTATTCATGAAAAACCTTTTGTTATCTAAACTTTGCTCTAATAATTCTTCTAATTTTCTATTTGAATTTTTTGAATTATCACTAAAAGGACTTTCATCTGATGAGATGAAAACATCTTCAGTAGTCAGAAAATAATTACCCATTCTCGATGATTTAAATAAAATTTGAGCTTCAAGATCTGATGTTTGGGTGATTATATATTTTGACTCTTTCTTAGGAAGTAATTTTTTCATGATGCCTTTAACAGGTATCCTTTCTTCAAATAGGTCCATATTCAATTCTCCACCTACGTCCTTACAAAAATTGTGCCTGAGCAAAATGCCATAAGAGGCTAAAACATCAACTACCAAGACTATCATTTTGATCCTCTTCTCTGGAAAAGCTACACATTCAAATTGGGCATCTTTGATTTGACTTAGGAGTGGTACTTATTTGTTCTCTATGGAAAATTATCTACCAAAACTCTTAGTTAAGGTAAGACCAACAGAATTTGCTACCTTGGCAAGCATAACATTATCGATGCCCCAGAGTCTATTATATAGTTTCTCAACTTATGACCATTTATCAAAAGAGAAACATAGAAAGGTTCTATTTTCCTCGGGGTAGCAGAAGGAGTAGCGACAAGATTATTTTGAGTGGATTTGTTCTTTGAGGAATCATCAGGTACCTTTGAAAAATATTGTCCTATAGGGACAGTTTCATTTTTTACATATTTAGCCAGCCTATCAAACTATTCAGGATTAGCTCTCAAGTACTCAACTTTAGTTATTTGGATCTTAGTCTTTTTGGTATGATCAATTATATCAAATAATTGAAATGAACTAGAAAATGAGGAAGGAAGTCCATCATCCTGATCTTTATTGGGTGTGGCACTGGTCTAAGAAATAAAAGTAGAAGGTACAAGATGGTTGGAGTCACTTACTTTCTTATTAGTCACTAGGTCCTTTGATTGAAAGGGTAGTGAAGTCCCTCATTTAGTGATTGAGACTAATGGCTGGGGTTCTTCTCCTACTTTTCCTTTATCAACTTGTTGAGTTGACTAATTTTGAGACTTGGTAAAAACAACATATGATCCATCAAATACTTCTCCTTTACTTCTAGCTTCATCCTGGTAATTTAGGAAACTAATGTTGGAATCGCCAGCTAATTCTTCTTCTCCTTATGCAAAGGGATTAACATCATCTTCTTGGTCTAACTCAGGTTGGAGTGAGAAATCATGTTTGGTTTCAAGGTAACCGATTGATGAGTTAGTTGGTATTGCTTCAATGGCAAGTTTTCCTTGTGGGGGAGGTAGATGATTTGGCTGCCCTTGATTTCTGATAGTATTGCCTTGATATGACTAGTTCCAAAATGTCCTCCTTTGCATATCCTAATAAGGAGGAGTAGACATACCTTGGGCCAATTGTCTTTTCAAGGTTAGCAATTCATTTATTAACTTTTACACCATAGGATCTGTGGTGCTCATGGAATAACTTTCAGCAGATGAGGAAAATTTATTTTTATTAGAATATTTTTTGATCTTACCTACTAGGATAAGATCATCTTCAACCTCAGTATCCAAATTTTGGGCTACAAAAAGATCTATAGGACTGGCCTGCCTCAATAAAAAACTTACATCAAGAAGTTGAGAGTTGATGAAAAAGCACTTGAGGTTCTCTGGTGTTGGCTGAGCAATTATAGGAATTTGATTCCTCAGCTTATTGAATTTACCAATGAAGTCTCACAAAGGCTCATGAGGTTCCTTCTTCATTTGCATAGGATGAGCCAACAAGGCATGTGCATCTTCAATGGGTTTGAACCTAGCCTCAAACTTGGCCTTGAGCATATTCTAGTCAGTTATAATTTGAGTTTGAAGGTGATAAAACCAATCTGTGGTAGCACCTTGCAAATTTTCTACAAGTAGTCTCACTACTATATCTTCGTATTCCACACTTATCACACCACATGCTATGCAAAAGGTAGTAATATGCTCATTAGGATGAACCTTCCGATCACCATATAATTTGGGAAAATTCTTTCTCAAACTATGAGGTAGTTCATGTAAAGGTGGGGCTAGATTGAGAGGACCAAAAGAGTTACCCCAAGGACCTTGGGCCACCATGATATGATGATTGAAAGGAGGGATAACAAATCTTGGTGGGGTAAGTACAGACAAAAATCTACTAGCACTAAGACTAGAAGCTTCGTTTGGTATTAGAGATCTGACGTTGGTAGGAGGAAAACTCCTAGTATGCTCGAGGCAAGATGGCAGAGGAGAAATCTCAAAATTATTTCACTGCACTAACTCGAATATAGGATCAACAATACCTTAAGCTCTCTGGCCTCACATGTATGATGGATCTGCCAGAGTGAAAAAATGAAAAAAGATAGTAAATGCTTCAATTTGAAGCTTAAGGCTTTAAAATGCATGTTCGTGTTCCCCAGTGGAGTCGCCAAAAAGCTATTGAGTGATTATTTCATCGTCAACTAACTGATGGCAAAATGGGTATATCAACCACAACACAAGGAGATTTAAATAGAAAAAAGTGTAGGTTTACTACAGCATAATGAGATAAATCTCTCCTCTCATCAAGGGGAGGTTTCCTATAAATTTCTATATATTAATATAAACTAAAAATAGATTCAGGGGTGAAACCACATCATCCATCTCTCTTTTTTCAGAGATGATGTTCACAAAGTAAAGGCAAATTCTTGCGTAATAACTAAAAACAATCCTCTTTAAGAAATGATATCCAGTAGATAGTAGGAAAACTTCTTGGATAGTAACTGGATGCATGAGAAACCCATAAAAGCACAAAGTCTTTCATTTCTTCTCTTACTGATTTTTAGTGTACATAATAGTAGAATGAAGTGCAACTCAAAGTCTCCACCAAAAACTATAACAGAGCATAAGATCACAAAGGATAAAAGTAGTACAAAGCCTTGATAATATCCTTTTCCACCAAAATATAAGTAATAAAAACTAAAGGTAATTATAACAGCACAAAGTCTTCATAATTAACTTCAAAACATCTTTAGATAATTTTTACACACTTTGCTTGTTTAATCAAATAGATGAAATATTATTTAGAAAAGGACATAAACAATTTCCTAAATAACATAATTTATTATAATGTAAAGTTTGAAAAGTAACCTACTTTCCTATTCATTAAAAAAAAATGATTTACAATCTGAGCTCAAAGTCTCAGGAAGCATCTCAATTTGGGTAGATTTTTTGCTCTCAATTATCAAAAGATATCCCGATTAAAAAATATTGATTTACAAAAGAGGCTTTCCTTATTTATAAGGAGAGACCTTGAAGATTTAAAAAGACAAATATATTTTCAAGTCAAAGATGGAAGTCTTTGTTGACTTTGGACTTTCCATCTTTTTACATGAAATTACACATGACCAAAGTACATGTGCAAATGTCTAAAATGGTTACAAAAGGCATTTAGAAAAAAGGAAATTAAATCAATGAAAAGTTGATTCAATTTTTATCTCCATCTTTCTTCATATGAGAATCATACATGGTGATAGATGCTTGTATCCCGATATTGTCTGGAGCAATAGTATTTTTGAAGATCACCTTAGCCTTAACTGTGGCATCTCTCACTACTGGGACTAATTTTGCATGACTAGTTAACCTAGTTTTTAGATTATCCAGAGCTAACTAATTATCCAGGACATTATCCACAGAGGCCACTAAAAATGTTTTCTCCTCGAATTATTTTTGGAACATACCTTCAAATTCTTGAATCATTTCTTCTACTAAAATGAATTGGTTGTCTTGTGTGGTAAGTTTGCAAGGCAGCTCCTCCAACTTATGCAACATAATGATATCACTTTGTTCACTAAGGTCTCTGGAAGATTCAAGGTCGCTGATTAATTCCTTAAGCACCCAACTCCTATATATCAATGCTTCTTTAGTTTTAATAAACAAGTCTCTATTAGTAATGATGCCAATTGATACTAGAGTGCTTATTTTTAGCTTCTTCATATTCATCTATTTGTCAAGATATTTAACTATGCTTTCAATATCCTAAGAAATGATACTAATAAGATCATCTAGTTCTACTCTCATTTTCCTCATCTTATCCATTTTCTCAGACAACTCTGTAAGCAAGGAAATCCCTTGTGTATGCATCTTTCCTAAGTAATCATCAAGCACTTTTCCCTTGAGATAAGTCTTTTATGCCTTCTGAATCATGGGGTCATAGATGAAGATAGCCTCTGGAGTTACAATTTTTGGAGTGAAAGTAATCCTCCTTATCACCAAAGTCAATTATTCCACCATTACTTTATAATGGTCCTTCATTTCTCTTTCCTTATCAAATTTATGAACCATAATGTCCATCGCTGATTGCAAGTCACTCTTAGCACTTTCATGAGTTACCTTCCCCAATTTAATTTGGGAGACAGAGTAGTCACTCATATCAAAATTTTCATGAGTTTCATCTTGTGGAGGTCTAGAAACTTCCAAAAATTTATGTCCCTTATCTTCAATCATCTTTGAAAGAATTTTTGGCTTTTTGGGAGTCTTGACTTTGGCTAACACCATTTTAGTGAAATTGAAGTCATCTGGGGAGATGGCATGTTTCTTCCTTTTGGGCATGTAAGCTGACAACCAAGGTGGGAGGGCAGAAGCACTTACATTAGCATCAATCCCTGTAGTTGGCATCACTAGGGTAGTGCCTGCATTGCTAGTGGAAATAATGGGCATAATATCAATTAAAACTACACCTACTACTGAATGGTTGAGGGTAGAACTATCTCTGATATTAAAAGATAGAGATGAAAAATTGGGGATGGATCCTAAGGAATGAAGAACATCTCCAAAAGTGCTTTGAGGGTCACCAAAAATAATTTTGGAAGGAGAAGCAGCTCCAAAAGAGGGAATACTAATTATAAAAATAGGTGAAGGATTTACATCAAGTGAGTTAGGGAGGGGGGAAATTTGCATCTAGATGTACACATGCTTATGGAGATAGAGTTTCCTTTCTTGTTGACCTATAGGCATATCATCAATTTTTATCTATTCCACTGCTAATTTTTTGACGCTCTACTTCTCAACTTCCATGTCTATTGTTTCCAATTCCTTCTCTACAACTTGTGACTTCTTTGTCACAAAGATGATCCTAGGCTTATGTGGCCTATCAAAAGTAGGGACATCACTTTTATTCTTCATCCTATTTTCTACCCTTCTCTTTATTTCTTCTTAAAACTCAGCTTCTGACCCTATAATTAACTCTTTCAAAGTGATTCCCTTATTTGTTAACCAATCATTGGTTTTCACTAATATTGGTTCGAATCTCATTCTTAGGGAAGTCAACTCCTTCTGAGGCCATTGGATTAGGGGAATAGGAACATTGTCATCTTGTTCAGCATGGTATCTATTATTTATCAAGTCTTCATCATCCACTAGATTTGTAGGGATATCAATGGGCCCCAGATATTCTATTTTCTTAAGAAACAATCTACTATAGTCCATCTTTTTGATGTCTTCAACTGTCCTCAAACTGACCCAAATATCTTCGGTCATAGGCTCATGAATTTGGGTCTTCCTTTAGATTATATCTTTCATGTCTCTATAGTCAAAATTTGTCCTCCTTTTGAAATGCTTCATGGTTATGAGTTGCATTTCAATCTCCATTGCTCTAGCTTTTGTAGCGATCAATATTGAGAATCTACCAATTTTAATTAGGAAACTGAAACTGGGTTTCTTGAGTTCCATCTACTTATTATGCATGGCAACAATTTGCCTACATAGCTCCATCAAGACCAATTTGTCTAAGGGGAATATTGGAAGCATATAAGGATAACCTTGTTAAAAGCCAACCCATAGATAACAAAAAGAAGGGAACTCCAAGAATATACACCCTAAGTCATTCACAATAGTCCAGGCTTCATTTGACACTCTTTTATATTCTAATTGGGGATCAAAAAGACACATAAATACCATAAAGAAAGCATCATTTACTCTTCTAAAATGATGGATGGAACCCTTCAACATTAGCTAAGGATAATATTAATACACAGGGGTTGTTTTCCTATCTCCTTTTGATGTTAAACCTAGAAAGGTTCTCATTGATGCCAAAATATACACTAAGTATGATGTCATATAGAATTTGGAGGTAGTGGATACATTTATCAATTGCTCATGTAGAGTGTTGCTGATTTTTTCTCCCCGAAAAATGACTTGATTCCCCTAGAGAATTATCTTAATGAAGGGGTACATCCCTTCATGAAACTGAGAGGAAGAAGGCAAACCTCGTACTCTGCTGAGAAGAGTGATCAAGTCACCAACTTCTTCTATGAAATCACTCCATAGAAAGTTTTGTGGCCATTTGGACAAGTTCACTCTGGGAGTTTTGAGCCATCTATTATTGATCACTTTCTTTGCTCTTTCAGGATCTTTGTCATATTCTTATTGTGCTTCAATGAAGTCAAGCTTCAACACATCAGTAGTGGGAGGGTACATTAATACTTTGTTGATGAACTTAGGGTCTAGTCTGATCACCACATTACCACCATCATCTAACATAGCCCTGGTATACTTGTTGTAGAATTGAGTGCACTAGAGAATGAACTCTGTGTTATGGTCTACTATAGAAAAAAGATACCAAATGGATATTATTCTCGATTATCTTCATTATTTCTTGGCTGAGATTGCTTGATTTGGTTCTTTCAATGAACTCAGCCATATCCACATGCTTGATTTCTATATCCCTAATGTCATCAACATTATAATTAACTAAGATGATTGGAAAAACACCTTGGTACTTGTATTTCATCATCTTTGATTTCTTTGAAGAAACCTCAGTCATATGGACTAGCCTTTGTCAAAAGTATTCTGATGAAAAAGAATCTTGGAGAGAAATTGCAACAAGATTCATGATGGCACAATTAGGGGAAATATTGGCAATCTGGGAAAATTACACATTGATGATCATGACCATGGTAATGCACTTGAAAGGGCTAAGGCACAAGCAGGTCAGAATGTTTTAAGGGAAGCAGGCTCAGAAAAATGAGAAAATCAAAATTTTCCAGAGTTAGGAAAATCAAAGGGAAAGTATGCAGGGGTAGAAAAAATTGCCACCCTTGTTGTTAAAAATAGTTTTGCATAGGCAACAAAAATTTCCCCCCTTACATATTAAAAAAATTTCATAGGTAGCAAAACTTTCTGCCATTGCATGTAGAAGTCATGCATGGGTATCAATTTTTGCCACCTATGCATATGGGGGGAACATCATGTAAGGGCAGGAATTTTTGCCTCCCTTGCATGTTGATGGGAACTTTGTGTGAGGGTGGAAAAAATTGCCACCCCTACATGGGAGGATATTTTGTGGAATTGTGTGATGGCAGAAATTTTTTCTACCCTCACACGAAGTTGAATAAATGGTGTAATGGTGGTGAAAATCACTGCCTTTACACAAGATGAGGCAAATCATATAAGGGCAGCAATTTTCTCCACCATCACACCACTAAAAATGGCCAATAGATTCAGGTGGGGGGATTTTATGCCTAGATCACCTCCCCGAGGAAGAAAGGGAGGAGGGGGAAGAAAAACACAAGATAAAAAACCTAAACAAGAAGAGGAAAGAGAAACCAAAACCCTAAGAAAGATAAAAATAAAAACAAAAAGATAATGAAGAAACTGAAATGAAGAATGCAAAACCCTACCTAGAAAAACGTAATTTCATGCTTGGATTCAAAGAAATCATGATTCCACTCATTCGCATAATCAAATAGATGCAGGGAGGAGGATGAGAAGACAAATTAAAATGAGATAAATGAGGTGAAAAATGGGTTTAAAAGGTTTAAAATCAACCCCAACCACTTGGCGCATGAAGCCATAAATGTTACACATGAAAATTGAGATCATGCAGGGGTGGCAAATATTGTTACCTCTACATGTGAGGTTGAAAAAGGATGCAAGGGCAGTTATTTTTGCCAATCCTAGATGAAAGGGTGCAAGGGCAGTGAAAATCACTACCTTTGCATGGGATGAAAAACCACATGCAATGGCAACAAAAAATGCCACCCTTGCATGTGAACTACAAAAAAAATGCAATGGTGGCAAAAAATGCTGCCGTTACATGTGAACCAAAAAACACACTAAATCTTTGAAATTTATCAAAAATTTGATGTTCTGATCACATTGAAATCATAACAATTTTCACATTTTTTGTGAAATCATAATGATGGAAGGTTGTGAACTTTTCAAGGATGTCAGTTGACCAAACTCGAGATCAAGAAAAACTTGTCTCGAAAGATGAACTTAGAGTGAAAAACACGAAATGGACAAGTTTCGTAGGGGTTGTTTCCAAAAATGAGTGCAACTAATTTTGGGAACAACATGATCAACCCTCCATCAAGTGCTAGACACAAATAGATATCAACTGCTATAGACTAATTCACAAGGTGGGTAGAGGTTATTGCATTTAAGGAGGCAAGTGAGAATTCTATCTTAGAGTTTTATGATAACATTATGACAAGGTTTGGAGTTCCCCATGTCATCATTTCTGATAATGCACTTGCTTTCATAAGTGTTAAAACTTCTAATTAGGTAGCAAGGAATGGAGTTCACTTGAGTACCTCATCCAATTATTACCCTCAAGGTAATGGATTAGCTGAGTCTACCAATAAGAACCTCATCAAAATAATCAAGAGAATATTGGAAAAAAATAAAAAATCTTGGCACAACAAGTTGAAGATAGCTTTATGGGCATATAGAATTACTCTTAAGAAATCAATTGGTAACTCTGGCTTTATAATTTTTTATGGGAGAGAAGCCAGATTATTCATATCCCAATAACTCCTTACCCTAGAACTTACACAATATCTATAATTACTTGAAAACACGCCAATGGAAGTTAGGTTGACAAAACTAATGCAGCTATATGAGGTAAGGGATGATGCACACAAGGTTATGGAACACCATCAAGTGATCATGAAGAGATCCTTTGAAAAAAAGATAAGTGAAAAAATGTTCAAAGAGGGTGACTTGGTTTTGAAGTGGGATGAAGATAAATCAAAACCAGACATACACAAAAAGTTTGACACTTTTTGGAGTGGCCCTTACATTATCAACAAGTACAAGCAAAGAAAATCCTTTCAACTATCCAAAATGAATGGATAAGGTTTGCCTATCCATGTGAATGGGATACACTTGAAATATTTCTATTAACCCTTACTCATCTTATTGTAAATACTAGTTTAGTTGTGTGTTTTTCCTTTTGTTTGCTACTGTGTTCCCTAAGTGTTTTGTAGCATAGATGTGTTTTCCTACCCTTTATTTGGTGTGTATCTCTTCCTTGTGTGTGTGATTAACCTAGCTAGTGTGTTTTTGAACCAAATCTTATTTAATTCTCTTTTAAGTGCCTATATGCATGACTCCATGCCCAATATAAGGATTTAGGTGATTGGTATTTGACATAGTAGGCATGCCTCCCCTTGAAATTGCCAATAATGTTGACCAAATTTACCTCAGTATAATTTGTTCAATCATTTTCAAGGAGAACCAAACAATAGTTGTGAGAATAGGTCAGTTCAGAGGTCCAAGTTGTAAGTCAAGGAGGCTAAAGTGTTTTGGTTCCATTGTAGTGTAAGTTGAGTTCTCCAAAAGTCAAGTCTTGGCCCCTCATAAACCTGAGTTACTCCTCAAGACCAATTTAGGTTCTCTGAATGATTGGACTTATAAAAATTTCATGAGTAGAAGTAATCTAGGTTTATAAACCTGAATTACTGCTTCCAATGCTTTATAGGTTTTCAATGATGCATGACTTTGGGTTTTCCAAGGAGTAAGTCTTAAATTGCTTTATAAGTAGAAATTAATGAAAGATCTAAAGTGATTAAGTAGTAGGGCTTAGAAAACCTGAAATGGTATTGATAATTCCTCTTGGATATCTCAGGGTAAAAGTTTTAAATTTTTTTGAAGGACATGTTCCCTTTAGAAAGGCTTATTTCAAAAAGTTTAAAGGACAGTTCAACTCTTCTGAAGGGTAGTTCAACTATTCCAAAGGACAGTTTAACTTTTTTGAAGGGTACTCCATTCTTCTGAAAGGTAGTTCAATTCTTTCAAAAGGTAAATTTATAAAGTTTCAAAGGTATCTTACCCTTTCGAAGGGGAATTTTCACAAATCCAAAGGGTCTTCTTGACAAAAGTGTCCTTCAAAATTTTTCTGGAGGGACACTTAGTAAAAACCCAAAATTAATATTTTGGACATTTTGTTTGAAATAATATTTCCAAAAAGACAAAGACAATGAGAAGCTTCCATATGGCATGAGCTAGAACAAAGTTAGCTTGTCAAAGATAGATAGAGGATGATCCATAGGCATTTGTGCCTAGTAGATCAATGACTCAGAATCATCAATCTGAGTCATTCCTTGAGGACCAATCAAAAATGAAAGACAAAGCTAAATAGAATAAAAACAACTTTTTTCCATGCCATTGATCATCATGATAAGCCAAGGAAAAGCAGTTGGGTGCTAAAATAAATATCCAGTAGGTGGCTCCACTAGTAGCAACCATTTTTGGTTCCATCTCCACATAACTCTATTCTATTAATCAGACATTGAAAAAGTATCTCTAAGAGGGCAAGCCAAGGGCATTCAAGAGGGTGACATGGATCAATGAGAGTTCCCTAATGAGCATAATTGGTAAAGATAGTTGTAGTTGAAGATAATGACTTCCAATAGAATTTATTCTCTTCTTGGTGCTAAAAGGATTTCCTCTCTCTCTCTTCCTTCTTGATATATATATATATATATATATATATATATATATATATATATATATATATATATATATATATATATCCCCTTGGCTAGTGAAAAATAAGACCATGTATTGTATGGCAAAGCCCTAATGGAATGATTCAAGTTCCACCTTTAAGCATTTAGCATAAATCTTTTTTATTCAAGCTTTTTTTGGGTTTTGGTCTAAGTGTGCATGAGATGTATAGTGGCAGCATGTGATTATTTTTCATCCTTCTGCCTACTTTATCCTTCATACCTGAACAAGAGTTCTTAGTCTAACTGATCACATAGTGTGTATCCAAGTGTATTGAATTTCTACATGTGTAAATTTTGAATTTTATCTCATTTACCTTGTGTCATTTTCTATGAATCTCACCTCTATGTTGAAATATTGTTTTTATAATCTTTAGATCTTAGGAATGGTTTGTTCTTTTGTTGTATTGTGTACTATAATCTAACATTCATGTGGAATAGAGTTTTGGTGTATCACCACTCTTAGAATATGATTTCTTTTTATATAAATTTTTAACTCTTTTCCCTTTAAACAAGATGATTTAGTAGAGATTATCTTGCAGAGACATATATAGGGAGCTATCCCTTTTAATCTAGAGGTTTATTTCCTTCATAGACATACCCACAGGCCTATAAATGTTCCAGCATTTCCCAAATTTGGGGTAGGAATGAACATTCTCTTCTAGGGTGCAAGATTTGGGGATAACAAGTACCTTTCAAGCTTTTTCAACAAATGTAAGAGAGAGTGTGTGATTTCATAATTGTGATACATCTCAAAGAGGCTTTTAGAAGTTTAATAATGACATAAAAGGCTATAAGGATGAAAGATGGTCATCAATTTAATTTTAACTACCATTTTGAGGCAAACATGCCTATTTCATGACCATTATGGAATCTCTCCTTACACCCTCCTGAACTTTATATTCATCTCTAGAATATCTCCTTTGGGAATTAAGGACTTTTCCTTTTTCATTATTCTTATTTTTCTATTATTCTCTCTCACATGGATTGTACTATGGTTTTTAACTATTATAATTGATATTTTTTCTTCCAAATTATCTCCTTTCTATGGTAATCTTTGGTTTCTATCTCTAAGAATAGGATTCTATTTTACAACTCATACTAGACTTAAACAAGAGTCTCTTTTACTCTCTTTACACTAAGAACACTTCTCATAATTATCCTCTCTTCAAAGTAATATTATCTAACAACCTAAAATTAAATCAAGGAGGCTTATTTTTCAAAACCTACACTAGACTCAATAAGTATATCTCTCTCTCTTTCACAAAACTCTCTTCGTAGTCTTTATTCCCAAATAGACATTATGATATAATTACATTAGATAAAATACTAAGGAATGTTTACAACATGCTAGTAGACTTTTAGGGTCATGAATAGAAGGTTCATGCCCTTATGACCAAAATGATGCCTATATGACCAACTGTATGACTGTCACACCTATCTAAGGGCTTAACAAGACCATACACTATTTAAATACAACCATACATGATAAATTGAAGCATAACAATTGTTATTATTGACTACAATATGACCTAATTGACTCCTTTTAACTAAAATGTACAAACTTGGATACTTTATCTGATACTCTTACATCACTTGCATAGCCTTAATAAAATGGTATAAGTACTTTAAAACTAGATGAAGTAATATTATGTATCAATGGTCAAACATTTCACTTTATGTTAATTATTAATTGTGGATAAATGGTCAAACGTTACACTTCATTATTGATATTAATAAAAACCATAAAGGCATATAATATAATAATAAAAACTATATCAATAAAATACTAATAAAAGCCATAAAGGCATACAAAATAAAAACATAATATAATGTCAGATGAATGCCATATAGGCATACAATGTCAATAATATAGACATCACCATATAGGCATCCAAAATATTGAGTCATCTAACAATATAGTATCTAATGTCAGGTGAATGTCATGTATGCATACAATGCCAAAAATGCATACATTACCATATAGGCATAAACAAAATTACCTCATATAATACATCTTAATCATCAAATAGCCTCCTTCTCTTTGACTTCCTCAAAGAATAATCTCCTTGGGACTGCCTACTTGTAGATGGAGATCCCTCAAATGCCTTGGATTGATCTAAGTTTCAACTATAGGTCTTGCATTGATAGCTTGCTTACATCTAAACTTGTTCAAATAAAAATATTATTAAAAAATTAACATACTATACATGAGACCAACTTAATAAACTAATTTTAAACTAGAATAAAAAAAATCATTTAAACATGCACTAACTATAAGCTCATGGTCCCACTCAATCTACTTATGATGCTCAATTAGTTTAGTGATAGGTATAATTACATGGATAGGCATGTGAAATGAGGAAGAAACATAAGGAGGTGCCATATTAATCATTTTAATTAGACTATCAAATGTTATCTGACAAACCTAGATACATAATACATATACATATGTTATATTTTCCCAAGTACATGTAGTAAAATTAATAAAATAAATCTATTTCTATAATTCAAATGTACAAGTTAATATGTACCTCTATGAGTGCTTGTGTGGATGACATTATAGTAGTAATGCCTATGTTTGTCTCAGATCATAGTGATATAGGAGTGTCTACTTTAGTCATCAAATGAACAAAAAACATTGCTTAGTCTTCTATAAACTATTGAAGATATATGACAATTTTTTCTCCTTTATTAGATGAAGAGTGTATTTAATAATAGTGTACTCAAATTTTGAGATCCTTGATAGATAAATTTAATTTAAGTATAACAATGAATATACATAGAGTAAATATACATAGAGTATAAGATTAACTCAAAATTTTACCTGTTGTCACTTGGATTTTCACCCTTTGAGGAGATGTCTCAACTCTCCTCATCTAAGAGGCACAATTGAAACACCTCTAGGCTATGGGTGAGCCTAAGAATGAGGTGAATCTTTAGATAGGGATAGATCCCTTGATGTACCACTTTTGGATCACTACTACACCTATTTTTATAAGGAAAAGGGAGAGAGAAAATTGAAAGCAAACTATCTTAAAGGAGGTGATACACCAAATTGATTGATGAATACCAACCAAATGCATGCCACACATGAAACTAAGAGACTAAATAAACATACATGTCTCTGATATAAATATTCTCACATCGATCTTTCATTATGAGGTTGCGATGAATGTTTAGACTAGGAGGAATAGACAAGAGGCCTAAGATGGCACTATTTGAATAGACTAACTCACTCAACCTTGACATGCTATAGAATACTTCACTTGACCTACAATAAGAAGCTTTCAAAATACAAATAGGTGGGAGAATGAGACAACAATGCTAAGGAAATAATAGTCATAATTAAGTAAGAGCTATCATTCAAGTGAATACACTAATAATAGTCATATATGAGGTAAACATTAGTTGTCTTTATTGATCCATGGTATGCAAATGAATAGGGCTTTGCCATACTTAGGTGGATCATAGTTTACAAAGGCCAAAATGGCTAGTTCTTATCAAACTTGAGAGAGAAAGAGGAGAAGAAATAAGTCCAAAGGTCACAAGGAAACTTGTCAAGCTAAGAGAATGAGTTAAATGTGCATGATATGGGAATTTTAAACTAATCATATAAAGTTAAAAGAGGCAAGTGGCACCCCAAGTCATGAAACTCTTGAAATTTGGTGTGAAAATACCTTTGTTGGATTAAAAAATTGCCTTCATGATTTAGCCATATTTGAACATCCTAAAAATAACTAGGGATAGGTCTAATTATTTTAATGAGAGATAAGGGTTTCAAAGATGCCTCTTCATGTATTGGTTACCTTCCTAATCATCTAGAATCTTCTAGAAGTGAGCCATCATTGCTTACTTTCAAAGAAAACTCCTCTTTCACACACACCTCACTTTGCCTCAAAATTAGCTTAATTTTTACATGAATATATATGTAACCAATTCAATGACACTTTTCAAGATCCTCCATGTCCTTAGAGTCATTAGGCACACCTTAAAAAAGTTTCTATTTGAAGTTTTCACACTTTTCACCATCATGTTCACTATGCCTATTTTGAATGGTTAAGATGAGAGATATAATAAGAACACTAAGGTTTTCTTTTGAATCATGAAATGGACATGGGGAGTTATCTTAAGTCACTGTATTCCTCCCAAAGTTTATTTCGTCTCTTAAAACATCTTAAAACCTACATAATGCATAAAATATTCAAGAAAACTCTATTTTGTACTCCATCCATATAATTATGTATAGTTTAAAATTTGGGGAGTATTTTGATATATTATCCTACAACATACAATCATAATTCTAGGCAAACTATGCCATTTTGGTGCACTAACTACTCCATTTTCTCAAACTAGTCACTAGCAAGGGTTTTGGTGAGTATAGGCCTATTTTACCCTCTTAAGCTTTGTTAATAAATATGAGAGATTTAATGTGAGAAATAATTCCAAAATATAAATTTATATTACCCTTGTAAACTTTTCAAAACTCCTTGAGTCTCCATGAAAATGACCAAGAGAGATATGAGATTCTAAACTTCTTTTATCGAGCTTTTCCTTCCATTTATATAGGCCTAGTGTTGTCTTTGAGCTCAAGAATGAATTAATTATGATTTATATGAAAAAAAAATTTAGAAACATATTTTATGATCCAATAAACATGATCTAATAGTTTATAATGCATATATAAGGCTATAAGTGTAAGTGACTTCACATTTGGACACTACGACAAAACATTGCCCTTTAGGCTTAACTGTAACCTTTGTGGTCTAGACCAATTTATTGAATTTAATATTTATATGATTGGTTATTAATGTTTTCCTATGTGTGTTATAGCTTACCTAACATCCCTTAAAGGTTTAATCATCTCCTATTTCACTCTTTCATCCTCATTCCCCAAGACTTCAAGGTTTATGCACAAAGGGAGTGCCTTCTGTTTGAGACAAAATAAAGGGCACTTCATCTATTTTATCCTAAAAAAAGGTGTTGGTTTAGTAACTAAAATTTAAAAATATGATCCATACTAAAATATATCCCTTGGTCATGTCATTTTACCCCTCAACTCTTCCAAAACCTAAAATAAACCCCTAGAAGGTAGACAATATGTAGGCTTTCTACCACAAGGACTATCTAATGCATTATATATTATATTATATACATTATTTAAATATTATAAGGGAATTAAAATTATATCATTACCATAATTAAGTTATTTAAAACTTCATTTATCCTTTCAACCTCTCATATACCCTTCCATATACTTGAATTCAGAAGACTGTGTGCAGGATTTGACTGTGTTTTGTATTTTTCTCCCTCAAGAATGACCCCAATATGTTACCTTTCATGTATTAATCTTTAAATAATGTTAAAATACCTTTATTTTAGTGTTTTAGGGTCATAATGCACTAGTTTTTAACTATTTGTTTCATCTTTATGTTATATCCACATCAAAAATTTCAATTTTTGCTCTCTGCCCCTCACAATCAACTACAATTGACTGTGTGGGGTCCTATAGGTGGATTTAATCCTTATGACCTATGTTATGTAATCCATAGGAATAATATAAATGTATTTTAAAGCTACCTTCTAGCACCAACATTGGCATATCCATTCTTAAGCATTTACTATGGGTGATGTAGGGGTTAATAGTCAGTTGTAGCTGAGTAGTTCAAAAGAAGGGACACTTATAGGTGTCTCTAGGATCTAATACATTATATATCATCTTATTTAAATGACACTTTGATAATAATTGTTATATTAAATAATATATAATATTTTAACCATGGAGAAAAGGTCTAATACCATAACTTTAGGTGTAGGGATCTCTTTATAGATCAAATCCTGTAGATGATAGTGAAGGAATTTAGTGTTCAAATGGCAATTTTGAAGAGCTCAACTACTGCCTTCCCTTACTCTTTATCCCTCCATATTTTTCATGGATTTTTTTATTATGTAGGGGATAAAAGTTATTCCCATCAAGATGAATCAAAGTAATTTTAACCTTGTTATATGACCTTTACCAAAAATCCTTAGGCTTTTGTTCTATATTTTTACGGAAATGATCCCTGAAAACATAGTTGTTACACTTGGGGTGACCTAAATTTCCATTTGTCAATTTGACACCTCAAGTAGATCAATTCTGATCCAAACCACATACTAATACTTCAAAAATAATTTCAACTTTCCAAATATTTTCTATATAAGGACTTTCATATTTTTGCTAATGCCACTTGTAGGTGGTCATTGTCACATATAGGCAAAGAATGCAAAATTATAGGCAATGAGTGATGAGTTTGAATAATTAACTATTTTTTGATCTTTCATGAATTTTATACCTATCTCAAGGATTTAAAATATACTCTCTTCTTTATCAATACTCCCTTCTAACATGATTATCCTTATGAGATACCTGTAGATGAACATTTTCATATATGCAGGTAGTAGTGTAGAATTGTAGGTAGTGAGCAAGACATGCATATTTATGATCAACTCTAGGTATTATAGAGGTCTAAATGGTATATTATGATATAAATGATCTTGATGAAATTTTCCACACCTCACTTCAATGTTTTAAACCTCCCAAACACCTATAGGTGCACATTCCGATGGTAGACTGTATGGAGGTATTGTATATGACTGCAACAATCCCTTTTTACACTCTTTTTAAATTCTAAGTTTTTTTGTTACCACTTATAAATACATGTGCATTATCATGAGACCTTCACTACACCTATGTGAGAATGCTAGATAGCTTCATACACATGATTGCAAGTGAGAACGAGCAAAGAGTTGACTGTGAGCATGACAAAGATGCAAGTTTGATCAAAGTATGGAGTTATGAGAGAAACATGGAAAATGGTGGTCCCTATGGCATTAAAACATGGAAAACACCATTTAAAATTCATATGAAGACCTTGTAGAGAGTACAACCTTCTATAAGTAGTGAACTTGATTGCCATTCCACTTGGAACATCAAGTTGCAAACTAAACTAATTAGCCCATGATATCTTTTTAAAACATGAAAATAAGCATGTAAAGCATGAGAGAAAAGATTAAAAATCATATAGAATCAATATTACAAGTTAGATTGTATGAAATTATCCAAACCAAAGTAAAACCTACAAGGTGCACATATTAGCAAGAAAATTGGATAGGTCAACTTATTAGGAATGGTTCATAAAGCACAAGACACCATTAATCTATAACCAAACATAACATTTGATTTGAATGAGTATATAATACACCCACAAGATCATTTTTCTTTAAACCTCTCTTTTTGATAGTACCAAGTACAAACCTGAGGGCCATTCTTGCTTGCCAAGCCTAGTGGAAGAAGAGAGAAGTGGTTTTATTAATTTATTGAAGCTTATTATCAAAATAATCATTGTATTAAGTTTATGGAAGACCAAGGGACACTCATAAAACATCCTCAACTATAGGAATTTGTATAATTCTTTACTCTTCATTAAATGCTGGTTTTTTCTAGGAAAACTACCCTTTTTTCCTACCACTTTTCAATTAGAAATAGTTAATTAAGATTTATTAGGACAAATTGGGTGTGAAATAATCCTTCTAAACCTTCACATTTACAAAAGAGGATATAAAAGTCATTTAATGCTCTATTTTGACCCTCAAAATGACTAAAAAAGGACATAAATGTTGAAAATGACCAAGGCTAAGGCTAATGTGACATGAAATCACCTATAATACACATTATGACAAATTATTAGACCCATAAAAAATTTAAAAATCAATTTTTTTACCTATAGGAGTCCCAATTTGACTTGTAAGGTCAAATTTGGTCAACAAATTAGCGACTCATAAGGGCAGTGTGCCTGCTATACCAAAGATCAGTAGCCTTATCAATCCATTGGGCTTAGGGAGTCATATGAAGTCTAAAGAAAAAAAAGAAGACTTTACACTTGATAAACATGTTTTATCAAGGTAATACCAATTGATTACCTCAACTACACAAAATGAAGGACAGACACAAAACATAGTAAACAAACTAACAAGATTCACACATATGTGCTCAAAGCACTTAGGGAAATAAGAAAAAAAATATATGCACAAATAGAAACTAATCATACCTCTTTTTTGGGATAAAAAGGAAAATTTATTGAATCTTCTTCTTCATGAGATGAGTCATAGTGCCAAGCATGTTTCTCATTAGATTGGATGCTTGGTAGATCAGACCTATTCCTTGGCACTTCACATGATTTGATCTCAATTAGATCATTCTCAAATAGGTCTCCAATGTAAATGTGTTACTCTTGAATGTTAAGGTGTGGAGCTAAAAGCTTCAACTATTTGTAGACACAAGAAAAGGATGCTGAAGAACCAGAGCCACCGGTGTCGGCAGTATGACCGACGTCGGTCAGATGTAGTGGAGAAGGAGACCAGCGATGGCAGGGAGTCAGTCGACATTGGCAGAACCAGACAAGCAGGGACCGGCATCGGTCTCCTGTGTATTTTTACAACTGCTGTTGATGAACAGTCAGTTAAGTGAAGCGAGTGTTTGCATGTCAAGCGACTAATTATAGTCACGAGCTGCGTGTCTAATTATTATTGTTTCTTGAGCTAATTCGCTTTTGGATCTAAGAGAAAGAAGAAACTAAAAAAGTAATGGACAAGGCATGGGAAGTACCTGGATAAAGATTGCGCACCGTAAATCCAGATGCTTGTGAGTACTCCTCTTTGGCTGTGGAGGAATGACACCTGCAACGAAAAGAAACTTGGACAAGAGGATGTTAGATAGATAAGCAGTGGGTTGCCAAGCGAAAGCTTGTTCCTAGAAGTGTAAAAACTTCCTTAAGGGAGGTCAACCCACAGATAATAGACAGATAAAGACTAAGAAAATGTAAGATGCCAGAATATAAAAGTGATAAACAGATTAGAAATGAAAGAAAACACCAATGATTACCTGAAAGGAGCAGTCGGGCTGATGACAGTCGCCGAGGTCGGAAATGTTGCCGGCGTCGGTTAAGAGGTCTGCCGACGTCGGTCGGGGAAGTGACCGGCGTCGGTCGGGGTAGTAGCCTGTGGTCGGGTCTGGGATGTGTTCTGGACTGTGGACAGGTCTGGGATGCTAAGAGGGTCGAGACAGAGTTTGGGGACGGGTCTGAATGCTTTGTGGAGTGATCTTGCCCTGCACAGGGTCTTTGTTGGCAAGAGGGGGATGAGGGAGTTGTCTGGAATTGGTATGAAGAGTGGGACAATGTGAGAGGAGGATGGATAGAGTACAGGTCCTGAGAAGGCTTTTCAGCCTCTCAGGGGGAAGGATGGAGGGAATAGGAATAGCAGATAACTGATAACTTAAAGAACAGAATCAATTAACAGACTTGCTTACCTTTTGCTTGTTGAATGAAGAGTTGAAGAAGCTGTTGTTGAAGGCACAGAGGATTCTGCAAGAAGAGAACTCTGATGAAGAACCTTTGCACCTATTGCTGTTGCTGCACGAGGTCCAAACGGAGACAAGAAAAATGCCAAAACACCAAGAGAGATCTGTTTGCGAGCTCAAGGGTCCAGGGGGCTGCAACGGATGCAGAAAGGGGTAATGAAGGATGCCGACGCTGGCAGTTTCGCCGATGTCGGCCGAATGGTCACCGACGTCAGTGGTCGCAGAATGGGGACAGAGGCTAAAAATAGCCTCTGCCCATTCTTGCACGCCGCCGAGCGAGGGGGGATGGGAAGAACGGTCACGAGGATGCCAAAATGGGCGTGGGGGGAAGATAATGAAGAGATTTGGCCTAATAAATGCTAGGGGGAAGGTGGAGGGATTCAAGGGAGGATCCAAGGTGGCAAGGGTAGGGTGGAAAGGGGGCCAAAGTCAAGGGTTAGGATAGGGGTTTAAGGCCAAGGGGGGAGGACCAAGGTGCAGACACGTTTGCGGTGTCTACATTTGCCCCTTTTTGTCTTGTTGGTTGTTCTAGACGAACTGCAAGACAAAAATAGGAGTTGGTTGCCCCAGAAAAGGGATGAGGTGTTCCCCCCTCAAAGCGATAGTCGAGAGAAGGGAACTGAAGATCGAATGTCGATTTGACAAAAGGTGGATGAGAAAGATGAAAAGTGAGTGAAAATGCTGCAAAAGTCATGATTGCGCGTATACCACGTCACGGGATGGTCGGGTCAAATTGTTGCATGTCGAGGGTCAAGGAGTGCCAAAATTGAAGTAACCGGGCCCCAGCATTTAGTCGTCTGCTGATCGGGTCACTCAATTTAAGCTAAAGCTCCAAATGGTCATCATGTTCCAGGTATCCAGGGCTCAGGAAGTGCTCCTAGAAACACGAAAAAGCCACAAGTAGTAGGGATCAACTGGCTCACGATCCTATACTTGTGAAGGGTTAAAAATAGTCTGCGGACAATTCTGCTAACCAGCCGTGAGGTAGCACACACGCAAAAACAACCAAGGCAACATTGTCTTGGAAGTGGTCGAAGGTCGAAGGATGGTCATTGGTCAAGGGGATGGATGGACGAAAGGATGCAGCCGAGCTAACCCCAGAAGACCCCATGTCAACTGAGTGCTGCCTACATAGCCCCTGTCGTAGGGGCCTCAGGCCGATGTAGTTCTCCCTAAAAGGGAGGGAGGGTCAGAGGGATTGATTGGTCTTGGTCAAAGAAAATGATTGGTCTCGGTCAAAGAAAATGATTGGTCTTGGTCAAAGAGAATGATTGGTCTTGGACAAAGAAAATGATTGGTCTTGGTCAAAGAGAATGATTGGTCTTGGACAAAGAAAGTCGATAGACTGGGCGTGGTCAAGGTCAAGGTCGCAGAAGAGAAGGTTTGTCCATCAAGGAGACGAACAAACGGGGGTGGTCGAGCTAACCTCAGAGGATGTGTTATCTGAGTGCTGCCTACATAGCCCTGGTCATAGGGCCTCAGACCAATGTAGTTCAGACAAATTGAGAAGATTGGTCGATGATGAGATTGGT
Organism: Torreya grandis; assembly: GCA_037957365.1. Lineage (NCBI taxonomy): Eukaryota > Viridiplantae > Streptophyta > Pinopsida > Cupressales > Taxaceae > Torreya > Torreya grandis. The sequence goes on along the minus strand of JARHVA010001243.1, from coordinate 2,607,301 downwards.
CATGTGTTGAAATGACGAGGGTAAGATGAGGATAAAATGATGCTACAAATGGTGTATTCTGTAGAATTGGTCGAGAGTCTTTCATCCCTAGCAAGCTTCCATAGTCACGATGGATGTATGCTAAGAATGAATAGAAGTCTATTTATGCTTCAGCAAGTATTGGTTTATGCTTAACATAAATTGGGTCTAGTCGGTAGTTTCCATGTGTACTGGTGTCCATAGAAACTATGTGAAATGGTCTAGGATGATGTCAGCTAAAAATGATGAAAATGGTTGGGTTTGAGATGAGTCGCCGATTGACGCAGTTAAATGTGACTAAAGTGTAGAGAAAAGATGAAAGGCAAATTGCTCTTTCATTGACAAGGACCAGAAAGGAGGCATAGATAGGGGTTTATTAGAACAAAAGCCCCGTTCATGCATTACGTCGTTGACCAGTGTTGAGTTAGAACGGTAATCGAATCACTTTGACATTAAAGTGAGCTCGAAGTCCCTTGAGCAGGTGATAGGAGGAGGATAGGGTAACCCAGTTTAAGAGTAGGAATAACCTTGCCCCTTTTTATAGGAGACCCTGAGACAACTACAAGCCAAGTCCGTGACTTGTTTTTTTTTTTTTTTTTTTTTTTGCGCAGGCTGATTGATGCGGGAAGCCTACATAGAGGTGTCTTTTGATGTAGTGGTCATGTTGCGAAGCTGATCAATGCGGGAAGCTTCTAAGAAAGGTGCTGTTTGATAGCCATCCTTCGAGGGAGTGGTCTATATTTTTGCTTTATAATGTTTGATAAGTTGGCCTAGCTGTCCTTCGAGGGATCAGTCCAGTAATACAACAATGATAGTACAGCTGTCCTTCGAGGGAGCAGTCTGTCTTTTTGATTTTGACTTGATTTTGTGACCATGGATATGTTTTGACATCTTGATATATTTTTTGATTTTTTTTGATTTAGAGTCATGGACAAGGCTGTAGAAGTTCAAGGACGCCCCTTTTATTAGGACAAAGCATCCATGCATCATAAAAGGGTTGTAGAGGACTTGTTTAAATGGGAATAGGGTTGAAAGGAGGTAGGACTAAGAGGATGGGGATTGCTCAAGGGATGAGCTCAAGTTACATGTCAAGTAGACGAGTACTCGACTAGCAGAAGAATGGTCGAAGACGCAAGACAGAAAGAAAAGGGGGGGCTCAAGGTCTGATAAGTCCCTGGGCCATGCTAGTGCGTTAAGGTCTGAGTCAATTAGGAGCGGACTTGCCCCATTTGGCTCTTTCCAGATTGTTCAGATGTTGATGGTGGATGTGAAGTTGACTGATATGGTTGTTGATTGGTTGAGAAAGGTTGAATGCTTGGTCGAGAGGTCAGGGTGATTGATATTTGGTTGAAGTTTGGTTGAGACTAGTCAAATAATTGGTCAGGGGTTGGGTCGGTGGATACTTGGTCGAGTTTTAAGATAAAATGAGTGATTGATATGTGGTAGAGACTGGGTTGAACAGTTGGTCAAGTTTTGAATAAAGGATGAATTCCCCCAGCGGGTAGGGAGAATGTTTGAAAGGTTGGTTAAGGTCGGTTGAGGTTTAGTGGTCAGATGGACGGTGTTAATGTCGAATAAGGGGGTCAAAGGCGGCAAAGGGACCACAATCTGGCGTGGAGATCCTGATTTAGGTGATGAGGTTAGAGAGGCATGAGTCGAGGTTGATGTTTTGTCGAAAAGGTGGTCAAGAGGACCCTTGATGAGAAGGGAATCCTTTCTCCGTTGCTGACGAATGACAGCTTTGAGAGCACAACAATGCTCAGTGTCATGTCCCGGAGTGTGATGATAGTGACAGAATGTGGACTTGTCGAACCAAGATGGTCTTAATCCGAGAGTTGATGAGTGGGGTGGTGTTGAGGGTTTGTTGATAACGTGGTCGAGAAGAAGGGTGTCATTCCCAAGACATTGGCGAATGGCGACCTTGAGGGCATGACAATGCTCCGTGTCGTGCCCAGGCGTGTGATGATACGCATAAATGCGAGTGTCATCGAACCATGGTGGTTTAGGTCTGAGAGATTGATATTGGTGAAGAGGCGGGAGGTCGATACGAGATGACTGTAACAAGTGCCGTAAGAGCAAGACATATGAACCTGCTAACGGGTCTGGATGCTTAATTGCAGTGAGAGTTGATGACGTCGATTTGAGAGGTGAAAGAGGCATAGGTCGAAGGTTCAGATGAGATGTATGTCTGATGGGATGAGGAAGTAATGGAGGCGATGTGCCTCTGTGAAGGATGGGAGTGGGAAGCACTCCTATTAAAGTGGACGGATGCGGGCCCAAGATTGAAGGTAATGACGAAGGTGGGGGAGGAGTTCTCCGATGTGGTCTAGTAGCTTTCGTGTGTTTGGGTCGAAGGCCACCGTTGTGCGAGGTGAGGTTAGATGTGGGTTTGGGTTTGGATGTGGACGAAGGTGAGTGAGATGTAACAATCTCAGGCAAAGGACAAGAGGAAACCATGACTGGGTCTTCCTTAGTTGAAACGGGTGGAGAGACTGGTTCTTCTCTTGGTGGAGAAGAAATAAGAAAGTCTGGCTCCTCAAGTGGGTAGAGGGCATGAATGATCGTGCCTTCTACTTGTAGTTGAGGAGTAGGTAAGGTAGGGTCTTCGGATGAAGGTGGGCTTAATGGCGTTGATGTGGTCAAAGCATCCTCCGATACAAGAGAGGTAGATGGAGGACTAGTAGGAGAAGGAGGTTCTTCATCCTTTAATGGAGGAGGTTGGTCAAGGACAAGAGGCAAGATAGTGCTAATCGTGTGAATGTCATGGTCTTGAGGGTCATTGGTCGAAGTCTGGACGTTGTTTTGAGTAGGCGGATGATTCGGAAATGGTTGTTTGAAGATGTCAATATGTTGGTTAGGAGGGGCATTCGGGTTATCTAGAATAAGATCCCCCTTGTCGATCATGTCTTGGACGATGTTCTTAAAAGTTTTGCAGTTTTCCGTGTCATGGCCCTTAACATGGTGGAAGCTGCAGAAGTCATGCTCCCTATACCACGCGGGAATAGCGTGTGAGGGATCGAATTATGGAGGAGGTCGGGCTTGAGGGAGATTGAGGGTCCCCTGTTTGAGAAGCTTGTCTAGCACAGATGCATATGATTCTTCGAGAGGAGTATATCGCCGCTGTACGTATCTTTGCTGGAACTGGCGAGTAGCGCTCTGAGATGTAGATGGCTCAGGCTGATTGGTCGAGGAGGATGAAGGTCTGACAACCACGACATTAGCTGAAGCCTTGGATTTAGAATTGGATGATGATGGCTTGGCAAAGGAAGAGTCATTGGTTTTAGAGCTGGGATTCTTGTTCCGCAACTTGACTTTATTCTCCTCGATGGCACGCAACTCAAGTTTGTGAGCCATCATGAAGGCTTCGTCAAAAGTGCAGAAGGTTTGAACCCTCAGGGTGGAAGAGATATGTCTAGCACGGGCTTGGGAAAAGAGTTCAATAAGCTCAGCCTGGGGTAAGGAAAAGGAGAGTTGATTGATAAGGCCTCTCCATCGAGCTACGAAGTCGGCTATGGACTCGTCCTCGAATTGCCTGATAGAATAGAGGTCTGTGATTGAGACCTTCTTGGTTATGTTGATGGAAAAGTGATTGAGGAAGAGCTGAGCCAATTGTGTGAATGAGAAGAGAGAATGGCTAGGAAGGGAGATGTACCAGTCAAGTGCAGCACCTGAGAGAGACATAGGAAACATGCGTAAGAGTAACGCATCGTCATGGCCAATGAGGTAGCAGGCATGTCTGAATGCCCGCAAGTGTTGTTGTGGGTCTTCCTTGTTTTGAAAATGAGAAAACTTTGGAAGCTCCCATTGGCTAGGATAGGGTCTGATTGGGACATAAGGATGAATGGGCTTGTTACAGATCTGCTCGTATGAAAGAGTGTTGTGCGAGCCAGAAACAAAGGTCTCAAGACTGGTCATCTTGTCCATCAGCATTTTGATGATGTCTGCCGATGGATTGATAGGTTGTGCGCCCCCTAAGTTGTAGGGTGCTTGGAAGAGGCTAGAGGAAGTATGCGACATAGTCGGTTGTATAATGTATGGATGACTAATCGCAGGGGCAGACATGGAGGCTAAAGGTGGTTGGGTGGAAGACATAGTTGGGCCCATTGTCGCCACGAGAGGTTGAACTGTGGTAACGGGGGCCAAGGGGTAAGAAGCCACCCTGGTGTTGATAGGGGCCAGGGTAGGCGGAATAGAGATGATAAGGTTTTGAAAAGGAGTGGATAGCGGTTGAGGGGGTTGAAGTTGACAGGGGGCTGGAACCCCGGTGGAAGTGGGCCCAATGATAGAGGGAGAGACCACACCTGGAGGATTGGTCAAAGTCTGGTCGGTGGTCAAAGCGATGGCTTGGGTGTCTGAAGGTTGAACTATGGATGTTGTCGATACAGCCATAGTCGCGGCAAGGGAGGTTGGCATTCCATAGATTGGATTGCCCAAGGAGTCTCGCGTTCGGCTATGCGCGAGATAGTGTTGCAAGGCCTTGACGTTGAGGTCCAAGAATCGCTCGAAGTCTTGGTCCCCTTCTTGGATAATGGGAGTCTGCGGCGGGGTTGGACGAATGGGAGTTCCTTCAGTCTCCGAGTTGAACTCCATTGTAGGCTTGGTCACGGACGGGGTGGACAGAAGTGGTTGATGGCTAGCGTGGTTGACAAGAGCTTTGGCTTGGCTGCGAGTCAAAACCATGCAAGGCAAAGAAGGTTCAGGTCTCAGGAACTGTGTTGCTCAGTTTCAAAAAACCAGGATGGAGTTTTTGGCAAAGAAAGGACAGGTTTCAGGCTGCTGGATTTTGAAAAAAAAAGGACAGTGACAGAGACTGACGTCGGTTTAAAAACCGATGTCGGTAATAAATGTGGCCGATGTCAGTCAGATAACTGATGTCGGTAATAGATGAAGCCGACGTCGGTAGAAGAACCGATGCTGGTGACAGGGAAGGCTGACGTCGGTGGCAGAACCGATGTTGATGACTGTGTCTTCCAGAGAACCAAAAGGTTTGAAGATTCTTGGAAAAAAAAAGAAGAAAACGTCCTCACACAATCAAACAAACAGATGAGAAGAGGAAAATAGAGAGAGACAGACAAGCCTAAGCGATAAATCCTAGGAATTAACCTTAGAAATTGTGGCTTATGCCTTAGATGAATGTTTGGGGAGATTGGCTGAAAAATGGGTCCTAGAAGAAGGCAGTCTAAAGATGGTTTCAGGTGTTGTTTTAGGTGCTCAAAGATCTGTGTTAGGGTCTGGTACATGGCCTGGTGCTAAGGAGCAAGCTCCCCTCACTTCACGATTCCAGTGGTTAGCTGGTCTCGCTTAGCCAAGATATACCTCGCCTAGAGTTTATCCTCCACCAGAGAACGGAGTGGGCTTCCCCCTTGGTGATGAAATCCAAGTAGGGTCACCGGGACGGGTAAGGTATCCGCTGGGGGATGAAATCCCAGTTGGGCCTTGTCTCAAGTATGTTTTATGTTTGTTTAGTGCATGTGGTTTGGTAGTGTAACATCAAGTGTCTATGGTTCATTCAATATGCGTCTAAGTTACTAGATGTGGACTAATGCAAGCACAAGCAGAAATGAAAGTGCAATACGTTTTAATGCCCAAGTCAAAATGTGATGTTGGTTATGAAGACAAGTTTTGAGAAAGGGTTGAGAGTATGATGTTTAGACTAGTCTAGAATGCAAGGAAGAAAGATTCATTTTAGTCCTGCTTATAGTGTCATTTGGAATAGAAGAAAGAGACAAGAGGGAAGGAGCCTAAATGCACCTAAATGAATGAAAAGGAAAAGGAACCCAGGAGGAACCTAGGATCCCACCGGGCATGCCAGAATGTTTCTTGAGCTAATTCGCTTTTGGATCTAAGAGAAAGAAGAAACTAAAAAAGTAATGGACAAGGCATGGGAAGTACCTGGATAAAGATTGCGCACCGTAAATCTAGACGCTTGTGAGTACTCCTCTTTGGCTGTGGAGGAATGACACCTGCAACGAAAATAAACTTGGACAAGAGGATGTTAGATAGATAAGCAGTGGGTTGCCAAGCGAAAGCTTGTTCCCAGAAGTGTAAAAACTTCCTTAAGGGAGGTCAACCCACAGATAACAGACAGATAAAGACTAAGAAAATGTAAGATGCCAGAATATAGAAGTGATAAACAGATTAGAAATGAAAGAAAACACCAATGATTACCTGAAAGGAGCAGTCGGGCTGATGACAGTCGCCGAGGTCAAAAATGTTGCCAGCATCGGTTAAGAGGTCTGCCGACGTCAGTTATCCTGCCGACGTCGGTCGGGGAAGTGACCGGCGTCGGTCGGGGTAGTAGCCTGTGGTCGGGTCTGGGATGTGTTCTGGACTGTGGACAGGTCCGGGATGCTAAGAGGGTCGAGACAGAGTTTGGGGACGGGTCTGAATGCTCTGTGGAGTGATCTTGCCCTGCACAGGGTCTTTGTTGGCAAGAGGGGGATGAGGGAGTTGTCTGGAATTGGTATGAAGAGTGGGACAATGTGAGAGGAGGATGGATAGAGTACAGGTCCTGAGAAGGCTTTTCAGCCTCTCAGGGGGAAGGATGGAGGGAATAGGAATAGCAGATAACTGATAACTTAAAGAACAGAATCAATTAACAGACTTGCTTACCTTTTGCTTGTTGAATGAAGAGTTGAAGAAGCTGTTGTTGAAGGCACAGAGGATTCTGCAAGAAGAGAACTCTGATGAAGAACCTTTGCACCTGTTGCTGTTGCTATACGAGGTCCAAATGGAGACAAGACGAATGCTAAAACACCAAGAGAGATCTGTTTGCGAGCTCAAGGGTCCAGGGGGCTGCAACGGATGCAGAAAGGGGTAATGAAGGATGCCGACACCGGCAGTTTCACCGACATCGGCCGAATGTTCGCCGACGTCGGCGGTCGCAGAATGGGGACAGAGGCTAAAAATAGCCTCTGCCCATTCTTGCATGCCGCCGAGCGAGGGGGGATGGGAAGAACGGTCACGAGGATGCCAAAATGGGCATGGGGGGAAGATAATGAAGAGATTTGGCCTAATAAATGCTAGGGGGAAGGTGGAGGGATTCAAGGGAGGATCCAAGGTGGCAAGGGTAGGGTGGAAAGGGGGCCAAGGTCAAGGGTTAGGATAGGGGTTTAAGGCCAAGGGGGGAGGACCAAGGTGCAGACACGTTTGCAGTGTCTACAATTATAACTAGAGTTTTATTTTTGTAAGCATGGGATCTTATTTATATACCCATAAGGGATGTATTGTAATTAAGCAAGAAGGCAAGTAAAAGCATTGAAGCTAGCAAGGTCAAGGAGATCAACTGAAGCATTCAAGGAGGGATAACAACTCAGGCTTTAGAGTTGTTGTGTTGAGCAAGAGAGAGAGGGAAGAAGGTCTTGAGGTGTGGCAAGCCTTTGAGGTGGAGGAAGAAGTGGCATCTTCCTTATTGTATTTTCTTCTAGTAATATTTAATACAAGAGTGTGTATTATCTCTCAAATTCTTTGTTGTCTCAAGTTTCTAGCTACTTTATCATTATGGTATAATTCTGTGTTTAATTACATATAAGAAAGTAATCAATTGTGCTCTAATTGGTAGAGCTAGAGATCCCCTGACAAGTGGTATCAGAGCTACGATTTGTAGGAAGTAGGGTATTGTTTTTTGATTACAGGTTATTCACAGGGTTTTCTGATTGAGTGGGAGTTCAGCAATGGCAGAAGAAAGTAGACTATAAATGGAGAAGTTTAACGGCAATAATTATCAACATTGGAGGATGCAGATTGAGGACTATCTATATCAGAAGGATTTGTACTTACCATTGGGTGGGGTTGCATGCAAGCCCACAGATATGAAGGATGAAGAATGGAACGTTCTTGATCGAAAGGCTCTCGGTTCCATAAGGTTGAGCCTTGCATCATCTGTGATTTCTAGCTTATCACAGTGCAAGACAACATAAGAGTTGATAAAGTCCTTGGAAAATTTATAAGAAAAGCCCTCGGCTTCTAATAAGGTATATCTTATGAAGCAGCTATTTACTTTGCAAATGCAGGAAGGTGGATCGGTACATACTCATCTCAGTGATTTCCATGGTTTGGTAAACCAACTAGCTTTAGTCAATATTGTTTTTGATGATGAGGTAAAAGCTCTCTTAATCTTATGTTCTTTGCCTAAAAGTTGGGATGGTTTGGTTATGGCAGTAAGTAATTCTGCATCTGCTTCTAAAATCTTAAAAGTTGATGATGTTGTGAGTGTGATCTTGAATGAAAAAACATGTAGGAGAAGCACAGGTGAATTATCAGGGAATGCTCTAAGTGCAAAAAGTAGGGGATGGTAAAGGGAGAAGGTTGAGTAAGGGAAATCAAGGTCAGGAAGGAGATCTGAGTCCAAAGGTATTACCTACTAGTTTTGTGGAAAGAAAGGACATACGAAGGAGTGTTGGTTGAGAGATAAAGAGAATCAGCATGTAGGTATGGAAGAAGCAAAGGATGCAAATATTGTGATGCAGGATGCTCTCATACTTTCTTCGGATAGTCAGGTAGGATCATGGATTTTAGATTTTGGTTCATCTTTTCATGCATCCCCAAACAGAGATTTGTTCTATGAGTATGAACAAGGAGACTTTGGAGTGCTCTATTTAGGGGATGGTACACCTTGTCAGATAGTTGGCAAAGGGAAAGTGCAACTGAGATTACAGATTGACAACACATGGGTGTTGAAAGAGGTCATGCATGTTCCAATTCTGAAGTAGAGTCTGATTTCTATAAGAAGGTTGGGAGATGAGGGATGCACAATAACCCTCACAACAGATTCTTGGAAGATTACCAAGGGAGCACTTGTTCTAGCAAGAGGTAAGAAAGTAGATACTCTTTATCTATCTACTTGTATTACTGATTCTACTTCTGGTGTAGATTCGAAGATGTGGCCTAATAGGCTTGGTCACAAGAATAGGAAGGGAACAGAAGTTCTTGATTCAAAAGGTATGTGTTCAAATTTGGAAAGCACAGATACAGTTCATTGCAGAAAGAGGAAATTTGATGCTTTTGATAGGAACAAAGAAGCCTTGGTGTTTATGGAGGAGATGAAGGACAGAGATCAGTCACAGGGGCTAAATAAATCTAAGCAGGGCAGCATGGACAGAGGTTTGATCCAAGAAGAGCTCGCAGATGAAAATTTCATCACTTATAGGAACACACAGACACCGACGTCGGCCGCTTGGCACCGACGTCAGTCATCCAGATACCGACATCGGTCATGTGCAGACCAGCAGGGTTGGTAGGTCAGATAGGAGAAGTTTGACATTGGTCATAAGGACCGACATTGGCAGGAGGGACACCGGTGTCAGCCAGGGAAATGATGTCGGTAGTCAGGGTCAATGCAGGGAGCCGACATCAGTCAGGAGCAGACTGGGAGATGGCCTAGATCGGTCATTGGAACGGATGTTGGGTGAATTAATAAGTCTCAAACACCCATGTGGAGGTCAAGAAAGGTATGTGAACCTCATATTCATTGTTCACCTTCTTTATATTGCTTACTGATAGTCATGAACTAGGAAGATGGAAGAAGCAATGCAAGTAGAATCCAGAAATAGTGGGAGCTTGGCATGGATGAGGAGTGTGAGTCCTTGGAGAACCAAACAGGTATTTGTTGGTAGTGTTGTCAGTTGGAAGGAAGCACTGGATAGAGAGATGGATTCCCATTTTAGAGAAGAGAGTGGATGGACATATGAGACAGAAGGCTATGGTATATGGTCTTGATTATGCTGCAGAACAATGGAGGTTTGACCATTGTATTATCTTTACCAGGTTGGATAATATTAGCTAAATTATCCTATTACTGTATTGTGTTACTTGTTGTAGGGTTTCATATACAGGGAGTTTTTTGAGCTAAGGGTAGAGTTGGTTTAGAAGTATGTCATGGAGAATTTGGGAGCAGCAAAATTCTTATGGCATAAGATACAGGTATTGCATCATAGGTTTGTGTGGTGGTTGGTCTTCAAGAGTGACATTGAAGAGGGATACAGAGCCTAAGGAACAAAATACATGGTGTACAGGTATAGATACAAGTTGCAGCTATTTATCTCCAAGTGGGAGATTGTTAAGGTGTGGAGCTAAAAGCTTCAACTGTTTGCAGACACAAGAAAAGGATGCTAAAGAACCAGAGCCACCGGCATCGGCAGTATGACCGACGTCGGTCAGATGCAGTGGAGAAGGAGACCGGTGACGGCAGGGAGTTGGCCGACGTCGGCAGCACCAGACTAGCAGGGACCGACGTCGGTCGCCTGTGTATTTTCGAAACTGCTGTTGATGAACAGTCAGTTACGTGAAGCGAGTGTTTGCATGTCAAGCGACTAATTATAGTCACGAGCTGCATGTCTAATTATTGTAACTAGAGTTCTATTTTTGTAAGCATGGGATCTTATTTATAGACCCATAAGGCATGTATTGTAATTAAGCAAGAAGGCAAGTAAAAGCATTGAAGCTAGCAAGGTCAAGGAGATCAGCTGAAGCATTCAAGGAGGGATAACAACTCAACCTTTAGAGTTGTTGTGTTGAGCAAGAGAGAGAGGGAAGAAGGTCTTGAGGTGTGGTAAGCCTTTGAGGTGGAGGAAGAAGTGGCATCTTCCTTATTGTATTTTATTCTAGTAATATTTAATACAAGAGTGTGTATTGTCTCTCAAATTCTTTGTTGTCTCAAGTTTCTAGCTACTTTATCATTCTGGTATAATTCTGTGTTTAATTGCATATAAGAAAGTAATCAATTATGATCTAATTGGTAGAGCTAGAGATCCCCTGACATTGAATTTATATACATACATCATACTAATTCCCACTCTTCATTTCATGATCAACTTATATCTTCTTAGTAGGCATGGCTTCAAGAGGAGTAGTTTCTTGTTCCTTAAAAGATTGAGTCCAATAGAAGATTGTTCCATCCTTCAAGAGTTCATGTGTTTATCCTAATTGGTTGATATGATGATAACTCATATTTATTATTTCAAACATGTCATCATGGAATTCATATGCCTCTTGAAAGGAAAAATTTAAAAAGTTACCTTTTCCTTACATACTCATTGAGTATCAAGGCTACCTTCTCCATTTTTGACTAGATCATAGCCTCCTTGAAGAAGAGTATAACCTACTCCAATGACTATAAATAATTCATAAAAAGGATTATTATAGAATTTTTATTTCCCACATATGATGTCTTAGATAGTGATGGAATAACCAATGATTATTTCTTCTTCTTTGGTAAAAGGAAAACATTCTTCCATATCAACCTAATCAAAAGTTTCAACACAAGAAAGCACTTAGTCAACACTTAAGACCTCTTGAGGGATATCAAGTTGTATCTCAATAACCATAACATAAATTTAGTTCCCAAGGACAAAAATGTCCTCAATTTATTTCTCCTTCTTGGTGATGTCAAGACTAGGCATTTTGCAATCATGTGACTAAGTCCAATGAGGTTATCAAAGAGCTGAATTTTCTTCAAGAAAGGGTTCTAAAATTTTATCAACCAACTAGTCATATTTATGTTCCCATACCATAGGTACATATAGGAAAATGGTGATAGGGTGAGAAAAAGATGAACTATTTGGTGGAGGTGGAACATAGGACTCAAAATCATATTGAGAATGAATTGTAGGGGATTATTTTGGGAGTTCTTGAGGAAGGGGAGGTAGACCTTGGGATAAAATAGCTTAGTTTTCTTCCTTCAATTTGAAAATAACTTAATTTAAATATGATGTATTTTTTAAAACTCTCTTGAGGAAGATTATATGGAGTGTGTTTAGGCATAGGATCTTCTTTTGGCTCTAAACCTTTTATCACACCTTGACTTAACAATTTCACTCTCAACTCTAACTCTTTAATTTGTTTTGTTAAGTTCTCTTGTAAAAGTCTCTCTTGAATTTTATATGAATAATAATGAGGATAAGGAGTATAAGAGGGATAACATGGAAGACAAGAGGTCTCTTAAGGAAGGGTGAGAGGGGCTTGCATAAGATCAATCTCTTTCTCAATTTCACACTCTTTATCTAGGATTTTATCCTCTTTCTTTCCCCATGATTCCAATACCTTATTCAAGATTAATATTTTAGTATTAGGAGTCTATTATTGAGGTAGTGTTGAAATTTAAGGAGTGGATGAAGTGTCTAATGAACTTGGGATCTCATTAAGCTTGGGTTCTCCACCTTATCTTCAACTTGGGATTTAATATCTAAAAGTATCTTCTTGAGGTGGGGATGTAATGGGAGAGGGGAAATGAGGATTAAATTACACTTCCTTTGATAATGATATGGACTATTTCATCTTCTTATTTTCTAACTCAATATTCGTATCAAGAGTTGTCTCAAAAATAAGGTTTGTATTTCCAACTCTCTCTTTCAACTGATTGGGAAAAAGATGACTTTGGTAAGCTTAATTGGGTTCATGAGTAGGGGTCAAGTAGGATTGATATCAACCTTGGAGAGGTGGATATGAGGGATGATAAACCTAGTGAGGCTGATCCTCATGAATTCTTAGCCTATCTTCTAAAGATGCAATCAATCCACCCACTTCGAGCATCTCACATTTAAGCCTTTGCCAATTTTCTCTCTCGATAGGTGCCCACTCTATTTTAACCAATTCTAATGCATATCTCACATTATTAATGAGATAAATAGGAACATATTGACCATGTATCCTTAGTTTATCAAACTATATAATGTACTTCTCATATCCCAAGAGAGTTTTCTTGAAAGTAGAAATGGACTGATTAGAGAAGTGACTAGGTTGACTAGGAGGAGCAAGGTATTGAGAAGGCTGGTTATAGGACTGATACAACTCATGAAAAGGTTGATAAGGGTAATATTTGAGCTGGTATGGATCATAGACAAGGTTGATGAAGATCATATAAAGGTTGATTATTAATTTTATAAGCTTGATATACCTCACCAATTTGTGTAAAACAATACTCAACACCATAATTAGCCGTGAAAACTTCATTGGGAAGTAAAAACACAAAGAAAAATCACCAATAATCTTCAAAAGGAAAAATTGGGATGCTTGATCAGCTGATGTAACTTTAGAGTCACCATTGATGCTTGGATATATTCCTCTAAAGGCTGATTTGTTGAAAGACAACACCAAATATCTTTCAACTTCTTGGATAATGAGTCCCATTAGGTGTGCTAAAAATTGTTGTCACTTGGATTTGCACCCTTTGAGGAGATTTCTCATTTTTTTTCATCCAAATGACATAATTGAAACACCTATAGGTTATGTGCGAGCCTAAGAATGAGTTTAATATCTAGATAGGGCTAACTCCCTTGATTTAACACTTTTGGATCACTACTACACCTATGTTTGTAATGAAAAGGGAGAGATGCAAATAAAAATAAACTATCCTAAAGGAGGTGATACACCAAATTTATTGATGACTACCAACCAACTACATGTCACAAATGAAACTAAGAGACCAAATAAAAGAGATGAAAATAAAAATAAACTATCTTAAAGGAGGTGATACACCAAATTTATTGATGACTACCAACCAGCTACATGTCACACATGAAACCAAGAGACCAACTAAACATAAAATTCTCTAATATGAATCTTCTCACATCAATTTTTCATTATGAGGTTGTGATGAATGTTTAGGATAGGAGGACTAGACAAGAGGCCTATGATGGCACTATTTGAATAAAATAACTCACTCAAATTGATACTTCATAGAACACTTCACATGACTTGCAAGAAGAAGCTTTAAAACTACAAATAGGTGGGAGAATGAGATAACAATGTTAAGAAAACAATAATCATCACTAAGAAAGATCTATCATTCAAGTTAACACACTAATAATAGTCATAAAATAGGTAAAAATTAGTTTTATTTATTGATCCATGTTATGAAAATGAGCATGGATTCACCATACTCAGGTGGAGCATAGTTTACAAAGGCTAAAATGGCTAGTTCTTATAGAACTTGAGAGAGAGAGAGAGAGAGAGAGAGAGAGAGAGAGAGAGAGAGAGAGAGAGAGAGAGAGAGAGAGAGAGAGAGAGAGAGAGAGAGAGAGAGAGAGAGAGAGAGAGAGAGAGAGAGAGAAAGAAAGAGGAGAAGAAATAATTCTAAAGGTCACAAATACACTTGTAAAGCTAAGAGAATGATTTACATGTGCATGAGAATGGAATTTTAAATAATCATGCAAAATTAGAAGAGGCAAGTTGCACCCCAAGTTATGAAACTCTTGAAATGTGGTGTGAAACTCCCTTTACTAGCTCAAAAAACTGCCTTCATGATTTAGACCTATTTGAGCATCCAAAAACTAACTAGGAATAGGTATAATGATTTTAATAGGATGTAATGGATGCAAAAATGCTTATCCATGCATTGGTTGCATTCTTATTCATTTATACTCTTATGGAAGTGATACATCACTGCCTACACTTAAATAAAACTCCTCTTTCACACACCCCTCACACTTGGAATCAATATTAGCTTTATTTTTCCATGAAAATACTGAAATGGATTGGATGAAACTTGGAAAGAACCTCCATGGCCTTAGAGGCATCATAAACACCTCTAAAATGTTTCCACTTGAAGTTTTCACACTTCTCACCATCGTGTTCACTATGCCATTTTTAACTGGTTGAGATGAGACCTCTAATATAAAGACTTAAGAGTTTTTATGAATCATTAAATGTAAATGGGGATTTATTTTAAGTCTCTATATTCCTCCCAAAGTTGATTTCATCTCTTTGAACCTCCTAGATTCTGTACAATACATAAAATATTCAAGAAAACCCTATTTTGTACTCCATCCATATAATTCTGTATATTTAAAAAGTATGGGGAGTATACTGAGAGAGTATCATATAAAATAAAATCATAATTATAGGAAAAATATGCCATTTGGATTTACTAACTACTCCATTTTCTCAAACTAGTCTCTAGCAAGGGTTTTGGTGAGTCTAGGCCTATTTTACCATTCTAAGGTTCATTCATAAAGATTAGACATTGAAGTTGTGAAAAAAAATCCATAAGTAAATTTATAGGATCCTTTTCAACTTCTCCAAACTCCTTGAGTTTCCATGCAAATCACCAAGAGAGATATGAGCTTCCAAACTTCTCTTATTGATCTTTTCCTTTCATTTGCATAGGCCTAGTGTTGTCTTTGAGCTCAATAATAAATTAATTATGATTTATCTATAAAAAAAATAGATTTAAAACCTATATTATTATCCCATAAACATTATATAATATTTTATAATTCATATCTAAGGCTATAAGTGTAAGTGACTTTCCATTTGGACACTAGGACAAAACTTTGCCCTTTGGGCTTGACTGTAACCATTGTGGTCTAGACCACCTTATTGAATTTAATATTTTTATGATTGGTTATTAATGTTACCCTAGGTTTTTTACAGCTTATATAACATCTATTCAAGGTTTAATCATCTCCTGGTTCACTCTTTCATCCTCATTCCTCAAGACTGTAGTGTTTATGCACAAAGGGAGTGCCCTCTATATGAGATAAAATAAAGGGAGCTTACCCTATTTAATGATAAAAAAAGTGTTTGAGGATTCCTTAAAATTGAAAAATATGATTCATACCAAAATATATCCCTTGGTCAGGTCATTTGACCCCTCAACTCTTCCAAAACCTAAAATAGACCCCTAAAAGGTTGACTATGTGTAGGCTTTCTACCACAAGGACTATGTAATGCATTATAGAGTCTCTTATATGCATTATTTACATATTATGATGGTATTAAAATGATATAATTACCATAATTAAGGTATTAAAATCTTCATTTATCCATAAAATCTCTCATGTACCCTTTTATACACTTGAACTTAAAAGGTTGTGTGCAAGATTTGACTGTGTTTTATATTTTTCTCCCTCAAGAATAACCCCTTTAGGTTAAATTTCATGGATTAATATTTAAATAATGTTAAAATACATTTATTATAGTCCCTTAGGGTCATTATACATTTTTTGGACCTATTTTTTTTCATATTTATGCTATATCCACATTAAAAAAACTCAATTTTTACTCTTTGCCCCTCACAGTTAACTACAGTTGACTATGTGGGGTCCTATAGATGGATTTAATCCTTGAAAAATATGTAATGTAATCCATATTAACTATGTGAATGTATTTTTAAGAGACCTTCTATCACCAACATTGGTATATCCATTCTCAAGCCTTTACCATGGGTGATATAGGGGTTAACAGTTAGCTGTAGTTGAGTAGTTCAAAAGAAGGGACACCTGTAGGTGTCTGTAGGATCTAAAACACTAATTATCATATTATTTAAATTAAAATTTGATCATATTTATTATATTAAACTATATATAACATTTCAAAAATGGAGGCAAGTTCTAATACCACAAATTTGGGTGAAGGGATCTCTTTATAGTTTAGATCCTATAGATGACACTGAAGGAATTTAGTGTTCAAATGGAAATTTTGAAAAGCTCAACTACTACCTTCCCTTACTCTTCTTCCCTCCATATTTTTCATGGATTTTTTATTATGTAGGGGATACAAGGTATACCCATCAATATTCATCAAATTCATGTTAACCTTGTTATATTACCTTCACCAAAATGCCTTAGGCCTTTGTTCCATATTTTTAGGGAAATGATCCTTGAACACACAATCATTGCCCTTATGGTGACCTACATTTACATTTGTTAATTTTGAACCTCAAGTATATAAATCCTGATCTAAAACACATACTAGGACTTCAAAAATAGTTTCAAACTACTAAATATTCTCTATACAAGGACTTCCATATCTCCGCTAATGCCACCTATAGGTGTTCATTATCACATATAGGTGAGAATGCACAACTATAGGTAGTGAGTGATGAGTGTGAAAATGCACTATTTTTTAATCTTTCATGAGTTTTACACCTATCTCAAGTATTTAAAATATACTATTTTCTTTATCAATACTCCCTTCCAACATGATTAGTCTTTATGAGAAACCTATAGATGAGCATTTTCATATATGTAGGCAATAGTGTAGAATTTTAGGAAATGAGTAAGACATGCATATTTATGATCAAATATAGGTATTATAAAGGCCCAAATGGTATATTATGATATCAAATATCTTGATGCAATATTCCACACCTCACTTAACATTTGAAACCTTCCAATCACCTGTAACTGCACATTCCAATGGTAGGCTGTATGGAGGTATTGTATATGATTGCAACAGTCCTTTTTTACACTCTTTGGAAAGTATAAAATTGTTTTTTCCCACTTATAAATACATTTAAATTATCATGAGACCTTAAATACACCTAATTTATCATTATATATATCTTCATACACGTGACTGCAAGTGAGAAAGAGTAAGGAGTTGACTATGAGCATGACAAATATGTTTGATTAAATTATGAAGTTATGAGACATGAAAGTTTAATAAATGTATGGATTTATGATAAAAAACATGGAATTAGGTGGTACCTATGGAATTGAAACATGGAAAACACAATTTCCCATTCATACGAAGTCATTGCATAGATTACAACCTTTTGCAAGTAGTGAACTTGACTACCATTCCACTTGGAACATCAAATTGAAAACTAAACTAATTATCCCTTGAGATATTTAAAAAAAATGAAAATAATAATGGAAATCATGATAGGATGGAGTCAACATCATATGGAATCAATATAAATAGTTGGATTTAATCCAAACCAAAGCAAAACTTTCATGGTGCATAGATTGGCAAGTAGATTAGATAGATTAATTTCATAGGAATGGTTAATAAAGCACAAGACACTATTAATCTAAAATAATATGTAAAATGGAAGTTGAATGAGTGTAAAAGGCACCCCCAGGATCATTTTTACTAAAACCTCTTTTGTTGACTATACCAAGGATAAACCTGAGGGCCATTCTTATTTGCCAAGCCTAGTGGAAGAAGAGAGAAGCAATTTTATTTATTTATTTAAGCTTATGATCAAAATAATAATTGGAGTAAGTGTATGTAATATCAATGGATACTCATAAAATTTCTTCAACTATAGGAGTTCATATAATTTTGCACACCTCATTAAATGCTCATTTTTCTAAGAAAACTACCCTTTTTCTAAAGAACCTACCACTTTTCAATTATAAATAGTTACTTCAGAATTATTAGGATACATGGGGCATGAAATCATCCTTTTAAACATTAAAATTTCCCAAGGATTTTGTATAAATCATTTAATGCTCTATTTTGATCCCCAAAATGACTCAAAAAGACATAAATGTTTAAAATGACCAGGACTAAGGCTAATATGACATAAAATGACCTATAATACACCTTATCACATAATATTAGACCCTTAAAATACCTCAAAATAAAAAATTTACCTATATGGGTCCTAATTTGACCTACAAGGTCAATTTTGGTCAACATTACGTTTGTATACATAAATGGTGTCGTACTAACATAGACAGATGCAGTAGTAGATGACCCACTAAGTGGATTCATAAATGTAAATATAGGCTAAGTAAGATAAAATAATGCACCTATAGATCATGATGATGAAGGAACCTCCTGTAATAAAAAAATTACATATATATTATTCAATTTATGTGTAAATTAATTGTTAGCTTTTAAATTTACAAATAAGACTTAAATTTAACATGAAATTTATATAAAATATAACTACACGTGTGTAGTGACCAATGTGTGTGAAAAAAATTCATCACTCAAGAGTATATCATCCAATCCCTCTAAATCACCACCATTTTCATCTAAAGGTTCAATACATATAATAACAAAAGATCTATAAGGGTGGGCTTGGATACACACACTAGGTGGAGTATCTCCAACATCACTCTTTGAAAGCCTACTTATATGTTGAAAAAGTATATTAGTAAGTATGATAAACACATGTAGAGTGTTGATTTCCATAAAATCATTCACTACATAGGGAATCTAAAGATGAAGTTCTTTTTAGGTAGGGATACTTTTATGATGATTAGTCACATAATGTTCACTTGGTTAATCTTGTGTAGAGCCTCTCCCTTGGCCTTGAAACTCACCATAGTCAAAATGGTTTGGAATCTTATTGAGAAAAAACTCACAATAGAGTTTCCTCAAATATATATTGAGACCTTATTATTTTTACATGGTGCATAATCAAACACCATCCACCATCAGTCTATAAATTAGATTTAATCAAGTTATATTAGCATCGATGGATTGGGAAACATTTAGTGGTAAGTGGAAATGGTGCATTAGTGGATGGGTTGATGAATAAGGCAAAATTTTTATCTTTTGTTATATCTTTATTCTTCACCTCTTATGTTGATAATTTTTAGCATAGTAATCCCTACATGTATCCTTATATGATTCTCATCTATCAATTTGACTTGTTATCGAGTCAACTTGACCTAATATCAATTCTAGGGTATTGGATAGATACGTGCGATGGGTGTTGGTATAAGTGGGGTCCTTTATTCTCATAATTATTTATTCAATTTTAGTTTTGTTTTACACTATATGTGAAGCTAGATCCTCCTAACTATTTTGGGGATCTTGTGGAACTATATGAGGGATAAGAGGGTTACGAGGAGGGTTAGGTGGAGGGTTTGGAGGAAGGTTAGTAGGGTAGTCTCTTGCACTAAAGTGGGATATTTAAAAACATAATTTACCAATTAAATAATGAAAATAACAAAAAAATACAAAAAATATGGTTATTAGGCTTAATTTTTATCATTGACTTCCTCTCCATGGTGGCATTGTCAATGTGGCAAGGTTTTTAGATTTACAATGAAGATTTCATGGTAGGAGAAAAAATCATAGAAAAATGCAATCATGTGATAGCACAAACTTGTAGATAAAAATGACAATGAGATGTTTAACATTTTTGGGGTTTAGGGTGGGGACAAGTACGTGTATGCATTTATAGTGTTATAAACATGTATGTGTTCTTCACATTATAAACATGTACACATTATAATTCACATGAATTATGGATTGGTATCCTAAGTCTAGAATTAAAATAATGCATACACATTATGGACATAACACGTATGTATTATGTTCATAATGCATACACATTATGGGAAATGTCCATAGAATTGTCCTCCAACTCTATGCACATATCTAGGGAGTTAAAATTACATAATACTCCCTTTTAATGGAAAATTACTTCAAGAAAGAAAGAAAGAATATAAGGTGTAATTAAAAGTCACAAGGAAGATAGTGTGATCACCAAACATCTCTAATAATCCTCTTTAGACAATGAAATCGAACTGAAATGCAAGAAAGACAAATAAAAAGGAGAAATGACTTATGAAACCATGTAAAAAAAAATAAGATAACACCAATATTTAAAGCTAAGTATGCTAATATTCTAAAAATACAATCCACATACATAATGTAATGAAATTAGATGTACAACAAGGTAAATTGAGCAAAGATAACTTCCTTCACAAATTGTGAAATCCTATACAAAAATAAGTTATTCAACTAATCAAAGCATATATCATGTGTAATAAAAATAAATGAATGAAATAAAAGATATTTAGTTAACAAAATGGAGAAAAATAAGAACTATCACTTGCAAAAGATATGTGTTGAGAAGAAATCAAAGAAGCATCACATAAAGACACATCAAAGTTTATACAAGATCTATCATGTTTAGGAATCCAAACAATTTTAAATTTAGAGGTAATAGATTTAGTCATTTCCAAACAATGCAGTGTTATGAGTGGATTTACCACAAGATTTTCATAGGTGTAATTTCCAACATTGAGAGAAATGATACCCATGTTTTCCACAATGCACACATGGTTTAATGATTTTGACCAAAACATGAGAGTTAAAAAATGTATAATCAAAGGAAGTTGTATTATAAACCCTTCAACGAGGTGCAAAATAAGATGTTAAATTTACATGAAGATTAGTTGAATCACTAAACTAAGACTTGTATAAGTTACATTAGATTTAGGCAAAATGGGTTCAAGAATGCCATCTTCAAATTTATTAGGACCACCAATAACATACCCCATGAGTAAATTATTTTAAAGTCAAGGTTAGAAACATCATGTTGTGAAGTAATAAAATATTTATGATGTGAAAAAATAAAATTATATGTTTGATTATTTCCAAAAAATGATAATTTGGTGGTTAGAGAGTCAACTAAAAATTACATTTCTCTTAATTTTACAATGTATGAATTTTTCAATAAAAGAATAGTTTTAGTTTTATATTCAAGTTGATATTTTAAAGAAATAATTTAATTGTATTTTTAAAGAGTTTTATGCTTAAGATGATTAATAAATGTACCATATCTACCTTGAGAAGACACATCATATCCACAAAGTTTTGATATAATGGAAATGATAAATTTTTAATGGAACAAAACCACAAGAATTGATTACCAAAAAAAGTAAGAACAATATAACTTGTAAGTCCACACCAAAACACCAAGGTGTATTAACAAATTGTGTTGAAATTTATGTTTTGTCTTTAATAAAAGAATACATTCATTGAGTGATGAGATTTAAAAAAATGTTATAACCAAGATTACAAGATGCTTATGATTAAAAAACATTGTTTACTAGGTTTGAGAGTAAAAGAAATTGAGTGTGATTATATTTTAATACTTATCATTAATTAAAAGATTAACATAAAAATATTTAAAAGGTGCCATTAATGATTTAAAACATGAATTTTAAACAAATTCACTAAGATTAAGTTTCAACAAGAAAAATGTTTAAATAAATTCACAAATTCATACATTAAGATTAGAATTTAAAGTTCCTAAAAAAATGTTAAGTGAAACTTAGAAAAACACAAATAACTAAAGTTACACAAGATAGTGAGAATTACAAATAATTTCAAAGGAATAACATTCAGAGATTAAAAGAAACTTGAAATTATACAGAGAATATTTCCAAATAGGCATCCTATGGACTATGTTAATACAAAAAATGACTACTTAAAGATGTAAATATGTGAATAAAGAAGTAAAAAACATTAAATGTTAATAGACAATTGGTAGAGGGAAAGGTGAGAAAATTACTTAAATATGAGAGAAGTAATGTATAAATAATGAGAGAATCATTGGAAGTACAAATACTATGAGAGGGGGGGGTGAATCAGTTGCCTTAAAATATTCCTTTAATTTCACTTAACGTCTATGAAGCATTCATTCACATACATACATTAATCAATGCATACACAAGCATTTATGAAAGAAACCAAGATAAGAACATACGATATATATGGGAAAACCTCATGAGAAATAAAACCCACTGATGCACAGCTTGTACTATATTCCTATAATCAATGAATCAAAATTTTAGTGAGGCACCAACCCCATAAGGAGCACCAACCCCTCACTAGTCAAGCACCAACTCAACTAGTCCTTTAACACAAGTACCAAATTGCAAGGAGACTCCAACCCCCTAGGTAAATTATCACCAAATAATATACCTTGAACATATGATCACCTTTAAACACCTATTTATCACTCAAATTAAGATGAACTCGTTCTTTTTCTTTTCTCACTCTTCTATCTCTTTCCAATAACCTATTGGGCCTTCTCACTCGACCAGACTTTTCCTTGGTAGAAATAGGTCAAATGGAATTGATCATCACCTATAAAACATAGTTATATATTCATTGAATATTAATCACACATATCTAATTATATTCAATCCCTTTACCTAGTTTCCAAAACTCTATATCATTCTCTCATATGCTCAATATTCTAACTAGTCAAATTAGGCCTATTAGACCTCTTTATACTTGACACTTGATATTACCCATATTGGTTGGTGGATAACATAAAAATACTTGGATAACCATTGGAATAGATCAAAATACATCTTTCATAAGTTAAAAAACCATTACATAGGTCAGTCATTACCCTTAAGGGCTAAAATGACGATTAGGCCTAATAGAGACTTAATGTAATCGAGCCTTCTATAAGCACATGTTTCAATTATACCTCATCATAACACCTTGAGAATATAAAAATTTATTAAAAAATTAATACAAACTTAAATTAAACCCAATTATGAGCTATCTTTATGTCCCCAACACCATTTAGCTCATTTCACTCTTTGAACCACACAATTAGGTCTACTCGAAATTAGGCCTTCTTACTACTAGAAAGTCTATCTTGAAAATATGAATCATAAAATAAAATTTACCACATAATCATAATAAATAGACACATATATATAATATCCATGAAATTATATTAAAAATAATGTTCATTACACTTCATCAAATAGAGCAAAAGACCTATAAATGATCAACTTCATATGCTCACTCAAAACTCT
Source organism: Torreya grandis (assembly GCA_037957365.1). NCBI lineage: Eukaryota > Viridiplantae > Streptophyta > Pinopsida > Cupressales > Taxaceae > Torreya > Torreya grandis. The sequence continues at coordinate 2,584,028 of JARHVA010001243.1, read as the reverse complement.
ATATATGCTTTAAGAACCCAATCAAAATACTTTGAATTTCTACACCTTAATAGAAGTTTTACATGAATAATTTTTTTTAAAAATGAACTTATTTGACCTCATAACTTCAAGAGTATTATATTAATCAAATCTAAGAAAAAGGACTCAAGAACAACATTCTCACTCATACATAAAATATTGCCTGTAACACCAAAAATATAGTCAAGAAGATCAAGTATTAGAACACTTGTGGGAATAATATTATGATATTATAATGGTTTTAAATGAACCATAATAATAATTATATAATATTTTAAAATATTTATTACAAGGTTTAATATCAATATTGGTCTTATAGACCAATCTCACATCTTCACCCTACACAAACTTCAATGTGTTAGATAGATCATTTGAGAACAAACTTTAACATGTTTATGTGCATCAAAAAAAATTATAATAAAATGGTATATGATGTATATGTCTTGAAAAATTACCCCATGCATTTGGATCCATCCCTAATTCTCTACAACCAATCCTTAATCTCTTTCTCACTACTGCCTAGTTTTCTCACTGTCTTGCTCATTAGGCCCTTTTAGCAATAGGACAAATTACATGACTAGTTTATAATATTTTAGGTTTAAAAATATATCAAAAAATTACATGGACAAAAACTAAAAGTCTCACACATCATCCTCCATCCATTTACATGCTTTGACTTGGTCAACCTTGTCCATTACATCAATTTTTTGAGAAATAAGGGTTTTAATGTAGTTTCTACTCACTCTTATGATTAAAAAAAACCACCTAGAGAAAAATATAAGAGTAATTTACATGTTAAAAACACCAAAATATGTCAAACAACTATTCTAATCCATAATCAACTAGATATTTACTATCAGTCATTATAAGCATTTTAGGAGGGTTTCGACTAGTTTCTCTTATTAGCAATCATTCATAAAGGATTTCCAATAAAATATAAAAATATTATAATAAATTCAAGATAATAACCTTACCTAAATTCCATTAAATTATTAGGATCTCATACAAAATTTGCATGTGCCAACAAGTATAAGAATTTCCTTTTCGACTTTGCATTCTAGGCACACATAAAACCTTAACACCAATTTTCATGATTTTTACTTTAGGATATAAATTAAAACTTTTTAAACACACTTAAAACAAAATATTATACCTATTTTATTTATCTCAATATATTTTCACCTTGGGAAATGATCTTGACCCCTCATTAGGCCAAACTAGGTCTCTTTGCTCATTGGGCCTTGAACTGCCAATCAAACTTAGACCTTGATCACACTTTTAAATATATTGTAATATAATCAAAACATAATTATCATGTAAAATTACCTCATAAATTTCTCACACATTTCAAACCATCTTCACACAAGTCTCATATTTCTCAACTCATCATGCTACCTGGTGTATGCCTTCTCACTAGGTCTCTTAAGTAAAGACTAAGCCTCAAAACTTGACCTTGGAAATAATATAAAGGATTATTTGCATATTTATCATGTTTTCACATATTTTTATACTCTTTTATTCATGTATTAACAAAAATCACCAATCTTTACTATGATTTATGCATACACCTTCTCTCAGGTCTACACTAGACTTCTCAAGACACTTAGTACACAATAACAGTTAACCTCACACCATGATCCTAACTTTGAAATGAAATAAATATCATAATAATTAACAAATTTCCTTCAAATTATCTCTCAACATAAATAAAAAAGGTTTCCTTCAAATTTTATCTTGTTAAGAGACTTCTTTGTCACATACCATCTCACCATGTATTGCCTCAACTCTGCCTTTGATATTAATGACATCTTATCTTGAATTTGACATCAATGAAAACAAAAATTATTTAAAAAAAATAATAGGAACATACCTAAAAAATTTACCCCTTTGTCATTGATGACAATATTTACAAAACTGATCAATTACAACTCCCCAAGTTGGATCTACTTCAATACTAACCTTTTTCTCAAATAAGAACTTTCTACCCCTTTGACATTAATGACAAAGGGTCATCTTATTAGACACTATCTGATCTTTGGACCTGAAATAACATAACTTTTCTATTTCAAAAGAACTTAACATAGATTGAGATTACATACCTACTCTTAGAGCATGATTATCTCCCCTTATCTCTATGATAAAATTTAGATATTATCAAGATTGTGACTTGGTTTGATCAAGTCATCATATAAACTCTTTGTGACCACTCTCTTGTGATCAAACTTGTAATAAAATCTAGATTGAACCTTGAATATGAATGCCAATACAAAACTCCCCCTAAGACCAAGCATCCTTCATTCTTATTGCTTACTAGCTAAGTACCTCCATGATCCTGATGGAGTCACTTCTGCTCTAAGAAATTAAAAAATATAAACCCAAGAGCTTCCCTAATATCCATGTCCTTGCTAGGCTGATCTCCCTTCATGATCTTATTAGGCTTGAATAGTTCTTTTGTCTTGATCTCCTTAATCTTCACTTGAACAACAATATGACTTGGTTTATTGGTCTTGAATCCTCAATCAATAATATAAGATGATAGAGAGAATACTTGGCATTATTTTACATCTTGATTATACTCCACCATAGAAAATAGTCCACTTGGACTTGAAGATTGGTCATCAAATTTGGATATCTTAGGTTTCCACTCACTGTCTTGTCTTCTTTCTTGTAATCTAGGAGCCTCAATTTTATTATTTTTCTTGAGAAACCATGCCTATAGTATTTTGTAAAATGACCAACTTTTTGACAGTTAAAAGACACTATTCCTTTTTATGGAAACACAACATGACCCATACCTCTTAAATTATGACTTTCCTCATAGTTCCATGCATATTCATTCTTAGAGGGGCCTTCTACAATGCCTTGTCCTATGTCCAAATAGGTTATATGAATAACAATATACATTTAAAGCGTTAGCATACCTTATATTATTAGGATTCCTGATAGTATTAGCCTTCATTTTGATAACAACCTCATTCTTTTATTGATCATTGGCCTTGATCTCATTAGTCTTCTTATTTTGGTCTCTATTGAAACCAAGGCTTATTTTTTCATTAATAGTCTTTTGACTACTTAGAATGTTATCTAGATAATTGGTACTATTTTCAAACCTCTCAAAGGACTTACCCTTAATTTATTTCTAAACCAACTCATCTCTCAAGCAATCTAGTTCAATTACATACCTTACACATTCTTCTTCTTTAGTCTTTAGACTAGCAGTCACAATCTCAAGTTGAGTATCCACCTATTAGACTATTTCCTTTTATTATTTGGAGTTTTTGCTTAGTCTAACCTCAAAAAATTTGATTTGTTACTCATAGTATTTGATAAGATACCTCATCACCCTATTCTTCTTCTTTGATATCTTTAGTTCATCTAGAGCATTCATCAACTTATCCTCAAAGTCTACCTCATCATCTTCTTCATCTGAATCACCAACAACACCTCTAATCTATATAAACTCTTTTTTATTTTAAAAACTTGCTTTCTCAGCCATGAAGAGAAATTCATTTACATCAGGGCCATCACCTTCATGATCACTCTCAAAATCACTTCTCTGAATCTCATCAGATGAGCTAAAATCTTCCTTGGTGTAAAAACTTTTTTTATTCTTGAAAAACTTCTTCTTATCATCATACCTTCTAAAGCTTTTCTTGACCTTAGTAGACCTATAATACCTTTTATCATCATCATGATATTCATCATCCTTTGCCTTATTCTTATGAGGAAACTTATTACCAAAGTGTCCAGTCTCTCCATAATTAAAGCATTTAAAGGGCAACTTGCCCTTGTATTTACCTGAGCCTATCTTAAACTTTTTTGAAAACATAGCTATCAACTCATCATAATCAAAATCAGATTCATCATTATATTTTATTTAATACCTTGTGTCTTTTTATCATTTGGCTTCTTTTTTTCCTTGAATGTAACTTCCTTTTTTTTAGGTCTTCCTTCACTTGTCCTCATCTCATACGCTTTTAGTGTGCCATGAAGTCCATCCATCTGTAGTTTATCTATATCTCACTTATCTTCAACAATATATACCTTAGAATCAAATTTTGGAGTTAGAGATCTCAAAATTTTTTGAACAACAATAGAATATTTCAACTCTTCACCTAGAGCTCTTATGATGTTGATGACTTCATCAACCCTTAACAAGTAAGCTGCAATGGTCTCATGTTCATTAATTTTTAGGATTTCAAATTGTCTTCTATGATTTTTTAACTTGGCCAATTTGACCTTGGAGTCTCCCTCATGAATAGCTTTTAAATTTTCCCACATTTATTTGGTAGACATATAATGCATCACCTTCACAATTTATACCTCTGATAGGCCACACATAAAACCATTCATTACTTTTGAGTTATTATCACTAGCCTTCTTGCCTGTTTCATCTATAGGAGGAATAGTGGGTAAAGTATATCCATCCAAAACTAATTTCCAAACATCATTACCTTGAGACATCAGATATGTCCTCATATTAACGCTTCAAAAATCATAATTGGATCCGTTAAACAATGAATCATTTCTTGTAGAAAAACCACCTTGTGTTAGACTAGCCATCTTCACTTGCTTAGATTCCCCTTTGGGTTATTATACCTCCTTCAAATTACCTGATCTAATACCAAATTTTATAAGTAAATATATTGAGAGTGGGGGAGATGAATCAATTTCTTTAAAATGGTCCTTTAATTTCACTTAACATCCATGAAGTATTCATTCACATATATACATTAATCAATGCATACACAAGCATTTATGAAAGCAAACAACATAAGAACATAAGATATATGTGGGAAACCCTATTACATAATAAAATCCACTGGTTTACATCTTGGACTAAATTCATATAAGAAATAAATCAATCTTTTATTGAGGCACCAACCCTATAATGGGCACCAATCCCTCACTAGTTAAACACCAATTCAACTAATTCTTTAGCAAGCACCAACTTGTAAGAAGGATCCAATACCCTAGGTAAATCAACACCAAATTAGCTAAATTGAACCTTTAATCACATTATAACACCTTTTTCTCACTCAAATGAATATGACCTTCTTTTTCTTTTCTCACTCTTTTATCTCTCTCAAATAGCCTATTAGGCCTTCTTGTTCAACTAGCCCTTCCCTTGGTAGAATTAGGTCAAATGACCTTGCTCATCACATATAAAACATAGTTATATATTAATTTAATATTAATTATACTTATATAATTATATTAAATCCATTTAAATGGTTTCTAAACTCTATATCATTCATTGATATGCTCAATATTCTAACTAGTCAAATTATGCATATTAGAGCTTCTCTTTATACTTGACACTTGATCTTACCCATATTGGTCAGAAAAAAATATCACCATAATTGGATAACCCTTATAATATATCAAAATAAAATTTTCATAATTTAAACAACCATTACATAGGTCCTTCATTATCCTTAAGGGCCAAAACCACTATTATATCTAATAGAGTCCTAATGTAATTAGGCTTTATCTAAGCACACATTTCACCTAGAACTCCTTGGAACACCTTGAGCCTCCATAAATGGATAAAAAAATTAATAAAAACTTAAATTATACACATTATTATCTCTCCTTATTTCCCCAATACCATTTATCTCATTTCACTCTTTGAACCACACAATTAGGTCTACTCACCATTAGGCCTTTTTACTGCTAGAAAGTTTATCTTACAAATATGAATCATAAAATCAAATTTAATACATAATAATACTAAAAAAACACATTTATATAATATTAATTTATTTATTTTCAACATAATATTCATTATAATTCATCAAATAGGGCAAAATACCTCTAACTGATCAACTTTATATGTTCACTTAGAAATGCACACATGCCTTAAGAACCCAGTCAAAAGCCTTTGATTTTTCACACATTCATAGAAGGTTATCATGAATAATTTTAAAAAAAAAATTAACATATTATACATAAATAAAAACTTAATGTTCATTATATTCATCAAATCTAAGAAAAAATACTCAAGAATAACATTCTAACTCATATATAGAAAACCACCTGTAGCACAAAACAATAGTCAAGAAAATCAAGTCTTTGAACACATATGGGAACACTTTTATGATATTAAAATGGGTTTAAATTAACATTAATAATTATTTTATAATATTTTAAAATATATATTATAAGGTTTAATATCAATATTGGTCTTACAGATATCACATCTTCACCCTACACAGACTTCACTGTGTTAGATAGATCATTTTGAGAACAAATTTTAGTATATTTGTGTGAATAAAAAAAAATTATAAACAAATTGGATATTATTTATATGTATTTAAAAAATAATCCATGTATTTTTATCCATGCCTAATCCTCAACAACTAATTTGTAATCTCTTTCTCACTACTACCTAGTTTTCTCATTGTCTTGCTCATTAGGCCCTTTTAATGATAGGCCAACTTCCATGACTAGTTTATAAAATTATAGGTCTTAAAATTTATTATAAAATTTCATGGACAAAAACTAAAAGTATCACACATCATCCTCCATCCATTTGCATACTTTGACTTGGTCAACTCTATCTGTTACATCAAAATTTTGAGAAATAAAGGTTTTCTTGTAGCTTCTGCTCACTCTTATGATAAACCAAAGCCACATAGAGAAAATTTAAGAGTATTTTACATTTAATAAACATAAAAATATGTTAAAAAAACCATTCTAATCCATAACCAACCAGATATTTCCTATCAGGTCATTATGAGGGTTTTGACTAGTTCCCCTTCTTAGTAATCATTTATAAAGGATTGCCACTCAAATCCAAAACTAATGCCAAAAAATAAAATACATTAAACTTAAAAAACTTAAATTAACTAATAAATATCTCATTAAAAATTTTCATGTGCCAAAAAGTATAAGAAAATCCTTTTCATGTCTGTAATATCCCATTCTATGCACACATAAAACCTTAACACCAATTTTCATGATTTTTCATTTAGGATATGACTTAAAACTTGGTCAACATAATTAAAAAAACTCTCAGACCTATGTAAATTCTATCAATAGCTTTGGAACCTTGGAAAATGATCTTGACCCCTCATTAGGCTACACTAGGTCTCTTTGCTCATTGGGCCTTGAATTGTCAATCATACTTAGACCTTGATCACACATTGAAATATATTTTACTATCCTAAAAATATAATTATAATGTCAAATTACCTCATAAATTTCTCACACATTACCAACCTTCTTCACACAAGTCTCATTTATCTCAACTCATCATGCTACCTAGCCTATGCTTTCATATTAGGTCTCTCAATTAAGGACTAAGCCTCAAAACTTGACCTTGGAACTCATCTGAAGGCTTATTTGCCTATTTCTCCTATTTTCATAGATTTTTATACTCTCTTATAATTATAATGAAATAAATCACCAATATTCACTATGATTTATACATACACGTTCTCTCAGGACTAGATTATGCTTCTCAAGACACCTAGTACACAATAGTAGCTTACCTTGTACCATGATCCAAACTTTGACATGCCATCAACCTCAAAATAATTAATAAGTTTCATTAAAATTATCTCTTAATATAGAGACAAAAGGTTGGCTTCAAAATCTCTCTTGTCAAAAAACTTCTTCGTCACATACTATCTCATCATGCATGGTATCAACTCTACCTTTGACATTAATGACATCTTATCTTGACTTTGACATCAATGAAAACAATAATGATTTAACACCAAAAAAAGGAACATACCTCAACAATAATTGTATAAAATAAAAATATAAATAAAATAAAGAGAATTATGCTAGAAGAACAACTATACATTATAACAAAAAATAACACAAAAATAAGAGTTGACTTAGACTACATATTAAAAATATTTAATTGATAAGATGGACTGAAAAAGGCACAAAGAAAATCACAAAAATACTAAAGATTGAGAAAGAGTATGGAATAATACTTCATAATAATTCACAAAACAACTAAAAACTTTTGTAATATAATTCCACATAGAACCCAAGTAATACAAAATAAAAAGATTATGAAATAATATACAGGCACAACACACTACACAAAGAAGAAAAAAATACTGTTCACAAAAATAACATAGAGGGTAGATAAAATCAAAAGTCAAAAAATATGATTAGGGAAAGAGGTGAAAGACATACAAAAAATGTGTAAGAAGATAAAAGGTATGAGAAAAACAAATATAATGAGCTAACCAGAATACTATGTGGATTGCACATAATAAATATAGGGAAACAAATTAAAAAAGGAAAGCCTAGGTGCAAGTAAAATCTAAAAGGGTTATGTAGAGAACTTAATAATTCATAAAGGAGAATTTGAAGGATTATAAATACTTAGGATCCTTCAAGAATGCCAAATTCATAGGGAAACTCTCTCTAATTCTAAATATATGAAAAATGTAATAAAAACATTTAGATTAAGAAAGAATCATATCAATAAATGAAATGATAATTAGAATAGGAACTAATAAGGCTTAAAAACCATCCTTTAGAAACCTAAAAGAATAATGGTTAGAGGGAAAAAGTAGAGATTAAAAATCTATGATTTATCAAAGAGGGCCCTGCATAATGCTCACCAATAACTTTAAAATAACCAAAGATCTGATACCATATTATATTTATTGCCTCAGTCATGAATTAACATTGACATAAATGAATACAAAATAACAACATCACCTTGATAGAAACAAGCCATAAAGTTTATATGAAGGTGATAAGTGGGGAAAATTTCAAACAAATAAAAACTCCACATTAAAATTAAAAGCTTTCAACCATGAATCTATAATTAAAATATCATGAATAATCTAGGAAAAGAATGGCCTTATGATAAGAAATCATCAAGAGTGCAAGAGTGATACTAGATAAACAATAATGTGTTATGTTAATAAAATTTGGAGAGGAGAGATCTTTATATAGAGTTACAAGAGAAAATGAGTTACATGAGCAAGCTTCAACATGTGTACCAAGTGTCCCAATCCTATTAAAGTGATGAGGATGTGTGTTACATGTAAAGAGAGGAGTTACTTATAAGAATAACTCCCAAATATAACAAGTGGATTAGAGAGGTGAGTGACACCTCAAAAAAGGCTAAAATAAATATAAATGTACACATAAATAAGACTTAAGATAAACCTAAAATAATTTAAAGGACCCAAATAAGATTAATTATCCATCAAAAGAACATTCCAAGAGCTATATTTGCCAAGTTATAGGTTAGGTCACTCTATGTATTTTCTTATCACACATTGCCTCCTTATACACACACAAGCCAACATGTAGGGGAGAACTACATAAGTCTGAGGACTTCTTCAAAGTATTAGCTATGTAGGTAGCACCCATTGATAGAGGGGTCCTTGGGGTAGCTCGACACCATGTTTCCAATAACCTATTTTTCCCATGGTCACTCCAAAGGTGTTAAAGGAAAGACCATTAATAAATCCATTTCCAACCCATTTTAAATAGGGTTTTATAGATTCAAAATATTTCCAAAGACTTTCAACCATGAAAGATACCTCAATTTTAATTAGGATACATATGATTAACAATGTTTGGAAACTAATGTTTTTCCAACTAGACTTACCATAAGGATATCCAAAACATCCTTACAAAGCTCTAAAACCCACTTAGAAAAAATGGAATTGCTTTGCATGTAAATATAAATAATCCCCATGCCCCATTTATCACAAGAAAGACTATAAATATCCCAAGTAGCTTTGTGGAACCCTAATTTTTTTTGGTATTAGACCAGAGAATATGTATGAGAATATTTTATATTTTTCAAAGGAAGATTTAGAGGGGGAATGACAAGAGGAGTAATAAACATGAATAAAAATCAAAATATTAGTAAACACTTATAATTTCCTTGTTAATTAGGGGCATGGTGACCTAATACTCAACCCATTTCTCCACTTTGTTCATCAGATATTACAAAAGCTCAACAAGAAAATATCAGTGGAAAAGAAAATTCCAAAAAAAATGAATTGCTTCCCTTGATGAACCACTTCCACTTATAATTGTGTACCCAATTTAGCATGGGAATCATACTTTTTCTAAAGAATTGGACTTTATTTCACTATAGGATAGAACCTAAATCTTTGCAAAAAATGTATAGGCAATGTAAATCATCCTTACCATATTTTTCTTGATATTTAAGAGTAACAAGATTATCATCAACAAAATGGGCATTGATGAGTTGATAATATTTGTTAATAATAATGATGCCCTTAATGATACCTCACTCAAATCTATGAGAAAAAATGATATCCAAGAGCTTCAACAAATAAAAAATATAAGGCTATCATAATAGAACAACATTTCCATATAGAGAAAAAGAGGCCAAAACTATCAAACTTGAACCCATAGATAGTGAGACAAGCTGAGGCATATAAACAAAGAGTTTGGATAACCAAAATATATAATTGGCTGAAGCAAAGATCTTGAAGCATATAAAGAATAAAATATCACTCAATCGAATCATATTATTTTAAAAATTATAACTTGATAAAGATGGTTCACTAAAGAAAGACTCTCACCCACCCCATCCCTTCCCAAACAATAATAGGGTTGTCTAATATATATCTATTTTTTTATAAATTTAATTTTATCTAGTTTGAGAATGGTAGGTGGAATGATTTGATGGTGGTTATAAAGAGCTTTAGTAAGGATTTTATAAGACACATTGATGAGGGTTATGGGGCACAAACTAGAGATAAGCTCAGGGTCACTAATATTGGGAGTAAATTTGATGTTTCCTTTATTGATAAGAGATCCCAAATATATTTTTTCATATAAATATTATTTGTAAAATTATATTAAATTAGGCCCAATAAAATCCAAAGTAACTTTATAAAATTCAAAAGTGAACCCATCAATTTCTATAGCTTTATCATTACTCATGCATTGTAAAGCATGAAAGAGCTCATCACAAGATAAATGAGCATCACATATTTTTTGGTTATCAAGACTAATCCTATGAGGAAAAATATTTAAACATTATTGAAAAGCTTGAGTTGTCTACATTGCTTACTCTTAGGCTTGGAACACTAGTTTCTAGTGGTCCATAAAAGTAGCAGAGATGTCATGGAGATTAGTAAGTATTATTTAGGTTGAATTGATGCCCTTAATTTAGTCTAGAGATTTATTATCTCTAAGAGAGATAAATAACTCTTTAGAGTCCTTATCCCCAACTTTGAGACAATAGAGGCAAATACAAATTTGTACCCCTTTGGTTACATGTATATTTACAAACTTAATTTGGTATTTGAGAGAAGTTACCATAGTTTGAAATTATGATTCAAATGGATTTCTCTCAAGGAGAGAATATACTCTCCATAATTATTTGAGCACAATGCCATTTAATTTATTCCAAAATCACACTATTTATTTACCATAATGGTGTAGAAAGGTGAACATGTAGATGATTGTCTCATTCCACCACTCGATCTAATTGGAAGTGTAAAGAGGATGTGGTACAAGATTCCAAAATATAAAATTGAGATGGATGGTGCCCTCATGATAGAAGAAGGAGGTGTTCAATAAATATTGATTACATGGCACTTTTAATTCATTATCACTCTATTATGCAAGTGATGGGATTGTGGTCTGAAAGAACATATTTAGAATTTATGAAGATAAGCTATCCATTAGAAAGAGAAAAAGAGAATACATGTTTCTCTAAAATCATAAAATAGGCCAATATCTTGAGGACCCTATTTGTGTCAACAAGATAGTTAGACCATGTAAACCAAGGAGTTGTAGTTAATGGTTATTTCCAGAGGAGAGGGTCCACAAGACTACACCAATTTTTAAAATAAAACCATGCCTCATGTTCTCCCACACACCATCACATTGAGAGAACACTAACATTGTCTTTGGGTCTTTAAATCATATTAAAGTCTCCTCATATGACCTAAGTGACGAGGGGTAGGTTGTTAGCCAAATATTTCTATAAAATCATTCTATCATGACTATCATGTGGGGGTCAATATTGAGAACCTTAATGAATGACCATAAATATTAATAAGGGGGAATTTAGTTTGGGAAACCAAGATACTAGTATCACCATGACCCTTCTCATGCAAAGTGGGGAAGTGAGTTGTGTCAAATTAAATACATTTTAGAGAAGATTTTAGAATAAACCTAAAACTTTAACTTCTTTTATGTATACAAAATCTATAGCTCCAAAATACCAATCCAAGTAGTTTGTATAAAGCATTTTTGATAAGACTTGGGAGACCTCAAACATCCAAGGTAAAACATTCATTAGGGAGTATCATCAATGAATATTCTCCCTGTCCATCTTCAATATCTTCAAGATCCAAAAAACTATTTCCCAAAATAGTTCTCTAGTTTGGTAACATGAAATCCTCAATCGAGATGGAGTAGCATGTAGCCCCATTATCTTCTTAGGGAGACTCAACACTGCCACAAGGTGGGTTATGTGATTTCCTAGAGGTAGGACTGCTTGTAGAGGATGTCCTAGTAAGATATGAACTCATGTGTAGATGAATAACTTGTGAAACTTAGCTCTGAGAGGTCATTAGAACACATGGGATTGAGGAGAAGATTGTCTTTAGGCCCCTTAGAAGATAGTTTTTCACATAATGGATAATGACAGGTTGGGAACTTTTGTTACCAACAAAAGTTTTGTTAGTCATTGTCATCTAATTTTTATTGTTTTCCACCACCTTGGGCTTACCAAATGATTTTTTTAAACAAAGGATTTTAATCACCCCACGAGGGGACAAACCTTAATCTAATGGTCAAGATATTGAAAATGAAAAAAAGTGTTGGGAAAATTGAAGTATGTGACTTTTTTCATCCAACATTCTAGACCAAATTGAAGATTGATAGATTCTTTAAAATACTTAATCAAGTTGATCTCAACATAAACACACTTTTTAGGGTTTGTAGAATATATATATTTTTATTCATGACATAAAACATTCCCTATGGTTTTAATTATTTTCTTGAGAAGGGCCCAAAGAGAAAGTGGGAGGCTAGGGATCTCAATCTAGATTGGCACACAAAGGGATGCTTAGTCAAAAACATTGAATGTATGGGTTTATGAGGATAAAATCATAAGAGTGTTACTCAAAAACTAATATCTTGACTTAGAATGAAGATCTTTGCATGATAATTATATAAAGTTAATATCATAATAACATATATACTAACTTGCAAAGTCTATGATTATGATATGATGATCATTTGTGTGTTTCCCTCTCTCTCTCTCTCTCTCTATATATATATATATATATATATATATATATATATATATATATATATATATATATATATAATTCATATGGAATCATGCATTAGTTAATTAAATTACATAGTGGGTGTTTTTAATTGAGGAAGCCTTTCAATTTTTTGTCTAATTAGTTTTATATAGTTAAATTAATTAAATTGTTCATCTCATTAATTTTTAATTCATCTAAATTGACACATGGTGTATTATCTACATTTTTAGAGGAGTCATTGGGTATTTGACACATATTTTTATTTAGGTGTTACATGTTTTAATCATGTATTAGGTAACTAAAATAGATTAGTGGAATTTACAAACCAATAAGATGTGACATGTCACTGATATTTACATGTGTAGATACCTAGAATTCTTTATGTCCATCCCTAAAATTACTTTTTCATTATCCCCAACCATCAACACCCACATAAAATTTAAATTTTTCACCACTTTGATATTTGTATGGCCTTTCCCTTCCCCACCACTTCACCATTGCTCAAACTCATTGTGAAAAAAAACATCTCCTCCATGCATAACTCATTAACACATTTTATGAAGGAACACACCACCTCATTTGAATATGTCCTCTCCATCAAAAATATTAGATTATTTTTTCATAACACTTCAAGAAAAAATGTAACACATTATCAAAAAAGGCTTTAAACACTAGAACTAAACTCACTTCAAAAATAGTTTTGAGGAAACTAAAAGAGTTGAATCTAAACTTTATGCTCTTAATGAGATGGTCATGTCTTTTGGGATGAATGCAGGGTCTTATGACAAAGAGCATTTTTTATTGCAAGAGTTGGAAGAACTTCACATTAGAGAAGAAATCTTTTGGAAACAAAAATCTAGAGAATCTTGGCTCAAAGAGGGTGACCAAAATATGAAATTTGTTCACAACTCCACAAAGGCTCAAAGATGTTTCAACAGAATTTTTGAAATATAGGATGTAAATGGTGTTTTATTAGAAATCAATTCTACTATAAAAAATGAAGCGGACAATTTCTTCCTTGATCTACTAGTTTACCCTAATGCTTCTAACTAGAGATCTCGAGAAATACTTATGGCTTATATTTCACCTTTGGTTTCTCGATAACAATTTTTTTAATGGCTTCCTTTACCAAGAATGAAGTCAGGAAATCTATTTTTTCCATGAAGTGAGATAAAGCATTGGGTCTTGATGGTTTTATAACAACCTTTATTCAAAAAAATTGGTCAATTATTGGTTTAAAAGTTACAATAATGGTTGAGTTCTCTAGTCAAGTACAAAAGGTTAACTCAAATTTAAATGCACTTTCATTTCTTTCATTCCTAAAGGGGACTTTCAATTGACTTCCAGTGATTTTTGACCTATAAATTTATGCAATATTATCTATAAAATCATTTTGAAAGCCATTTAATTCAAATTAAAATCTTTGTTACCTCTTCTCATCTCTCTAGAGTAAAGTGGGTTTGTTCTAAGTAGACATATTTAGGAGGGTATTATTTTTGTACATGAGCTCATGCATTCTCTTAATTCAAACAAGTAAAAAGGAATGCTTATCAAGCTATATATTAGTAAAGAATATGACAAGGTCAACTAGAAGTTCTTTATCAATGTTCTTGAATAATTTATCTTTTTCAAAGAATGGTGTGATTGGATTTACAACTACTTATCAACCCCAAAGTTTTTTGGTCTCATTAATGGTAGATCGATTTGTTTTTTCAAGACACTAGAGGTATTCAATAAGGAGATCTAATGTATCCTATTTTGTTAATCCAAATTGTTGAAGCTCTCAGTCATTCCATCCATGTTGCATAAAACTCAGATTCAATCAAGGGCCTTATTATTTCAAAAAATATTGGTAATTTAGCACAATAACTATTTGCATATGATACCTTTCTTGTTAGTAAATCAACCATCAGGGAGGATTTATTATTCCATGCTTTTTTGGATAGCTATGCTTTGGATTTCGACCAAGAGGTAAATGATTACAAGTCTAAAATTTATTTTTTAAATGTGGCTAAACAACAACAAATTAGCCTAGCTTTTGTCTCAATTTCAAAATTGGTCACTTACCATTTAAATATTTAGATGTTCACCCTCTTATTGGGAAAGGAAGCTCTAGTCTTTGGACTAATTTGCTAGATTCTCTCAAGAATAGACTTGATATATGGAAAGGTAAATTATTATCTATTATGAGAAAAAGTTCTTTGATTAAGTATGTTTTGAGTGTTATTCCAAATTACCTCCTTTCAATTTTATGACCCCCAATAAAAATTGTGAACAACATTTATAAATTATGGATAAATTTTCTTTGGCAAGGTTGTGAAGATTCTAGAAAAGTTCATTTTGTTTGTTGAGACAGAGTGTGTTTCTCAATAAAGGTGGGGGGTACTAATATCAAAGTTATAGATTTATAGAATCTTGATTTGGGTGAAAAGTTGGTTTTTTTGTGTGTTTTCTAAACCACACTCACTATGAAACAAAATTATTCGACATAAATATTTGAGGAATGATGATCCTTCAAATATTATCTGATTGGATACACCATTAGTTAGATCTCATATTCAGAACCTTATGTTGCAATGTTTCCCTATTATCACCAATAATATTTTTAACGTCATCAATAATGGTAGGAAGGCAAATGTTTGGGATGATTCATGGAATGATCATCACCATTTGAAATAAATGGGAGATTTAGATGAATCCAAACAAAAATTGATTATTTTTTGGGGAACGATGGTTGAAGATTACTTGGAGATCAATCCACAATATTTTGGTACTGCTGGAAAATGGAAATCTTTGGATTTGGTTCCTATTTCAGCCCATAAAAATAACCCCTTACTTTCCATTTTAAGAAAATTCAAGGTTTTATTGAATTCAAATGATGATTTCTTATGATGTACATGATCAAATTTGGGAATCTATAATGTAAATTTGGGTTATTTTTTGTCTACTACTGAGGAAGAATGTTGGCCTAGGTTAAATATTTTATGTTGGAATTGTAAGGGGCTCCCAAAATTGGGATCTTTTGCATGTGTGTCTTCATATAATAAAATATTGAATCAAGACCACCCTAGGAAATGGGTTACTTTGGGCCGTCTATATGCTATTTATTCTTGGAATAAGAAGAATATGTCAACCATCTCTTGCTCTCTTATACCTTTGTTAATGCTTGTTGGGATTGGTTATGATAGAAATTATGTTGGTATTGGGCCCACCCAAATTATATATTTCAAGTATTTTCTTCTTAGAATTATGGTCAATAAGGGGACTTTGTATGTGCCCTTTGGCTTACCAGTCTAACCATCCTTATCTAAAACATTTGAAAGGAAAGAAATTGTTGCATTTTTTATGAAAAGTCCTTGATCTCAATTTTTTTTACTTAAGCTAGAAATAGCTATTTTTGAGGTAATGTCTATGAATTATATGAGAAAACTAGCCTCTTTATCCTCTTGGGATATGATGATTCATATAAATTGGATGTTTGTTTCTCTCCCCCACCATTAATGGGTTTAGAGTAAATGATGACACTTCTCATGCTTGTGTTGTGTCTTTTTGGGTTCCACCACCTATTGGTGTATTCAAATTAAATTTTTATGGAGCTACACCTTAGAACCCATGATCCTTAGGGGCTAGTTGTAGTATTTGGGATTGATGTAGATACCTCATTCATGCCTCTTTAATTGATCTCCAAGATGATACTAATAATGAAGTTAAAGCTCAAGCAGCTATTTTGGGCATTCACTTTACAAGCCAATGTGGCATTGACTCTTTTCAAATTGAGAAATATTCAAAACTCATTTTGGAGGCTATTAGTAATCATCATGTAAAGGCTTATCATATCCAAAACATTCTCAATCCTATTTGGCCTCTCCTTTACAACATGGTTTTCTGGTCCATCTCCCATTGCTTTCAAGAATCCAACAAAAATGGTGATTTTCTTGCCAATTATGGGGTGGACCAACTTAATGAAGTGGTGATTGATAATGTATATGACACTTGGTTGGGTCTATAATTTATTAACACTTAAGCCATCCTTATCATGTTGGGGTTCCATTCATGTTCTTGTTCTGATTTTCACTCATGATTGGATTCACTAGAGATTTGGCATATGTGTTTTGAATCCCCAACTTAGTGATCATTAAATGTTTGGCCGTGACATATTTTCACCATTATGGCTCACATGCTTGTAAGGGTGTTTATATCTCTTCTTGCATGCTATTTGTTTTGCATCCTTGATTTAGTCTCTTAGATTTGATGGAATTCTCAAGGAGTTTCTTTTTAGAATTGAATATGACTATCTTTTGGACCCCTTTCTGTTTGCTATGTGCATAGAGTAGAGAGATGGATTTTTGGGAGTTTAATTCTGATCAAAGGTTTAAGTTGATTTTTTAGATTCCTTCAATGCAAGTCTTAGAGGCTATTTGGGTTGTCATTGGTGACGTGTATTTACTGTCTCTATGGCACAAAAAATAAATTTAGAGGTGGTATCATATTTTGAAGGGAATTTACTTTGAGTGGTTTAAAATTAGGAAGAGCCCAGATTGGTGGTGGAGGCATTAGTGTGGAAGGAGCTTCATGGTGATTTCTTCAGCTAGATGAATTGATTCAAGGTTATGACTAGTCCATTTCTGCCTTTCTTAGACTCACATTTCTTGGGCTCAGTCCCCTTAAGTGCTTTTCAATAATTGGAATCCCATTTCATTCAATTACATGATTCATTTATAGTGTATTTAGATGGATCATAGTTTGATTTCCCTCTAACACAGTATTGGTTTTAGCCATGACAATCTCTTCTTCCACTTACAATTTTTTTTGAATATGAGGCCATTCAAACTATGACATGCTTTTTCATTGGTTTCTACTCGAGTCATAGTGTGGTGGCATATTTGGAAAAGGAAGATGTCAGTTGCTTTGTTGGTGGTCATGTCAAAAAATCTAGGGTTATGGCTTCTCACTTAATGTAGATTAGGCTACAAACTATAGAGGAGACTGTTGGTTTGGATGGTGTTTACAACCCTACAAGATGTATGCCTATAGAATAGGACAACCTAACTTTCTTAGTTAATTATCATATTTTATTTTATTGTTTCTTTGTTGGTCATTTTTGTTTATCAGGGGTCCTTTTTTGCTTTATGTATCCAATTTTGTTCATCGATATTTGGTCGATCTCCCTTTAGGATTTACGTTGGGATGGTCAACTCCATCATATTCAAAATCCTTCTTTTTTGTTCATTTTATCTCTTTTTATACATGTGAAGGCTCTTTTCCTCAATATCAATCAAAAAAATAATTATTAGAATTATTTTTTATTTTTAAATTAAAAATAATAATTTATTTTTTATTTTTAAAATTTAAAAAAATTAAAAAATATTTATATTTTTAAAATAAAAAATCAATTAAAAAATATTCTTATTTTAAAAATTAAAGAAAAGAAAAATTTTATTTAAAAAAAAAAAAAAAAAACAAAACCTATTTTTAATAAAAAAGAGCAATTCACTTGAAAAATAATAATAAAGAATGAAGAAATAAATAAATAACTACTAAATAACATAATCTAAAAACTGAAAGAAGCAGATATGTTTATTTTTGACCTAACGCAATCCAAAGATATTTGAACTTTACAAATATTTCAATACAAAAAGAAATGATTCACATTTTGGTGTTAAATTTCTTTTACCATTGTATCTTTGTATTGAAATTAATTAATTAATTAATTTTTGTAATATACGTTCATATTGAATTCCAGCCATCTTCATCATGTTTATTAGGTGGTTTTATGGAAGATACAATTACAATTATTTTATGTTATATTTGGTTTCATGTAAATATAAATTTGAAAAAATAATAGAAAAAGAAATTTTATTTTAAAAATAAGAATAACTATTACTTGTGAATTAGGATTTATAATATATATAAAGAATAATTAATTATTATAAATAATTTTATAATTAATATTAAATTGTTTTATAATTATTTTTAATAGTTAAACCTTTTAAATTTTGTTTATAATATAATATAATCATATTTTAAAATCTAATTATTTTTTACATTCAAATTTCTTAAATTTTCTATATATATAATATAATTATATTTTAAAATCTATAAAACTACTTTAATATTCACTTACTCTTCAATAATCTCAATAGTACTACTATTTTTTCACAATACAATAACAATCATATTTCTTTGAAATTTTTTATTACACTATAATATAATTTCAATATGCTTTAGGTCTTTATTTTAGAAATAAATTATATTTAAAGATCTGTTTTAATAGGCCTTAGTTTTTTAATATTAGAAACAATCTCTATATAAGGATCAATGTTTCTTAAATAATACGTTTTAAATTAATAAATAAAAAATTAATTTAATTAATAATTTATTTTTAAAAATAAATACAAGATATTTTGATAAATATTATTTTTTATTATTATTTTTTTATGTAATTTTATTTTTCAATAATTTTATATTCTAATTTTTCAACTACATCCTCTTTTTAAATTGAACAATATAAATACTAAAAAAAATTTAAAATAAAAATATTATTAATTTTTATTTTTTAAAATAATATTGAATTAAAAACATGTATATTCTAAATTATTTATTATAGATTTTTTACATCAAAATATGTAGATTTTTCAAGCATAACTATAATGTCAAAAGTTTAAGTTTATTTTATATATATATATATATATATATATATATATATATATATATATATATATATATATATATATATATAAAATAAATTATTTTAAAATATAATTTAGTTGAAGAAGACTAAAATAAAAAATAGAAAATTTAATATTAACAACAATTCAATTAAATTTTATAATAATAATTTATGTTATAATAAAAAAAACTAAAAAAAAAGATTAAAAAAATTATTATTTTCATTTAAGAGATTTTGATTTAATTATATAATTTGAAAAAATATTTTTATTAATAATATTGTGAAATTACATATCTTATATATATAATTAACAAATTATTATTATATAAAAAGTTTTTCATACATATATATTTAATTATATAATTTAAAAATTTATTTTTAATTTATAATACTATTAATATAGATATATTTATATTATTATCATATAAATATATTTTTGATTAGTTTAACAAGAAAAAAGGGTCCTAAGCTCTATACAAAGTAGCCCTCAGGGCAAAAAAATAAAAAGGCCACCCACATGCCAGAACAACATAGTGACAATAGTCAAATAGCAAAGCTAAAATAGCTAAGCAATTGAAAGGAAGCAACACTACAAAAAAAAACAAGCTATACAATAACAGAACCTAATCTAGTAGATCGAACAACCTTGGCCCAAAAGTGGGTTTGATAAACATGCTTAGGAAGACCTCGCTTCCTCCTTTAAACAATAGTCTAATAATCATCAAAATCTTCATTCTTAGATATAGAAGATGAAGGAGGTGACAAAATCACCAAGTCCTCAGAAGGGGGTGGAGCCTAAGGAGTGGACACAACAACATTAGCCTTAGTAGAAAATTGCATACTTATAGTAGCAGTCCTTGACTTAGCAGCAACAACATTCGAGATCCCTATGATAGTCCCAGTAGCAATACCAACAGCAGGGGAGACAATAGGGGAGGTCCCAGTTATAGTTCTAGCAGTAGAAGAACCAAGCAAAAATGATGGTACTATAGTAGTAACGGCAAGGGAGATCCCAAAAGTAGTCCCAACAATAATAACAATATTAGGGGAAGTCCGAACAATAGTCTCAAAAGCAACAACAATAACAAGGGAGGTCCCTACAATAATCCTAATAATAGAAGAATCATGTAGTGGGGGAAGAGAATCCTTTCCATCATCAGAAGGAGGCTTAGAAGCTTCTGAACCCAAACCATCATCGTCAACATCTAATGTAAGGTGTTCATGTAGAGCATCCTTTCACCAAGATGAAGACCGAGAAACCTTCAAATAAGAGCATTTAGATGCCAAATGACCCCTATTAAAGCAATTCCACAATGAAATGGAATACCTTCATAATCTCAGTGCTGACACCAAGAGAGATCAATAACTTGTAAAACAACCTCTATCAGGAGAGGCATAGACAAATATAAATCCACTAAAATATGAACATAAGTGGTGTGAGAGAAGTAAGTAGTGGCATGATCCACCATGATAAAATGGCCCAATGAGTTGTCAATGCCTTTATAGCAATATTCACACCAAAAATGAAGAGGCAGATTTGGTAGATGAATCCAAACTGGCAGTTTATTGAAAGATTCAGTAAGAGGGTTAAAGGTAGGAATCCAAGTCTTTAGTAGCAGTGCATGTTGTCCCTAAAACCAAGATCGACCATCAAAAATAACATTTCGATCATGGAGAGGATAAAAAACTACAAAGAATCCTTTAGCACATGGGTACATTTCTTTTTTTCTCTTTGTGGGGGTCGCCAATGGTCAAAGATCCAAGTGTTTATATCCTAGAGCCATGGCCAGAATCTATCAAATCTACAAATCAAACCCTTCTTAAAAAATTTATTCCTCATTTTTTAACACTGCATCCCCTAAAATCATAATAGGAGGGGTAGTGCCAAAATTTTCACCTTACCCCCAATCACTAGAGAAGAATGAGCAACAATCTTCTTCTGAGGAGATGAGGCTCTAGCACAAACCACATTAGCAAAAGAGACTGTAATAGTAGAGGAAGAACCCAAAACAAGTGTTGTACTAGTAATAACATCCCCAAACATAGGTGTTGCACCAGTAGTAGCCACCCCAACAATACGCAGCATCCCAGTAGTGAGAGAAATTTGTAATCCCCCAGATGATGCTCGAACAACATCAAAATTGCCTAGCTCAAATGGTGCACCAACAACAACACTAGACAACACACCAGAAATAATATATAACCCTGAAGTAGTCTCAACAACAACATACCCAGTAGCAGCTGAACCCTGCAAGCAAGGCACATGGGCAGGAGAGACCATTTCAAAATAAATGAAATTATAACATGCATTTAAATGTTGTGCATTATAATATGTTATTTATGCATATATATTTTATTTATATAGTTTAAAATTATTTTTTAATTGATAATACACATGTAAAACCATTCACACTTAAAATCAGTTTATATTAAATAAATATTTAAAATTATTTAACTTTTATTAATTATAAACTTAAAATCATTCACTTTTTTTAAATATAAATAATTTGTATAAAACCCTTCAACTTCTACCAAATGTGAATTACAATAACTAAAAAAAATACAAATAATATATGTGAAACCCTTCAACTTCTACCAAATTATGTAAATCACAATAACTTCAAAAAAAATACAAACAATATGTGTAATCGACTTCTATCAAATGTAAATCACAATATCTTCAAAAAAAAAATACAAACAATATGTGTAATCGACTTCTATCAAATGTAAATCACAATCAACCTTTCAAATTCTAAAACACAAACTCACAATTAACCTTTCAAATTTTAAAAAACAAATAATATGTATAAACCTTATAGACTTTTATCAAATATAAATCACAATCAACCTTTCAAGTTTAATAAAAATATAATATTTAATGTATAAAATCTCTCAACTTATACCAAATGTAAATTATAACCATTCAACTTTACCACATATAATTTAAAATTAATAAAAATAAATTGAAAATTGAAAATAATATAAATTAATTATTTATATATATCTATATATATATCTATATATATATATCTATATATATATATATATATATATATATATATATACACACACACACACACATATACATATATACACACACATACACATATATAAAACTATTTAACTTCTATTAAATGTAAATCATAATTAATAATAATGTATAAAATATTATTTTTTTGGAAATGTCAAATTACAATAACTTTAAAATATATATATATAAAATGTCTAAATAGACTTTTATCAAATTTAAATCACAACCAACTTTTCAAGTTCTAAAATATAAATAATATGTGTAAACCCAATCAACTTTTATCAAATGTAAATCATAATCAACCATTAAGGTTATACCAAATATAAATCATAATTGATTTAAAAAATAAAAAATAAATAAAACTAATCAACTTCTAGCAAACATCTTTTTTCGAATAAAAATTATAATTGATAAAATTATATATATCCAATAATTCCAAATAATCTAGATTTATCCTTTAGTCTATAAGGTTAAGTGCCTTATGAATTATTCAAAAAGGGTTTATAGTTGATATTGCCCCTAGCCTTGGTTGGGGTAAACCCTTTTTGAATTTAGTTACACAAAGGCAAATATCACCTATAAACCATTGAATTATATGGGTGGGCCAATGGGAGTTAGGTGATACAATATTCACTCTTAAAATTATGGGAATAATGCCTAGTATCTATGGTTAGCTTGTATGGGTGAGCCTTCCTTAGATACTTGGAGCATTATGACCTAGGGAAGACTGAGGGTTTAACCTAAAATTGAAGGAAATAATAGGGTAAAAAAAGGACTAAAGTCTTAGGCAAGTCAGTGAATCTTGAGCTCTCTACTCATGTAAAGGATTGCCTTGAGTTGTTGGTAACCTGTGAACTTGCATGGGTGTGCTAGCCAATGTTCATACTATGGATGGTTTTAGTGGAGTGGAAATGTCCCCATGGGGTGAGTTGCTTTCAGATAGCAAGGTTTCCATACTTATCTTTTTGTTTATAACAAGTTTGTTATGAAGAAGCTTCTCACAATATCATTATGAAACAACTATGGTAAACAACCATAGTTTTTGGCTTGGCTTGGGTGTCACTATATGTTATTAGGGAAACAATACAAAATTTTTATTGGGATGACAATGCTTGAGAGGCATTGGCTCCTCTAATGTATTAGACTTTTAAGAAAAATGAGAAGTTTTTATTATCTAATTTGTTTCCTAGTTGGTTGATTGCAGCTATTATGCATCCTTAAAATAGGCAAGCTTATGTAGTGATTAAAACTTATGCATTTTAACTAAGTTAGTCTTGGTTTTATTATCTTATTTTGAGTTAAATTGATGAAACAAGTGGATTTGAAACTCTAAAAAGGGGTAAATTTAACCAATTTTAGCATTTTCATTTCTATCATAGATTAGTTTTATGTCTATGAGATATATTTTATTCATGGATATGCTTGATTCCATGTGTAGGTTGATTGATTTTGAATGGATTATACATCCATGGGGATGTCTATTTAGACTTGACTTCATCTTTACACCTATGTTGAGGTAGTGGATATGCCATGCATCCATGAGGATGTTTATTACAAGTTTTAATTGAATTTGTTGATTGTGGGGAATTATGACTCCCATAGTAGTGGTATGATACTCTCCTTGATCCTTGGATAAGGTCACCCTTTCTCAAAATGATGTCACATTATAAAAAACCATCACCATTCAACCTTTGACATGATTGGATTAAGTCAAATAATTGAATCATGATATAAGCTTGTTGTTGGAATCTTAAAATAATGCTTGAATGTCCATCGGTTTTTTGCATAAGCAAGCCACCTGATGAGTCTAAGGTATTATATATTGGGAGGACTAAGGGTGCAGATCAAGCTTGGTGGGTCTAATGGGGTGAGTGGGATTGAACTACATGAGTAATTTAAGAGTTTGGGGATTGATTATGTGATAGAATTGATTGGTATCTAATGTATTTTGCATGGGTATTGATGGGATTGATGGGTATCTCCTTGATTCCATGTGTAGGTTGATTGATTCTAGATGGATTATACGTCCATGGGGATATCTATTTAGACTTGAATTCATCTTGACACCTATGAGGATGTCTATTGAGGTAGTGGATATGTCCTACATCCATGATGATGTTTATTGTAATTTCTAATTAAACTTGTTGATTGTGGGGAATTGTGACTCCCATAGTAGTGGTATGGTACTCTCCTTGATCCTTGGCTAAGGTCATCCTTTCCCAAATTGATGTCATATTAATAAAAAAATCACCACTCAACATTTGACATGATTGGATTAATTCAAATAGTTGAATCATGATATAATCTTGTTGTTGGAATCTTAAAATAATGCCTAGATGTCCATCGGTTGTTTGCATAAGCAATCCACTCGATGAGACTAAGGTATGATATATTGGGAAAGACAAGGGTGTAGATCAATCTTGGTGGGCCTGATGGGGTGAGTGTGGTTCAATTATGTGAGTAATTTAAGAGTTTTGGGGGATTGATTATGTGATATAATTGATGGGTATCTAATGTATTTTTCATGGGTATTGATGGGATTGATGGGTATCTCCTTGATTACATGTGTAGGTTGATTGATTTTGGATGGATTATACATCCATAATGATGTCTATTCAAACTTGACTTCATCTTGACACCTATGAGGATGTCTATTGAGGGAGTGGATATGTCTTGCATCCATGAAGATGTTTATTTCAAGTTCTAATTGAATTTGTTGATTGTGGGTAATTGTGACTCCCATAGTAGTGGTATGGTACTCTCCTTGATCCTTGGATAAGGTCACCCTTTGCCAAATTGATGTCACATTATAAACAATAATCACTAGTCAACCTTTGACATGATTAGATTAAGTCAAATAATTGAATCATGATATAAGCTTGTTGTTGGAATCTTTAAATAATGCTTAGATTGTTAGGATCCTCTCCTAAGAGTGCAATTGATTACCTTTGTATAAGCAACTAAACACGGAATTAAACTAGAAGTAATATGTAACTAGAATTTAGAAACAACAAAGAATAGGTGATATGAGAAACAATACAATCTATATTAACACTCTTTCAAAAGAAAATACAATGAAGAAACCTCTTCTTCCCACACCTCTTAGATGTCCAGTAATTCTCTGTCAAGAGTTCTCTCTCTCTCAATCAATTATAACCAACTCAACACTGAGTTGTTCCCTCTAGTGACAATCAATCCAATGGTTATTGTTGCTTACTCTCATCCACAGACCTTCTTGATCTTGCACCCTACAGATCTAATTGGTCTTGCTTACACCGTGTGTTGCAGATCTTCCTGATCTTGCTACCCCATAGATCTAACTGATCTTTCACACACACACCCATAGATCTACTTGATCTTGCTACCTTGTAGATCAACTGACCTTACTTACTTGTAGATCTTCTTGATCTTGCACTCTTTTAGACCTTCTAGATCTTACACTTGAGGATCTAATCCTTCTTAGTCCTAATTACAATATAGCCCCATGGGTCTCTTAAATAGATCCCAAACCAAACACTAATTATAAACATAGACTCAAGACTAAAATTAGTCTTTACATGCAAACTAACTGTTCATCTAAAATTAGACCAGTTTTGGAAATGCACAGATGACCGATGTCGGTTCCTATCTGACTGATGCCGACAAACCCCCTAACTGATGTCAATTTTTGTAGCTAAATATAGCTGATGTCGGTCAACCCCTAAATGATGTCAATTGGCTTTGACCGATGTCAGTTACTATGTCATCCAGCAACCTCCACATTTGCACATTCAGTGAAGCTTTTAGCTCCACAACTTAACAATCTCCCACTTGGAGATAAACAGTTGGACCTGTATATGTACCTGTACAACAACATCCTCTAATTTTGTTTCTAGCTTGTATCACCATCTTCAAGTTCAATCTTGAAGACCAACAAAAGTTGAATGAAGATTCAACTTCTCCTTTGTTCCTGGATTTGTTAACATATATGCAGGGATCTTATCCTTGCTAGCCTCTATGACTGCAATAACCTTTTACAACTCTGAAATCTAGGTAACCACTGTTCTAACAACAGTGAACACATATCCTATGGTGCTTCTCCTGCCATCCAAGTCACCTACCATATCCAAATCTACATACCCATGTAGAGAAGTGTTCGACCCTCCATAGCATAAATACCTGCTGCTAGTCCCTCTCAGATATCTGAGAATCCATTGAACTACTTTCTAGTGCTCCTTTCTTGGATTGGCCATAAACTTGTTGACAACTCCTACTGCTTGGGCAATATCAGGGCTAGTACATACCATGTACCTAACCTCATCATGTGATTTAGGACACTGTTCATAGCTCAACTTTAACTATCCAACCATAGGTGTGCTTACTAGTTTTGCATCCTACATATCAAACCTCTCCACTACCTTATTCACATAATCCTCTTGAGATAAAATCAACCTGTGATTTTCCCTGTCTCTAGAAATACTCATGCCAAGGATTTTCTTTGCTGCTCCTAAATCCTTCTTGGCAAATGCCTGAGCTACTTTTACCTTTAGCTCAGTAATTCCCTACATGTGTGACCTGACAACAAGCATATACACTACATATAGTAATAGGATAATGTAACTATCATTATCTAACCCGGTAAAATAAACACAATGGTTACATTGACATTGACTAAAGCCATGCTTTGTCATAAACCAGTCAAACCTCAAATACCACTGTCCTGGAGCTTGCTCAAGACCATATAACCTGGCCTTCTACCTCACCTATCCATTCTCTCCTTTCTTTAACCTGTGAATCCATTCATCTTTTAATGCTTTCTTTTTGGCTGGCAACTCTACCAAATCCCACGTTTGGTTCTCCTCCAAGGAATCAATTTCCTCATTCATGCCATGCTCCCACTGTTTCCTGAATTCTACCTACATTGCCTCTTCAAAACTTCCTATTTTTCCACCATCAGTGAGCAATAAGTATTATAAAGAAGGGGAATAATGAATTTGAGGCTTACTTACCCTTTCAGACCTCTTCATGGGCATTTGAGACTCATTAATAGCTTACTGTCTGCCCAAATTTCATTCTAACAGTGACCGATCCCGGTCATCTCTTGGTCTGCACCCGACCGATGTCGGTTCCACCTGACTGACCTGACCAATGTCGGTTCTCACCTAACTGATTTCAATTTCCACCTACTCAACATCACTGACTTTGGTCTCCATCATACCGACATCAGTCTTGCTTGATCAACTTCAATCTCTGCCTGACTGATGTCGGTGTCTGTGTTTTCTTGTGAGTGATGATTTTTACCTATGAGCTCATTTTGGATCATAAACTTGTCCAAATCAGCATTGCCCTACTCAAAATTATTTAGCCTCTTGAGCTAATCACTGTCCATCACCTTCTCATTAAAAACCAAGGCTTTCCAATTCTTAAATTTGTCAAAAACATCAAAATTTATCTTTATGCAATAAACCCATACCTTTCTTGTAGCATAACATTGTGATCCTCCAATAGAATCTCCCTGAGCTAGTCCCCACATGTCTATGTGAACAAGCTCCAACTTGTGGTTCTTCTTTGTTGACCTAGTTTTGAGAAACCTCACTTTCTTCCCAAAAATACAATGCTCACAGAAATCTCGATCTATGTTTTTCAAATCTGAAAGCTTACCTTTTGACTTAAGAACATCCATTCCCTTCTCACTCATGTGACCAAGCCTATAGTGCCACATCTTTGCATCTACATCTGAAGTAGATAAAACAAAAAGAGAATCAATAATACAAGTAGATAGATAAAGTGTACCTACTTTCTTACCTCTTACTAATACAAGTGCACCCTTGGAAACTTTCCAAGATTCCACTGTGAGAGTTACTATACAACCCTCATCACCCAACTTTCCTGTAGAAATTAGACTCCTCTTTAGGATGGGAACATGCATGACATCCTTCAACACCCATATGTTGCCAGTATGCAATTTCAACTGCACTTCTCCTTTGCCAACAATTTGGCAAGGCTTACCATCCCCTAAATAAACTTTTCCAAAGTCTCCATGGACATAATCATGGAAAAATTCTCTATTTGGGGTTGCATGGAAAGAGGCACCAAAATCTAAAACCCAAGATTATAATTTATCCAAGGAACATATAAGATCATCTTGTGCAACAATACCTACATCATTTGCTTCTTTATTTCCTTCATGCTGATCTTCTACCAACCAACAATCTTTTTTTGCATGCCCTTTCTTTCCATAATTCCAGCAGGTTACACTTCCATTTTTAGATTTGGATCTACTGCCTATCTTTGACCTTGATTTCCCTTGCTCAATCTTCTCTCTTTTCTTTCCCCTACTTTCAACACTTAAAGCATTCAAGATTACACTAACAACATCATCAACTTTCAAGATATTTGAAGCAGATGTAGTATTACTAACTACCATTACCAAACTATTCCAACTTTCAGGTAAAGAGCATAAGATTAAGAGAGCCTTAATTTCATCATGAAAATCTATTTTGATTGAAATTAACTGATTTACTAATCCATGAAAATCACTAAGATGACTATATACCGATCCACCTTCCTGCGTTTGCAAATTAAATAATTGCTTCATAAGAAATACCTTATTTGAAGTTGAGGGTTTTTCATATAAATTTGCCAAAGATTCCATTAACTCTACCATTGTCTTTACCTGTGATAAGTTGGAAATCACAGATGATGTCAGGCTCAACCTTATAGATCCCAAAGCCTTTCTATCAAGAACATTCCAGTCTTCATCTTGCATATATGTGGGCTTACATGAAACCCCACCCAATGGTAAGTACAGATCTTTCTGATAAAGATAATCTTCTATCTGCATCCTCCATAATTGATAATTCTTGCCATTGAATTTATCCATTCTTAGTTTACTTTCTTCTACCATTGCTTTACTCCCACTCAATTAGAAACCCCTGAGAGTGACATGTAATCAATAAACACTAACCTACTCCAAACCAGGCTCTGATACCACTTGTCAGTGATCCTAGCTCTGATACCAACTGTTAGGATCCTCTCCTAAGAGTACAATTGATAACCTTTGTATAAGCAACTAAACACAAAATTAAATCAAAAGTAATATGTAACTAGAATTTAGAAACAACAAAGAATAAGTGATATGAGAAACAATACAATCTGTACTAACACTCTTTCAGAAGGAAATACAATGAAGAAACCTCTTCTTCCCACACCTCTTGGATGTCCAGTAATTCTCCCTCAAGAGTTCTCTCTCTCTCAATCAATTACAACCAACTCAACACTAAGTTGTTCCCTCCAGTGACAATCAACCCAATGGTTGTTTTTGCCTACTCTCATCCACAGACCTTCTTGATCTTGCACCCTACAGATCTAATTGGTCTTGCTTACACCATGTGTTACAGATCTTCCTGATCTTGCTACCCCATAGATCTAACTAATCTTGCACACACACACACACACACACACACACACACACACACACACACACACACACACACACACACACACCTACAGATCTACTTGATCTTGTAACCCCATAGATCAACTGACCTTGCTTACCTGTAGATCTTCTTGATCTTGCACTCTTGCAGACCTTCTAGATCTTACACTTGAGGATCTAATCCTTCTTAGTCCTAATTACAATACAATCCCATGGGTCTCTTAAATAGATCCCAAACCAAATAATAATTAGAAATGCAAAATCAAGACTAAAATTAGTCTTTACATGCAAACTAATTGTTCATCTAAAATTAGACCAGTTCTAGAAATGCATAGATGACCGATGTCGGTTCTTGTCTAACTAATGCCGGCTGACCCCCTAATCGATGCCAATTTCTGTAGCTGAATATAACTAATATCGGTTGACCCCTAACTGATGTTGGTTGGCTTTGACTGATGTCAGTTACTGTGTCAGCCAGTAACCTCCACATTTGCACATTCAATGAAGCTTTTAGCTCCACAACTTAACATAGATGTCCATCGGTTGTTTGCATAAGCAAGCCACCTGATGAGGCTAAGGTATGATATCTTGGGAGGACCAAGGGTGCATATCAAGCTTAGTGGGCCTAATGAGGTGAGTGTGATCCAATTATGTGAGTAATTTAAGAGTTTTAGGGATTGATTATGTGATACAATTGATGGGTATCTTATGTCTTTTTCATGGGTATTGATGGGTATCTCCTCGATTCCATGTGTAGGTTGATTGATTCTAGATGGATTATACATCCATGTGGATGTCTATTCAAAATTGAATTCATCTTGACACCTATGAGGATGTCTATTGAGGTAGTGGATATGTCCTACATCCATGAGGATGTATATTGCAAGTTCTAATTGAACTTGTTGATTGTGGGGAATTGTGACTCCCATAGTAGTGGTATGGTACTCTCCTTGATCCTTGGCTAAGGTCACCCTTTCCCAAATTGATGTCACATTATAAAAAAGAATCACCATTCAAACTTTGACATGATTGAATTAAGTTAAATAGTTGAATCATGATATAAGCTTGTTTTTGAAATCTTAAAATAATGCCTAGATATCGATCGGTTGATGGCATAAGCAAGCCACCTGATGAGGTTGAGCTATGATATCTTGGGAAGACCAAGGGTGCATATCAATCTTGGTGGGCTTGATGGGGTGAGTGTGATTCAATTGTGTGATTAATTTAAGAGTTTTGGGTATTGATTATGTGATACAATTAATTGGTATCTGATGTCTTTTGATGGGTATTAATGGGATTGATGGGTATCTTCTTGATTCTATGTGCAGGTTGATTGATTCTAGATGGACTATACATCCATGGGGATGTCTATTCAGGCTTGACTTTATCTTGACACCTATGAGGATGTCTATTGAGGTATTAGATATGTCCTGCATCCATGAGGATGTTTATTGCAAGTTCTAATTAAACTTGTTGATTGTGGGGAATTGTGACTCCCATAGTAGTGGTATGATACTCTCCTTGATCCTTGGCTAAGGTCACCCTTTCCCAAATTGATGTTACATTATAAAAAAACATCACCATTCAAAATTTGAAATAATTAGATTAAGTCAAATAGTTAAATCATGATATAAGCTTGTTTTTGGAATCTTAAAATAATGCTTAGATGTCCATCAGTTGTTTGCATAAGCAAGCCACTCGATGAGGCTAAGATATGATATCTTGGGAGGACCAAGGGTACATATCAAGATTGGTGGGCTTGATGGTGTGAGTGTGATTGAATTACATGAGTAATTTAAGATTTTTGGGGATTGATTATGTGATACAATTGATGGGTATCTGATGTTTTTTATACAACATCTATATATCAGGTGGACTGATGTAGATTCATGGGCCCTTATGCTTCACAAATCTATGTGTTTAACTATTTTAAGGTGGAAAATACCTTGGCATAGTTACTTACACATAAAATGTATACTATCTTATGTAACTCTTTTATTCATTAACATTGTTATGTTTATATATCGTATAATCCTTGTGAGGTGTGTGAGTACTTAACCTCGTGAAACATGTGAACTTTTTATACTATCCACTTGGTTGTACTGGTGTTCTAGTTATGTTATATATGTGATATTATGTTTTAGAACTATAATTATGAATTTAAGAACTTGTGTTTTGTAACTCCCATTTTTGAAGTCAAATATCTTGTTTAAAATGTCAAGGTATAGTATTGTATTATATTTTGTAACCACACATCATTTTTATAGCTATGAACATCAACATAAGTATGAGGTTGAGGGTAAAGAAAAACTATTTACATAATGGTTTAGAAAAGGTACTATTGAAGTCAACATACCCCTATTTCTAAAATGAGGACCCTTGTTCAATTTTTTTAAATTGTGCTATAAATTAGGCATTTAACTTGATCAAAGTGCATTATTGAGTATCATGTTTTGATTTAGCTTACATTGACATTCTAGCACATAAGATTTATTTGATCTTATCTAATGTTGATAAAATTTGGTTCATGTGTTTCTATCTTGCAAGATCAATACATCTTCATTAGAATGAACAAATGTTCATGGTTTTATGCTTTAATGTTAATTTGACCCTTTGTTACTTAGCTAATATGGTTTCATTTTAATCCAAGCTTAAATAATACCAAAAACCTTAGTCTAATAATTTTAGCCTAAGTTTTTATTAAAATGGATTCATATTTTTGATGGGTCACTTTAATCCATTTTAATCTTAGTTTAATTTTACTCTAAGTTTTGATTGAGTTTATTAATTTATTAAAAATTTATGCGAAGTCTTTATATATCCCAAGCCCTTATTATTTGATTTTACTATTTGTAGACATGAATTGAATATAGGGATGCTATGTATCAAAAGCTTTCTAAATTAGATTCAATATCAATGGCATGTGGGTGATTGCATGAAGTCAATAATTCAAATTTCCCCAAATCAAAGATCGATGATGCATATTCTTATGTATAAATTCTGATCGACAATCCACATTAAAGAATGGGGTCAATAAGTCAAGATAGATCCATGGCACACATTCAATAATGTAAATGAATATATAATAGTGAAAATGAAGTTAATATTTCAAAAGATCCTAAGATTAAATGAGATGGTGATATGTGTCACACTTACGATGAATTAAATGTAGATTAATAGCCCATATTTGATCGCATGTATAAATAACATATCAATAGTCTACATTGGATTGTGTGTTTATCATATCAATGGTGTGAATTTGATCATGTAGATCAAAATTGATGGCATCCATTCAATTTTGAAAGTATTAGATCAATGGTGTGAATCGAGTCAATAGTTTAATGAGCCCAAATTATATGTAAGGCTACCATGTGGTGTAATAACATTAACTATATGGAGACTATCATCAAGGTACATCGAAGGCATGTAGGAATACCAAGTGTCATAATTTTAGAAGCCCAAATCATAGATCAATGATTTGTGTTTGATCATGTGTTTAGCAGATCAATGGTGCACATTTGATCATGTATATCAAATATCAATAGTGAAAATTGAAAGTCAAGGCTAGGAGACTCCCAATGATATCTATGGATAGAATTTGATCAAATTTCTAGGAAGCATGAGATGAAGAAACATGTACTAAGGGACAATGGTCATGTTTTAAAAATTAAATAAATAACATGGTAAGGATATGCCAATAGGTAGACATGTCAGATCAAAATATTTTATGGACCCAAGCATGAGAAGATATAAATATGAAAACAAAATATGATCTGGATTACCAAATCACATATTATAAATTTTTATGCCTCCATTAAATCTTAGTTAAACCCTCTAAAAACCCTAAAATATAAGAAAAAGACCTAGAATTGTTCTTGCATTCACTATTTCAAGCCAGAAGAGTCTAACTAGATAGTTAAAGGTTGAATTGTCATTCGCAAGTGGACAATTTGATCATAGTCATAGCAATGGTGACCTATGGACCTACTTCAAATAAAGTGGTTTAATTATACCTATCATCAAATGTAAAGGGAAAAGTACTTAAGGATATAGAGTTTATGGCTTCTTCACTAAATATAGGAGATAATAATTACTTGAGCTTATTTTGGACCATTAAGAACTAGGGTAATTCAGCTCACAAGACCTTATTCTATTACTGCCAAACCAAAGGTGTTTCACTGTATTGATCTTTTGAGTTTTATTTTCAAAGATGTTAAAATTGATAAGGGTATGCTTATTCATGAACCTAGTTTGAAGAAAATAGAATATATATCCCCTGTTGCCTTTAAACCCTATTATAAGTACCTAATCCCTAAATATACCTTGCCTCTATTTATGCATGGGCCTAAAAATATACTATTGATTCTAAAAACTCTTACCCTAGGAAAATAGCCTTCTATGGGAAGATCTAAAGATGTGGGACTTGAATGCAGTCTGTAAAGTAACCTCCAAGGTTTTAGAAGTAGGTTCTTCAAATTAATTTGGGGGTGGAAAGGGATAAGAAGGAAATATAGATAAAACTAAAATAAACTAAGGTGATACACCATGATATTTAAAGTATCACTTCTAAAATTACATAAAATAGACTCAACCTTTGAACATCATAGGCAAATTAAAAAAGCATATGCATGGTTTAATGCCTATAACTTAAACAAAATTCTACACTATAGAAGTAGAGAAAAGAAATAACAAAAAATAATAAATCCCATTCCATTTGACATAAAACACCACATATTATTTGTTGTTAGGTGGAAATAAATAAAAGGCTTTAAGGGCATAGCATAAAATATTCAATCCTACCCGTGAGGGGCACCTATTAAGGTCATGAAATAAAAATACCAACTATTTCTATTTCTATTCAAAAACTAAAAATATTACAAAAAATGATTGCTCTTGATAATAGTGAAAATAAATAAACAAAAACCATCCCCCTCTAAAAAGAATGAGCTCTGAATATATAGGCACAATGGTCTCACGAGGGGTTGACACATAAAAGTAGGCACTTGCACTCATAATGAGGCCATTGCAATTGAAAGAGGAGATCCAGCTCATGAGTGCATTTGGTCCTTAGAATCTCAAATATGGTGCAATAACATTTCCCATATGATGTCCATGATAATTATAAGAATCACCATGATTCCATGTGTCTACTTTTGAAACTACCTCTGGAATGTTTTTAGAAATGAGGGCTTACTTACTTTGACTAATGGTGTAATTCCTAGCTCTAAAAAAATAAACTTACCCCAAACAAGATCGTGCCACCATGTGAAAGGTTTGTTTCCCCTTTATACAACTACAAGATGGGCCCCCTTTCTAACTTTTCTAGCCAATGATGTGACCCTAAGCCTTGACAAAAGAACTTTTTCTCCCGAGGAGCATCATGATGCCACATGGTTAGCTAGAACTACTCCTAGAGAGACTAACTAAGAATTCCTTTTAAAAAATGAGTATGGAGGCACCACGTGTAAATTATGTATTCCTCTTTGTAACTACATAGTGGGTCCTACTTACTACTCCATCGGCTAATGCCACTAGTTAAAGTTATGACATAAATAAACCTACCTTAGATGAGCGCTCAATCACCACATGGAGATATAACACTACTCTTAGGAAAAATAAGAACTTTTTGGGTTGAATGAGCACCAAAACACCATGTGGAAGGCTGGTTCTTCTCCTAGGGAAGTCAAGGAAGTTGAGACTTAGCCAAAAATAGAGAAAGGTACCCTAGGAAAAAGAGGGGCCATAATACAAATACTAAACTTCACCAAGCATGTCTAAGACCCAAAGCTAATTGATCCAAAATATCAAAATGTGGATTATGATCCACAATTCTTAA
Organism: Torreya grandis; assembly: GCA_037957365.1. Classification (NCBI taxonomy): domain Eukaryota; kingdom Viridiplantae; phylum Streptophyta; class Pinopsida; order Cupressales; family Taxaceae; genus Torreya; species Torreya grandis. Next base: position 2,547,797 of record JARHVA010001243.1, on the reverse strand, counting down.
TGACTTAGAGGGGAATCCATTTATGGATGGAAGAACCCAAAATTTAGGTTTCCTGAACTAGTCAAAGAAAAATTGAAAAAAAGGATGAGGCCTGTAGAACTTATAACTTTTGAAGAGTAACCATCAAAGGCATCCACTCTTCTTCCTTTAGCTGAGTCTTCTTATTCAAGTCCTCAAAATCCCTATCCAAATTGATGATATCCTTAAAGGATATTTTTTTAAAGCCTTGGACTATTACCAACATCTAAAATTCTAGTTGGGCAATGTTAAAAAGGAATGCTTACCATTCTACCAAAAGATCAACCTTTTAATGCTTGATACAAATGCCAGATAAGTATCCATGGGAAGTTATTAGTCTAGGTCATGAATCCCTAAGGGGATGTAGGTGATTATTCTAACAATCCCCCCCTTAGAATTACTTGATGGGATTCAAACCCATGACCACAACTCTAATACCAATTGTTATAAAGGAACACTTGTCATTATGCCAAAAGATCAACCTTTTAATGCTTGATATAAATGTTAGATAAGTACCCACAAGAGGCTATTTGTCTATGTCACAAATCCTTGAGGGGATGTTGGTGATTAGTCCAATAGGTAAGAGGTTGAAATATGGTCTCTACCTTGGAGACACTAGGTGCTTAACTAAGAGACACAAAAATGGTCTAGTCATTTTGCTTATTTTCCAACAACTCTTTTATTTTGTCCTCTAGGAGGATGGTGCTATCCACAAGGAATGGAAAGGGGAGTCCCAACTAGACCAAATATCTTTTCAAAGGAATTAAAAAATGCCTTACATTTTTTCATTGTCTTATTATAGCTCACAAAATCATTAACCTTTATCATTTATTGACTTTGGTTGGCCACCCTTACCTATAGCATCTTATCTATTAAATTATATAACTTCTAGACTAGGAGATGAAAATCTTGAACTTTTAGGGACACAAAGGCAAGGACCTGGTCTATAGATGCACTCACCTAGGATCTCAACCTTTGTAAGTACATGATGAATGTGAACACTAGATATAAATTTATGGCTAAATTATTAATCCTTTCCCAATAGGATACATATAATTTTTGGACCATGGGGAGGATACCTATGGTTTAAGAATGGATAGAAAGGTCATTCTTCAATTACAAGATCTCTTAGTCCTTGGCTGAAGACTCCTATTACATTTGTTGCTATAATTATTGATGTACTCTATTAGAGTTTAAGAGACTCTGATAGGTCTGTGCAAGTTCTAACTCCTTTTCTTATAGCATAGCTTCTACAGTCACCTTTTACTTCTTTAGGTCATCTATTTTAGCCTTTAGATCTATAACTTGGATCCATAGATGGGCTCTTTGACTAGATTCCACTTGGAAGCTCTCATTAGTGATGTAGATTTTAAGGTCAGATATCATTTTGGTGAGCTCCACATCTTTTAATTTAGCCTCAACATTTAGGCGATTGATCATAGATTTCATTCTTATGAGCTCAATGTCTTTTTTTCCAACTATTAGCTAGCCTTGATATACTTTGTAGTGATGGAATTCTACATTATTTCCATCAACTCAACCCTGTTAATGGGTCTGGCTTGGCTAAGGTTGAGGCTAATGGAATGTATTGAGTAGTCCCCTAGCTGCATCTATTCTTGGGGATTGACTACTTGGGGTGATATGTTTTCAATCATTATAGATTGATGCACCAAGTCAAAGAATGACCACATGTGAGGTACCAATAGGGCCTTGGTCTATTTCCTCTTTTTTTCTATACTCAAGTCTCTCAAGCTTTTCTAACAATCTTTATCTACTGATGAAACTACTCCTATAACTAAATATTCTCCCCATGAAGGGGGATCCTTATGGTAGCCTAATGTAATTATCACTTGTTGTGAATCAGTTGATTTTTTTCCTCTAGGGATGAGTGGGTGAAGGGTAAGGGTAGAAGGAGAGAAAAGTAGGAAGCCATGAAGTGGGGTGAAAGGTGATTATGCCAAATAGATGATGATGTAAATGATGAGGGTAAAGGAGTGAGAAATAGTTTGAGGGAGGTGATAGGCTAGGTAAAGGAAAGTGGCATGAGCAAGGTGATAGGTTGGGCAATGGAGAATAGGGTGAGCTTAGTGAAAACCATGGAGGGTGAAGAGGGAGTGAAGAATGAACTAGAAGTGGAAATAAGGGGTTGAGAAAATTACACCTTCTTTTATGTGGGCTTAGGGGGAGAACTAGATGCTTGTACCTTGGTTCATTTGGGCTGAGATGACCCTACCATGAGATGCCCAAAATAGACATTCTCCTATTACAGAGTGGTTGGATATGGGTATAGAGGAGGGGGCTAGGTCAAAGGCCTTTGAACTACTAAAACTTCTTATTCATTCTCTAGGGGGAGTCCTCTTCCTCGAAAGGAGTATCATCCTCTTCTTCTTTGATAGAGAATTCTCCTTTTACCAAAGCTTCCACCACATGGTACTCATCCCAAAGGTTTTTAAACTACTAATTAGTGTCTATATTATCAAAATTATGCTCCCATTGGCCAATATCTTACCTATATTTATAATAAGCATCCATCTTCTCCTAGGCCCAACCCCTCTGAATGAGATATGCCCTTAACCCCTTTATTATTTTCTTCATGGGGTTGAACATTTGGATCACTTTATAAAAGCACTCCCATAGCTTACGAGTGTCCAACAAGACCTTGGATAGATCTATGTAGTAATTGATGTCATCTTCCATCAATGACCTTCATTATTCAAGGTATGGCCAAGGCTCATGATTGAGTGGGGTGATGATCTTCAAGGTGGTTATATGACCAACTAGGTCATAGTTTCATTAGTCATCAGTTTGGTCAAGGCTAAGCTTTGCAAGCTTGAGTGCTATTAGGTGCTTCTATGACATTTTAACCACCATGATGCCTCTTCTAAATAAGTGAACATCATATATGAATTTATTCTTATATCCCTTTTTTTATATCAATTTGATCACATCAAGATGGAAAATAGCTCTAGGGCTAGGGTCCTAACTATGAGTAGGCACAGGTGTCAAAATGGCTCCTCCTTGAATCCATGCACATGAATGAAGTTGAAATTGGCCCTAAGAAATCAGTTGACCAAAATTCTACCACTAGTAAACCATGACATTTGGCTATCCATCATTATAAAGGTGATGGATTATTGGCTAAAGTCAATGAGGATTGGGGATATGAAGCAATCTGATAACTCATAATAATCTTGCATGGATGATAGGGTGTGGGTCCATGTGGTGATGAGGATCACTATGTTGGGATGGATTCTTATCTCAATGGAGTTGAAGTTGAAGTATGAAGAGAAGAATTAGGAGTGTTGATATAAGATTAGGTAAAGGAGGAAGGAAAAATACCAAAAGGTATTTTATGTCGAGAAGTTCACCAGCTCATTGTGCATGGTAGTGGTGATGGCATATGCAAAGTACATCATATAAACCTTATCCTTGCTCACCATATTCAAAATTAACACTACCCCTAATTTTAAATTGATGACATTAGTTTTTGAGTCCATATTGAAGATAAATGCCAACATAGAAATGGTGTCTTTCATGTCCTACATCATGAAGCTTATGAGGGTGATGGGTAGAGGAGGCACTTTGGTGTAGTTACTTGGGAGGAGTAAATTGAAGAATTTTATCTTTCACACCTCAATGTCCCAAACATTCTATAAGCTCTCCATATTGTAAATGTAGACATTGGGGTCACTTGAGAGTCATAGCATCTCCCTTATTACATTGGTATTGACATCCAATTTTAGGTGGTTATTCCTTGTAATAACACTAGTGCTGGCATCATATTGGTCTGCACATAAGGCAACAATATCTAGGCATGGGTGTACAAGAGGCACCATGTATTGGGCTAACATGAAGCTCTAAATTTTGTACTTGAATGACTAATAGTCATTGTTACAAACCTTTTTGATCATTTGGGTATGGGTACCCTCCCTCAAGATCTTTGGGGTTTTTTCAAATTTGGGATCAAAGATATCATCTGCATAATGTAGGACCAATGATGGGTCCATATAATACCCCTAGGTGATGCTCTTGACATTCAGTACTTTGGGCCTTAGATGTGTGAAGGTATAAGCATATGATTTGCTTACTACATACTATGGAGGATGTCTCCATGACCACCCGACCCACAAGTTCTCTACTTCCTCAGATACTTTCCACTACCAGATGAAGACATAAAAGTCTCCATTTGATAAACCTTATCCTAAGCCATTTAATTTGATCTATTATAAAACTCTATGAAAACACTAGATATCAATTTTCTACTCATAATGCCTTTCAATTCTTCACTCAATTCTCCTCACTCAAAATGCTTTGTTCAAATTTTTACTCAATTCCCTTGGAAAATCTTAGGCATTAAAATGTTTGGCTTGACTAGGAAAGAGATATTTATAGGCCATCACTTATAGTGTGATCATTATGCAATTTTTGAATTTAGGCACCCCATAAATGTTAAGGGTGGGACACATGCTTGAAAAATAACTCATAAGAGATTTTGTGGTGATCCTTATGGGGAATCATGCAATATGGAGCATCTGGTATTAATGGAAAGGGAAGTGGGGTAGATATCTATTTATTAATAGATAATTCAATATTAGGAGGGCCAAGGCATGGACACTTGGCAATGGGATGAACAACTTGTGCCAACAAAACTTATTCTCAAAGGGAAACAATAATAAAATTAGAAATGGAAAATGAAAGGGAAACTAGTTAACTATATACAAGGGAGAACCACTAAATCAATTGAAGTTTTTAAAGTCAAATCCATTAATCAGAATCCCTAATGCATTTCCCTCTTCATCCTTCAACTCAAACATGTTACCCTATCGATTTCCCATGATGCAAAAAGGCCCCCTCCAAAGGGAATCAAAATTTGCATGTTGTCCTATCTTAGAAGCCTTTTAGTCTTATTTAAGGACCAAGTCTCTTGGATTAAAGCCTGGGTCTAATGATTTCTTATTGAACCATCACTTGATTCCTTGTTATCAGGTGACCGTAGCATTACTTTCTCATTCCCTTGCATCTTGAAGGCTGAGCAACTCTACTAACCCAACCTTCATTGCTCCATTTTTGATATTTCAATAGCTTTCAAAAGTTGTAAAGAAGGAATTTTTGTTGATGTGGGCATTACCACTTCCTTCCCATATAATAATTCATGTGGGAATGTCCTTAAAATTTTATTGGGTGTAATTAAATCATCCCATAGAGCCATCTTGAGATGCATATGCCACTTCCTTTGCTAGTATGTGCTCATCCTCTTGATTAGCTTGATGAGGTTCTTATATGTTGATTCAACCAATCCATTCCCTTAAGAGAAGTCTTTAGGAAAAAACCATTTCAGAGCACAAATTGTAAAATCTTAAAATTAAGGAAAGCCTTCACATTACCTAAAATGATTATTTTGGGAGGGTCAAACTACACTACTAACTCCTCTAGGAAGTTGAGGATCATGTTTTCAGTTTCCTCCTTCATTGGGGCTACCTCAGTATACCTTGTGAAGTAATCGATGGTCATGAGTATCCATTTGTGGCTTGTGTTATATATAGGGTTTATCATCTTGATGAAATCCAATACCTATTATGTAAAAGGTTCATCGATTACACTTGGATTTAGTGGCATGGCTGAATTATTTCACTTGTTTACAAAGAATTGACATTGCTAGCATTTTTTTACTACCTCATTGTAATTGGAGAACATAGTCAGCCAATAATATCCTACATGCATGATTTTGGTTATAGTCATCTTTAAAGATAAATATCTACCTATAGGTTTGAAATGTATATCCTAAAGGATCTTGTTGGCTTGGCAATTGTGCATGCATCAGAGTATCTTCTCGTCAAATCTTCTCTTGAAAAGGACTTCTTAGACCTATGTCTAGATAACTCCATATAATATGTAGAATCTTATTTTTTGCATGGGGAGACCATCTAGATATAAGTTGATCTATACAAAATGGGTCTTATCAACAACCCAAGACCCATCAATTTCATATTGATTCACTAAAATTATTTTTGATGTATCTTTTTCTTCTACTGGGCACCTATGCACTCAGATAGATACTCACAAAGTACTCTTCCTTGAATCACCTTAGTTATCCTAACTTCAACATCATATTCTAGGATCTTGGTGATCTAATTGGCCCATTTTTTTGTGATCTCTCCTTCCATTTTGTACTCTCTGATGCTAGAATGTGCCATATATACCATTATTTTGCTCCCCACCACTAGGTGCCTAAATTTTTTGATACCCTTGATGATGGTGAAGGCTTGTTTTTCAATGAAATTATACTTGGTCTCATACTCATGCAAGGTATTTGAATAGAAAGCAATCAGGTGCTCACTTGTCCCTTCTTCTACCTTTTGAGTTAGCACAACCTCTAGGCTATAATCACTCCCATAGATATACATGATAAAATATTTGAAGAAGTCAGGATTGACCAGCATGGGGGTAATGGATATTGCTTCCTTAATCTTGTTGAATGTTATTCTCCCTTCCATGGTCCATTTGAAGGCTTGGTCCTTCTTCAACATCAAGGTTATTGGCCTTACTAATCCCATAAAGTTAGATATGAATTGGCTGACAAAATTGATCTTTCCCTAGAAATATTGAACCCCCTTCTTATTTATTGGTAATGTTGAATCCCTGATGTGCTTTACTCTATCAAGATTGATAGATATCCCTTCTTTGGGTACCACATATCCAAGTAACTTATCTTATCGAATGTCGAAGACACACTTTTTGGGATTAAGATATACCCTAGACTCTTTGAATTTTTCTAAAACCTTCTCCAAATGATCAAAATGGACTTCCTTCTTTTTAGAAAATACAATAAGGTCATCCAAGTAAATTAGGATGATTTTGTTGATTAAGCCTTGAAAGGCTATGTCCATGGATATTTGGAAGGTATTCCCCATGTTAGAGAGGCTAAAAGGCATCTTTTCATATGTGAAAGTCCACCATTTTATAGTAAAAGTGGTATTATATTGGTCTTCTTCGTTGACCCATACTTGGTTGTACCCCAAAAACCCATCTAGTAGAGAGAGCATTTTAGCACTCATTACTGTCTGGTGGATCTATTCCATAGAAAGAAGGGGGTAATGGTACTTTAGGGATGATTTTTTCAAGTCTTAGAAGTTGATGTATGGCTAGATTTATCCACTCTTCTTCTTCACTAGAACTAGGTTGGATACCTAATTCAAATGTTTGATTGGGTAAATAATCCTCAAGTCGATCAATTTCCTTAGTTCTTGAGCCATAAAGGACTCAATTTTTGGATTAAATCACCTTTGATTTTACCAAATAAGCTTGGATCCTTTGATTAGATCAATGGTATGTTAGATTACCTCACAATCATACCCTTTTAGGTTGTCACTCCATATTTATTGCAAAAAGACACTAGTCAGTCCTTGTCCTTTTGGGGAACCTCTTTCCCAACCTTCGGTTTCCTTCCTTATCTAACATCAAGTTTAGATTAGTCACTTTTATGTATGATAAAATTCCATTTTTCATTCCTCACATCATTAGAATTGAAAATATTTTCCAAGGTAATCAACCCTTTCGGTAGCTTATTATATTATAGTTGCATGATTTGATCCCTGTAGGATTATTTGATCTTTGGATTGAACTACTCCATAAATTCACATGATTGTTAGAGAAACATGGAAATATAGGCATAAATTTCAAACACTTGTTAATTTTGGTCATTGTCAAGAATGGTTAGTTTGATGATCACCCACACTACTTGATCATTAGTGAATAAATGTATTACTAGATTAAATTAGGAGATGATCACTACCATTATATCTTCTTGGGCATTCATAGTCCCAGGGACAATATAAATGTTGAAATCTTTGAAAGATTCAACCAAGTCTTATATTCAATGGTGGTAGGATCTCATGTGAATATTCTTTACAGCCATGACCCCACTCACTTGTCTCACCACTAATTCAGAGTCATCAAACACTTTTAGCTTCTTTATGCCCATGTGTTTGGCAAGGCTGAGGCCATGGAATAGCACTTCATATTCAATTTCATTATTTATGTAGAAAAATTAGAATCAGAAGGATCATAGGTCCTCTTTCCTAGATGGAGAAACTAATCATATGCCTACTCTGGAGCCATTTTTTTGTTTTACACTATCAAAATGTAGAGTCCAAAAATTGGACTCACCTATGGGTGCTTTACTCTGATTCTCCTCTTTCTTCATCACATTGGGGATGGATTGATATTCATAATATATTACATAGGTCTTGAGGCCATTGGCATCAAAATTTGTGAATGGGTCATTCTCAATGAATTTGTTAATGAGGACTTCTTCCTATAGGTTCCTATTTTCTACCACCCTTTATTCTTCGAGCATTTCTACATGATACATCTCTTTCTTAGATAAATGAGTATGTATTGATTTTAAATTTCTCATAGTCTCATCAGCTATGTGTTTAGGATGTAGAGGTTCAGACAACACTTTTAATTTCAAACTATATTTTGTCCTAAATATCAAATGGGACCAATCCAAAGATAAGTATCCACCTATCTTGGTAGTGAAATATCTTGATGGACATAGCCTAAAGACTGGCATGATGTCTATCACCAAAACCTCTTATATAACTATGATATTAGGATAAGAGTACAATGTTAGGGGAGGAGCCCTAATGATACCTACAATCTAGACTTTCTTCCTATCCAATTTCATCACCCATTTATTCAAATGTTCATACTACATTTGTACTACATCTACAATTTGCTTAGGCATCATTGTGGCATTGGCACCATAATCAATCATGGAATTGTGTATCAACTCTTTCTCAAAATGAGAGTTAAATAAAATGGGGTAGGCTTTGTCTTACTTATCCCTACCTAAGATTTGATGAATGTAGATGGTGCTTGAGGCTATGAACTACTATTGGTTTCCTTTCCTTTATCTTGTACTGGATTCACAACTGGGATAGCTTGCACAGGCTTCTCTTAGTCTTCTAATGCTTCTTTTAGCAAGGATTTTTTTATCAAGAATAAATAAGACATCCTAGAGAGAGACATTGGCCAGATCCTTCTTTAGCTACTCTACCACATCATATGACCTCAGATCTCAGGGTCCCTTTACTTGTTTTGTGTCATTTTACTCCATTCTTGATATGATGGAGGTGGTAATTGGGCCCCAAGATTTTTTTGAAATTCACTTTAGGCCTTGTGAAGGCTTTTTAAGCATTCATCAGTCTCTTCTTGGATTAGGTGAAGTAGTCTAGTTAGAATCAAGGGGACTTCATCATGGGATATTGCTTACATAAACCACATATTTACCTTCTACCCAAAAGTAGAGTGGATGCTCTGAGGCTTTCTCCTCTTCTTGTTCTAAGGACATACCTTGTATCTAGGCCATTACGATGACATTTTCTACACTTGGTGACTAGTATCCATAAGGCACGGAGTCTGGAGAGTTCTCTTGTCTTCATTTCTCTATAGATTTATGCTATAGGTTACCTCTTGGGAAATTTTGAGGTGTATACACATCATTACATGGGAAGCACCATGAATTTGAGTCATCTACCAAGTTATTTTGGCTGGTGACTAGTTATCTATTTGAACTTGGTGAGATGTTATGTAATGGATTGGGGATTAGGATAATTTGATTTACATATCTCATTTGATGATTTGACACTTGATGATTTAGCACCTGGTGATTCAAGCTTTTCCTTTCTTGATATTGATTATGTTGACATGTTTCCCTCTCATTCTAGTAGTTTTGGTAAGGGGACTTTGAGGGCATGGTCTATTATCTCTTGAGATTAATTATCTCATTAGAGAATTTTCACGAGATACTCTTCATGTCATTTATCTTAGCTACTAATGAAGATGAGGAGGACATGCTAACCTGAGTAGATCAATATACATACATAAAAGGTAGCACTTGTGAGCTACTTAGGGATTCTTATTATGGTGGTATTGATATTTTAGGGAACATTAGCATTGATGGCTATGGGAGAATCTTCCTAGAATCTATCAAGTTATTCTCTACTTTGATGGCTATGTCATACACATCTGACAGTGTCTAGCCTCTAAGGGACTGGATCATGATGGCTATGTATAAGTTGAAGGCCTTGAGGTAGAAGATGATGGCCATGCTTATGAGTGGTTGATTTACTATTGGTATTATTTGCCAAGTCTTATCGAACTAGGTATTAAAATCAATAATGGCCTCTTACGGGGCCCTTTTAATGGTAATTAGTTATTGTAGGAGAGATGATCAATCTGCTTCTCATTAAAATTCTCAAAGAATATGTTTCCCAAGTCATCTTAGGTGGTGATGGAGTTGGGTGGTAAGGATCAATACTAGTCAATAGATCACCCTTTCAAGGAGGTGGCTAGTATCCTTAGGGCCACATTTTAATATGTGACATAGTGTATGGTACAAACATTGGCAACATCTTGTATATCTTCCACTGTGATTTTAAAATATTCCCTTAAGAACTTGGGGAGTGCCTTCAATACATTAGCAAAAAAGGGATCCCACATAGCTAGAGCTACTAGAGTGATAAGTGGGATACCACTATTCCATGCTATGAAGTTGTTTGGTGGTCCTTGGATCACCATTATTGTGGTTTTTGTGTAACACTAGATCTTACTGCCCTTTAGTGAGTTGGGGCTACCAAAGGTGGTGTTAATAAGATTGGATTATTTGATGTTTGTGACCTTGTAATGGGTATATAACTCATAAACTTTAGATTTTAGTTAGGTAGACTAGAGGTCAGGTCCCACCAGGTGTGCTAGAAAATAAAAATTGTTGATGCCTAAATCTCTCCCCCTAGGTGAATAGCCTTTTATGGGAAGCTCTATAGATGTCAGAATCGAATGAGGTATGTAAAGTAACCTCTAGGGTTTTATAATCCAGATATTTAATTTAGGGGTAGAAAGGGATAAGAAGGAAATATAGATAAAAATGAAATAAACTAACAAAGGTGATACATTGAGATCTTTAAAATATCACTTCTAAAATTGCATAAAATAGATTCAACCTTTGAACATAATAGGTAGATTAAAAGATCATATGCATGGTTTAATGCTTGTAACTTAAACAAAAGCCTACAATATAAAAGCAGATAAAAGAAACAATAGATAATAATAAATCCCACTACATTTAGCACAAAATACCACATCCTCTTCATTATTAGGTGGAAAATTGTTGTAGGTCTAGATTGTGCCCTAGTTAGAAGTAAAAGTGTTTAGGTCTTACTTCTAAATCTAGCTCAATATGGACTAACCCTAGGTTATGGGTATCATATAACAAGGCTAGAACTCTAGGATTTTTAATGAGGCTATCTCCTTTGATGCATCATTTTAGCCCATTTTCACTAAAACCTACTAATGACTAGGGAAAAGGGATAGAGAAATAACATGAAAAGGAAACCTAATCTAAAGATGGTGATACACCTAAATGATGGTTGATCCACTCTATTTTACTCTTAAAACACTAATGAAAAAAGTAAAAGACTAGATATAGTGTTCCAAATATCTATCATAGATCAATATTTCATGCAGAGGTTCACCCAATGATCAAAATCTAAGAGAAGTGATGGAAAGGTCTAATGTAAGATGCTAACCAATCAAAGTATCCATATCCAAGTTATAATAAAAAGAAATAAAACACTAAACATGACCTAAATAATGAGATAACTACTAACTAAGTGAGACCAAGACTTGACAAGGGAGAAAATCTCTACCACATATGCAAATCAATTAACTTGAACACACTAGATAAGTACAATGAAATCTAAAATACAATCTTCTATTCATTTCAAAAAGTTATAAGCTCCATCTTGGTAGAGATTAGTCATTCCCAAAAGAGGGAATAGAGGGATCATTTTTTAGGCTCCAATGCCTTTATATATAGTATAAAGGGAAAGAAAGAGATGGGAACATGTGTAGGAGAGTGGAAGATCCTATTCATGTGGTGGAAACTCATTAATTACTTTCTACATATGTGTCTTCTTTCAACCAACTATCCTTTTCTTGCTCCAATAACCTTCAAGCTCCTCTCATTGGCTAAGATATCCCACTAGAAGAATAGGGTTTGTTATGCATGATGACAAATTTTTTTTGAGTGGAATCAATGCCCTTAACTACTTGTTCAACTACTAGTGTACCACCTTTGGACCCTAATCCCACTTGACACGTTCATGAGGATCAAATCCTTGAATTTTGAAACTGACAAAGCCATGATATAAATGGTGGTTAGTACTTGCGTTGTTGATGAAGGATGAGAAGCCCCCACCATATCTCATTTATCTACCCTTGCTTGGGAAACTAAACCTGGGTCCACTATAGATGAAAATGAATCCAAATGATATGTTTTCCAATAGTTTTAATTGATAAATGAAGTTCACCAAGTGCATGTTCTTGATTTTACAATAAGATACCACCCCCTTAGCCTATATTAGGTCTAAAAGACTTAGTTTACCTCTACAGATCTCTGATAGAAATGATTGGTCTTAATGGTTCAATTTAGATCTATCTCAAATTATATTTGAGCTTGGTTCCTTCATATTTACCTCACCTGAGTTGAATAGTGATTCACTAAATTTCATCATAAATATCTTAGCTTGCCTTTGCTTATTGGTTATCAAAAATTGACTTGGATCATTAACCCTTTGACTCATCTCACTCCCTCCGATCTCCATGGCATGGGTTAATGTGAGCCCTTGTCCCTTGACCTGTTAACTCCAACCAAATTGGTGCTACTTGGTAGCCCCACATTGGTACTCAAGATACATTGTCAGTCTATTTGTTCTTATGCTTGTGTCATGAGGTGGCCTCTAATATCCTTGAAATTTTGAATTGATCATGTGCCATTAGATATGAATCCATAATTGAATATGATCCATTGATCTACCTAGGCCCATTAAACTATCAATCACCACTCGTCATTGGATCTCTTATAATATTACATGTTAATCATTGATCTTACCTTTTAAATTCAAAAAAATATTTCCTCAAACTTAACTTTGACATTCACGTACATATCTTTGATATCCATGTTAATGTATTTGATGTTCACATGACCATCACTAAGATATTTAAAATTCAATAGTTATTTATTGAGGTGTGAATTTGACATTTGCATGAATATCAAATGACATCTATGCGATCATCACTAATGTCTATGAGTCAATCACACTTTGAAATCTAATGGCTAATTCCTAAGATTTATTTTGACACTTGTGCAAATGTCACTCTACTAGAATAATTTCCTTGAGCCAAACCATTCTATCAGATTTTGTGCATTGGTATTTTATCTTTGTTAAAACCATTGATGCAAACATTTTGTTTGAAAGAAAAAATGTCCTTGGGGAAAATATTTACGTAATAATTTCCAAATAATAATTTTACCTTTGTCTTTGAGACTTTTGTTTTAGCCATTTTGTATTAGATAATTATTGCAGACAAAATGTTTAAAAGAATTAGGTCTTTGGGAAAATTGTCCTAGATATTTTTCCCAACACAAATACACTTAGCTCCTTTTTCTATGGATAAATTTTTTGAAATAATTTAATCTTTATAATTTTTACTCGACAACTTTCCCCAAAAAAATTAAGTCTATGGATTTTTTCCTTGCAGACAAAATGAGCCTATGGTTTTTTTTCCTTGAACAATATATCCAAAATAAATTTGGTCTTTGAGGATTTTATTTCAAACAAAATGTCTAAAATAATTCAAAACACTTAATCAAAAACCCTAAAACATTTTCTCTAAAGGAATTAACACTTAACCAAAATAAAATCTTGAAAAAATCTTCCAAGTAAGAGCTTAGCAAAATAAATGGGGTTTTACACAGCTTTTTGGCCTGTAGGCTCTTCTAGACTGGTGTAACTTACCATGTTGCTAGATATTTTAAGACCTACATGATTTTTACCCTCTAAAGTTCTAGACCCCTTTTCTAAACCTTTAATCCACTGCTTCATCAAACCATGGAAAAAAATTATATGTGGACCAAAATTGGCCAACATCTTTAGTGACTCATAGGGGTTGCATTTTGTCTATGCAAGAAGAACTAGACCATTTACCTTGTGTAGTCCATTGGGCATGGAGCCTCTTGCTTTGATTCAAAATATTGACTTAGATCCAACATTGGCTACCAATATTTCTCTAACCTCTTTTTAAACAAACAAAGGACTAAGAAAATAATAAAACTAGACATAGTGCCCAAGGCACTTATTGAAGAGAAACTAACCTAGAACAAAATAGGGACAACAAACAAATGGCCAAAAACTACACTTGGAGGAATTTTCACAAAAATATCCTAATTATGTAAAGCTTGAAACTATGTGTACCTTTCCTTCTATATCAAAAGGTAAGTTTTATAACCTTCTTACATCATGAGATGAGGAATTGAATGATGCATGCAACTCCTTGACCCTTATCCTTGATGCCTCCTTCTTCTTTATTGCATCTGTCAACTTATTTAAAATGATGTTTAATTAGAGAGAAATATCTCCAAATAGGTCAGCTATGTGCATCCATATAGTTTCAACTTCTTTAGATGGATCCTCAGTTATGATCTCCAATGGTAGTTTAGAAGGGCATACCTTCTTGATTTCCACAGTGTATTTAATAAGACTAGGATTCTTCTTTGTTTCAAGTTCTTTAGGCTCATCAAAGGATCTTTACATATTCTATCTAATCTTGGTTATTATCCTCCATGGGAAATTCTTTCTCCACCTTCTCAAGCACTTGATCTTGTTCAATAAGAGATATCTCAATCTCATCCATAATTTCCATTCATACCAATCTTTCATCAAGATCAACCTTCTCATTTTACTTGAGTATCCCTAGAGTAAAACTATCCTCTTAAAGCTCTAAAACATCAATAGATTCCTTAGATGAAGATTCAACTTGATGTACTATCTCATTATTGAATTTTTCCATCTTAAGTTCATCAATGTCACTAATGAAATCATGGTAAAACTACTACCAATAATCTTCTTCATCAAGAATATTCTCCATCTCAGTAATAGATCAATGTGAGTTGTCTTCATGGATACCTTCTAGGAAAAAATGAATTTGTACTTGATATATATTAGCCACCATAAGGTCTTGATAAAAAAATCTTGATCTTGGACAACTGATATGTGATCTAGATGTTCTTGAGAAATAACCTCTTGATGCACATCTGAGACTTATTCCCATTGGATCCCATTCCCAACTTGCACTCATTCCTATAACTTGTCATCTTTGATATTATGAAATAATGAGACATGCTTGCTCTTTCCAAGTTGTGTTCCAATAATGATCTCCTCTTCTAAATCTAACAATCCATAATTATCATTTAGGAGTTCAACATGGAGTTCATTGCTTACCTCTTTAAGGAGTGGTATAGGATAGTCTTGGGATGACTCCAAGAGAGATGATATATATATGTGACACTTCCTTGTCCCAACTACTTGTCTTTGATTGTCATGTTCTCCTTATTTTGAATTCTTCTCTAGATGGATGTATTTCCAAGAGGTAAATGAATTATATTCTTTAGTAGGGGAGGGATGGGGTTGAATTACTTTGGATTTTCTTGACTACATGATTTGGTCCCAAGATGGAAAATATAGAGGTTCTTCTTTAACTTTTTGATTCTAGTTATCCTCTTATTTATTTGTCTTCAATTACAACTCTTTGATTTACCTCATTATATTCTCTTGGAATAACTTATATTTTAGGTGGTTAGTGGCTTCATGAAGATAGTGGACACAAAAGGATTCTTGAGGAGGGGTGAGAGAGGTTTCCATGGGTTTAGATTCTTCTTTAACCTAGATCTCAAATCTAGATTTGACTCACTTTTCCCACCCCATGAATTCACCACTTGATTCCATCTTAGAACCTTGAAGGAATTATTAAGGGATTATTAAGGAAGAATGGAGCTTCAAATCTCAATAGTAGGTTAATCAACAACAGTCTCCCCCTTTCTTTAGAAAATTTCTTAGATAGATTTCTAGGAAAGAAAGGTCTGAGAAACATATGAATAACTTGATAGTCAAAGGGTCACTTGGAATGGTCTCTTAGGGAGGAATGGGTGGATAAGAAGACTAAGGTGGTGTATATGAAGGCACATAATATTAGCAAGGTTAGACCTACTGTTCTTCAAGGCCTTGAATCTTATCCTCGATGCTTTGAATGTGACCACCTACATCCATCATCTCACATGTGAGATTGTTCTAATTTTCTTTTTCAATATGTCCCCACTCTTCTTTCACTTGCTATAATGACTTTCTCACATAATGGATCTAATGAGTAGGGACATCTTGGCCATAATAATTTTGTGATCATAATTCGAGTGCATACTAAAGTTTGCTTAAGTGATTGTATAAATGGCTCATGATAAGGTTGATAAGGAGTAGTATTATGATGGGATTGATGTTCATATGGAGGATCAAGGTCATAATATTGTGTGTATGACTTTTATAGGTTCTCACATTGCTAATGATGATCATGAAGAAGGTAAAATCCATTCCATTGATTATAAGGATCATGAGAAACCTGACAATGCTCCTCATAGTTTCGATAAAAATCTTGGTAGGGTGGATAGGCATTATATGGATCATGAGGACCAAATTTGGGTTGATGATAAGTAGGTAGATAATAAGGATATTCATAATAGATATTCATGTTAACCTCATATGTCAAATTAGATGTAAGAACTAATTAGAAACTTCATTAAGACAAACCTGGCCTACTCATAACTAGAAGATTGATTTGGAGTCACTATTGGTGCTAATTTCTTGCTTCCAAAATATGATTAGAGGAAAGACATACCAAGATCTTCCCACTCTTTTTGACCTTTGTCCCACTAAGTATTCCAAAATTATTATAGGTCTAGATTGTACCCTAGCTAGAATCAGAAGTGTTCATGTCCTACTTCCAAATCTAGCTTAACATGGGATAGACCCTAGGTTGTGGGTATCTTATAACAAGGTCAAAACTCTAGGATTTTTAATGAGGCTAGCTCCTTTGATTTATCATTTTAGCCCATTTATATTAAAACCTACTAATGACCATGGAAAATTGAGAGATAAATGACATGAAAAGAAACCTAAGCTAAATATGATCATGCACCTAAATGATGGTTGATCCACTCTATTTGAATCTTAAAACACTAATGAAACAAGTAAAAGACTAGATATAAGGTTCCAAATATCTATCATAGATCAATATTTCATGCAGAGGTTCACCCAATGATCAAAAGCTGAGGTAAGTGATAGAGAGGTCTAATGTAAGATGATCACCAATCAAATTATCCATGTCTGGGCTCTAATAAAAATAAATAGAACACTAAACATGACCTACATAAAAAAGATAACTACTAACTAGGTGAGATCAAGACTTGACAAGGGAGAAAAGATATACCACATATGTAAATCAATTGACATGAATACACTAGATAAGCATAATAAAATCTAAAATATAGTCTTCAATTCATTTCAATAGGTTATAAGATCCATCTTAAAAAAATTTAGTCATGCCTAAGAGAGGGAATAGAGGGATCATTTTTTAGGGTCCAAAGCCTCTATAATATCAAAAAGGGAAAGAGAAAGATGGGAACATGTGTAGGAGAGTGGAGGATCCTAGTCATGTGGTGGTAGCTCATTGATTGCTTTCTACATACATGTCTTCTTTTAGCCAACTAGCCTTTTCATTTTACAATAACCTTTGAGATCCTCTCATTGGATGAGAGATACAATTAGAATATAAGGGTTTTTTATGCATGATGACAAAGTCTCTTTGATTGGGATCAATGCCCTTAACTATTTCTTCAACTACTAGTGCACCACCTTGGGACCCTAAGCCCACTTGACATGTGCATGAGGATCAAATCCTTAGATTTTGAAATTGTCAAATCCATGTTATGAATGGAAGTTAATACCTTATTTTTTTATGAAGGATGAGAAGCCCCCACCATATCTCATTTATCTACCCCTACATGAGAAACTAAACCTAGATCCACTATAGATGAAAACCAATCTAAAGTATTGGTTTTCCCATAGTTTTAATCGATAAATGAAGTTTACTAGGTGCATGTTCTCAATTTAATAATAAGATATCACCCATTTGGTATATATTAGGTATAAAATACCTATTTTACCTCTATGGAGCTCTATTGGCAACACTTAGTCTTAGTGGTTCAATATGGATCCATCCTAGATTGTATTTGAGCTTGATTCCTTCATATTTACCTCACCTAAGTTGAACAATGCTTCATTAACTTAAATAAAAAATATCCTAGATCACCTTTACTTATTGGTTTTTGAAAACTAACTGAGATCATTAACCCTTTGATTTATCTCACTCCATCTGATCTCCATGGCATGGGTTAATGTGAGCCCTTAGATCCTCCCTTGACTTATCAAATCTAACTAAGCTGATGCCACTTGGTAGCCCCACATTTAAAATTAGGATCCACTCTTAGTTTTTTTACTCCCATACTTGTTCCATTTAGTGGATTCTAAGCTCCTTAACCTTTTGACTCACACACATTCCATTATATCTAAATCTATGATTGAACATGAGCCATTGATCTTCTTGGGCCCATTAAACTATTAGTCACCACTCATCATTAGATCTCTTGTATGATTGATTGTTGATAATTGATCCCACCTTTTTAATTCTAAAGGATATTTCCTAATACTTAAATTTGATGTTTGCATACCTATCTTTGATGTTCACACAAATATATTTGACGTTTATGTAACTGTCACTGAGATATTTGAACTTCAATGGTTATTTTCCATGGTTTGAATTTGACATTTGCATGACTATCAAATGATGTCCATGTGACTGTCACTAACATATTTGACCCCATCACACTTTAAACTAAAATGTCTAATTACTAAGCTTGATTTTAACACTTGTATGAATGTCACTCTATTAGAATAATTTCCCTGAGCCAAACCATTCTATCGTATTTTTTACATTGGTCTTTTATCTTGTTGAAACCATTATTGTGGACATTTTGTCTAAAAGAAAAAATGTCCTTAGGTAAATTTTTGTGGAAAATTTTCCCAAAAATAATTATGCCTTTGTCTTCAATACTTTTGTTTCAGCCCTTTTGTATCAGACAATTATTGTGGATAAAATGTCTGAAAGAAATAGATCTTCAAGAAAATTATCCTGGATAATTTTCCTAACATAAATGAACTTATCTCCTTTTTCCATAGACAAAATGTCCAAAAGAATTTACTCTTTGAAATTTTTTCTTGGCCACTTTCGTTAAAATAATTAAGTATACAATGTTTTTGCTTGCAAACAAAATTAACCAGTAGGGTTTTTTCCTCAGACAAAATGTTTGAAAGAAATCTAGTCTTTAGGGATTTTGTTTTAGATAAAATGTTCAAAATAATTCCCAACACTTGGTTGAAAATATTGAAACATTTTATATGAAATAATTAACGCTTATCCAAAATAAGATCCCAAAAAAACCTTCCAAGTAAGGACTTAGCAAAATAAAGGGGATTTTACAACTTAGCTTTTTGGCCTATAGGCTCTTCTAGATTGGGGCAACTTGCCTTGCTACTAGATCTTTGAAGACCTGCATGATATTTTCCACTTTGCATTCCTAGACCCATTTTATAAACCTTTGATCCATTACTTCATCAAACCATTTAAAAAACTTTATATATGGGCCAAAATTGGCCAACAAAAATAAAATACAAAAGGCCTCAAGGGCACAGTATAGAACATTCAATCCTACCTATGAAGGGCACCTACTAAGATTGTGAAATGAAAATAACAATTGATGCTAATTCTATTTGAAAACTAAAACTATTAGAAAATGGCTGCTCTTGATAAAATTGAAAATAAATAATCAACAACCAACTGCCTCAAAAAATAATGAGCTCTAAATATATAGACACATCAATATAATGAAGAGGCAACACTCAAAAACATACACTCACACTCATGATAAGGCTATTACATCAAAAATAAGAGCTCTGACTCATGAGTGTAGTTGGTCCTTAGAATCCCAAATATATCACAACAAAAATACCCATACAATCTCCATGATGTTTAGAATAATAGCCATGATGCCACGTGTCTATTTTTAAAACTACCTCTAGAATGCTATTGGAAATGGGGGCCTAATTACTTTGACCAATAGTATAACTCATAGTTATGAAAAAAGAAACCTGCCTCAGACAAGCATCATGCCACCACATGGAAGGTTAGCTTCCCATTTATACAATTGCATGGTGGATCCCCTTTCTAACTTTGCTAGCCAATGATATGACCCTAAGCCTTGAAAAAATTACTTTTGCTCCTAAGGAGCATTGTGATGGCACATGGTGATCTAGCACTACTCTTGGAGAAGTCAATCATTCCTTCAAAAAATAAGTGTAAGAGTACCACATGTTAATTTTTCATTCCTCTTTGTAATTACATAGTGGGCCCCACCCACTACTCCTTTAGCCAATGGTGTTGCTTGAAGTCCTAACACAAATAAACCTATGTTGGATGAGAACCCAATCACCACATGGAGACATGGCACTAATCTTGGGTGAACCAAGAACTTTTTGGGTTGAACAAGCACCAGGATGCCATGTGGAAGGTTGGTGTTTCTCCTAGGGAAGTTGAGGAAGCTGAGACTGAGCCAAAAATAGAGAAAGGGACCCTATAAATAATATGGGGATGAAATACAAAAACTAAACTTTACTAAGAATGTCTAAGACCCAAAGTTGATTGTTCCAAAATATTAAAATGTGGATTACAATCCACACATACCATGATGGATATCCTAACAAAGTGGTTAGAAGCTGGTGACAAGGTAATTGTAGATCCTAGTAAGAAAATCCTTGTAAGCCAATTTAGACCAAGAGTTAGAATGGTTATGACCATGTTGAACAAACTATATGGATTTTCACATACTGCACATGTGGAACCAATATGGGTGCTTGTTATATATTTCATTATTGAGGAAGTGGTAGTACCTCCCTTAGGTGAAATGATTAACATTTCCTTAAGTAGGAAGATCTTTGGGTTTAAAAAAAATAAGATGACTGAGTTATTTATGATGTTATACTTATTATAGTCCCTATGTGCCACCATTAAAATTCCCAACCAAAGAGAGTGGTCTCCCAATGGTACCCAAAATATGTCCTAATATTATTCAAAATTGCAAATTTAAAAATATATGGACAGTTTCCAATTCATTTTTGATTGTGTATATCCTACTTTGATCCAATCCATCGATGGTGTCCCCATGATGAGGATAATTCATTTATTCAATAAGTCCATTGAGATAATGGGAGACATATGGCTATACCTTGATTACATTATTATAAGAATAGAGGAAACCCAAAGTTCCCCCTTAAACTACCAATCCATGTGCCAAATAAGTTGGAATAGTAGGAAGTTGCATACTAATTGTTCAATAGAATAGATGGGATATGCAAGACCAAGAGGAAAGTATTTCTCCATGGTTTTCCCATGACTATTGGCAAAACCATATTTTGAAAATGGGACTAGATTGAAGTTGCTTCAAAACATAAGATTTGATTCAATTTGTAGTTAGATGACCATAGATAGTGGGATCCCCATCATAGAGTAAAGGAACACTTGAAGATTAAAGGTATTCTGGTTGTGCCTTATGAACATGAACCTAGTGCATTTGATTTTGTATACACTAAGGTAGCCACCTGTTATGAAATTGCTAGAAGATTAAAAGAACATAATATAAATCATGAATCCAGATTGTTGAGAGATCAGAAGATGGAAGATAGATGGTAACTTGGTCCTAAGAGATATCATCTAGTATGTGTTGGACCTTCTAGGCTTCCAATAATAGATAGACAAATAGAGCATAGACTTTAAGAAAGGAGACCAAGTGAAGTTGTTTCAAACTCCTCAATCCTTGTGTCTTATAGAATAATAGAGCAAGATTTGTATAAAAAGGAGATTTACATGATAGCTTTGGATCCTCAAAAATATATTAAAGATGCATTGATAATTTTCTCTATGATATATGAATCTGATATAAAAGTATAAGAATAAAAGGTTGAGGGAGTAAAATAGGAAAATGAAAAGGGAAATTCACTAGACTTAATCCAAGAGGAAGGTTGAGATTGCAATTGCCTCAAGGGCAAAGAAAATAAAAATGACCATCATTCCTCCTTTGAATAACATCAATCTATGCAGTGAAGAAAATACAATTTATGGACCAACTATACTTGAATGGTTCTTATATGAACCAAGGTTGGAAAAGCTTCCTACTACCTATCATCCATGGGTTATAATGAAGACCATAGATATCCCTCTACAATAGGAGATGAAGCCTTGGATCATAGCCTTGAAAAATGAAGAAAGGAGGCTTGATGCTCCAAATCCATCAGTAGTCCAGTCACAAGTAGAATTGCTAATAAATAATATGGGTCAATCTTTAGTGGGAGTAAGATATGATCTAGCTACTATAGGCCTACAAAGAGTGACTGAGATAATTATAATGGAATAAGTTCAAGAGGTTGTCCATCAAAGGGTTGATCATTGGTTCACCTAACTCAAAAGAGGGAGCATAGAATAGGGTAAAACCCCATGTTTTAAGAAGATGTTCTAAAACTATCTCAATCATAGTTAGAAAGGCTATAGGCTGTAATAAGAGGATTAAAACAAGAAAAATAAGATTCTAGAGGAATAATCTATTCTATCAGTGTTAGTAGATATTGTTAATAATTTTAAAACAACTATCAATGAGACATTTAATTATTTGAAGGCAATAAGGTCTAAATTAGACATGGTGAATAAGAAGCATGCCATAGCTCTAAACCAAGTCAATCAGTGCCAAGGCTCAAATAGGAAAATAAAGGCATTGATCAAAATTCTAATGGAAAACTAGATTCCTAAGTTTAAAATAGTCGTCCTTTCACACTTGAATATGGCTATGATAATCTTAATGGAGAAAATTAGGGACATAAATAAGTGGTCCAAAATAATTTAAGTTCTCTCAAAAGACTTATAATAACTAGAGGGTAGAATGGCTCAAATACTATAAGGTTTGATCAAGGATCCAACCATCCTGAATCAAATAGGCTTAAGAACTAATGAATAATTCTAACATAGATATATCCACTTCATCTAAGAGGTAAAGAATAAAACAAGGGCACCATAGGAGTTGACAAAAAAATTATTTTGGACATGATATTTTCAATAAAATAAAATATTGGTAATGTCAAAAGCATCAAAGAATCCATGAATGGGATAGATGAAATCTTCAAAGATCAAGCATGGCAAACATAAGAACTATTCATGGAGCCAATTATCAACCTTAGATTGATTGATGAATAGTGTGACAAATCCATGAGGATTTTAGATTAAAAGAAGAATGTTGTAGCTATAGGGGCATCTCAAAGTCCACTGATTTGACTTAGAATATTCTTTTGTATCAAAACTATGTAAATCATTTTAAAATAATATACTATTTTGTAAAATCATGTGCACCATGTAACACATGGCTTATAGGTTATTTACATTTGAAAATTGTCATTGGTTCTATAATATCTGTAAAAGGACATATATCCTTGACACTTGTCTAATTCTTATTTGATAATGACTAACTGGCATACCTCATAGGTTTCTCTTTAATCCATAAAATGGGGTATTATCATTATAAAAAGAAAGAAATTTTGAGAGCAAAACTATTTTATAAATTTTAGAGCAAGTAATACAAGCAAGAGAATTCTTCAAAGATTGTCTCATTTTTGTTTATTTTTTGTTATCATGGTTTCTTCCTCAAGTTATTGTTATTATGTTTAGATCTGAATTAATTTTATGAATTCAAGATGTGCATATATTAATGCAAAGTTGTTAATTTAAGCTTTATTCTAGGTTGGCTGAAAGCTGTTAGATTCATTTCAATATTATTTATTTTTTGAAGATGTGCGAATGCAATTTTCATGTTTAAGTAAATATTTAAAGTGAATATGATTTTTAATTTGCATATGTTTCAAATATCCTTAGACATTTCCCTAGTATATTATTGGATCTGTATCATTTGGTAATTTCATGTCATATGTTGGTTTGAAGATGCATGTCTTTGATGAAATTAGAGCTTTGTCAAGATGTCTGAACTAAAGAATAGAAACATCTCCCTTTCTTCCCTACCCTACCTATTTTCTTATTTTTTAAACCAATCACTATAGTTTACTTTATAATTATAAATATTCATGCTAGATTAGAGTCTTAGACTTTAGATTATGATCATTATTCATTAGACTTAGTTAAAATAACTTCAAATTCTTCTCAAATCTTTATGACCATGGTTACTCCTAAAAACCACTTTCATAATCATTTTGTGAAACAGTCAAATAGATTGGTCGCTACTCCACCACATATCTCAGGAAGATCACAACTAGTAACTCACATAAAATATTATTTAAATGTTGAAATGAGAAGTGTTTTCAACACTATTAGAATCATGTGATACATTTACATGCATCAATAGGAATTTGAATTGGTGCTAATATGACCTTGAGCTAAAGATTTGTGAATCTGAAGTATCTTGAGCCAATTTTAGTGAATTTTATTCAAATATCAGTTGATCCTTTGTAGATTTGTGTTTTTCCTAGCTTAAATTTGTAAAGATCACTGATATTCATGGCTTTAGGCTAGTCTTTAGGCTTATTTATCTAAAGATAGTTATTCTTTGAATATTTATGAGAAATTTTTACAAAGTTTGCTTAAGTTTTGTGAATCTAATGTGTTTGAGGTTAGTGATAGTAATTTTGTGTAAAGATCACTAATATTCACAAGTTTGGATATATATTTAAGCTAATATAGTTAGAGATGGTAATTTTTTGAAATATTTGTATGAATTTGTGCAAAGTTCATCTTGTCTTTATAAACATAAGGTTTTTGTCATATTTTGAGTAAGATTTGAATATTACAAGTTGAAACTATCACGAATAAGAACTAGGTCAAGGTTTGAGACAAGGATACCTCTTCTTTCCTTAGAAATTCATAGGAAAATAAGAATGGATAAAGGTTAGCGTAGATTTTCTAAATCTCAACCTATTTTACCTATTTTTGTTGTTGTGTTCAATCCTCATGAAGGTATGGCTTGGTTAGGTAGATATTCTATCAATGTGTTTGGTTAGGTACATGAATTACCAAGAATTTTAAAGAAATATTTACCTTCATTTACCCCTACAAGTGTTGTTACCACTGAAGAACAAATCAAGTCTTTTAATACTACCTTAAGATTGTTAAATATTGATCATGAAGATGTTGCTTACAAGTTGTTTATTTTTACCTTTAGAGATGAAGAATATGATTGGTTTATTAATCTTCTTTAAAATTACATTATTAGTTGGAAGGATTTCAACAATTATTTCATTGATTAGTTTGGAAAAATCATCGATCCTTGTGTTCTATATCAATAATTCACTACAGTGAAGAGAGATTCAAATGAAACTATTAGAGCTTTCAAGGTTAGATTTCAAAATATGTTTAGTATAACTATATCTCCCTATAGGCCTATTGAAGCTTTATCTTTAGAGATTTATAAGGTTTCTTTAGATCCAATGACTTCTATATTTATGAAAAGAGTTGTTGGAGTTATAGATAAATTAGCCTTGGCCTATGCTGAAGCAATGAAAATTAGTGATCAAATGCAAACCCAAGGTCAATTAGCATATGCTATTTGTAATATCAATCCTAATTTTCATATATATAATATCATCCCAAATGTTAATCCTATTTTTTTTTCTTTGAGTCAAACTCTAATTTTAAACTAGTTGCCTTTGAGTCATGCTCATCCTGGTCAGAACCTAAGATTGATAAATAACTCTAAAAGTGAATCCCATCCACAAAATCAATGATATATGGTTATATTTGCTAGTAATAGTACTCAAGTCTATAATTTGAAGGAACCTAAGAATGAAAATGACCTCATATTGAAATTGATTAAAAAATTGAGCACTAATTTTCTTTAGTTACAAAAATAGGTAGGTAACACTGAGGAGAATTCCAATAGAAACTATTATTATCAAAAATTTAATAGACCTATGAATAAGTTTCACAATAACTACAAAAAAAATAATGATGAGTCATCTACAACTAAGAACATACCTGAAATAAACATTTGTGATGTAGCCTTAGCTAATTATTGTAGGGTACATAACATCGTAAAACATGGTGAGTTAAAATGTATAGAGTTTTGTAATGCTTTTAAAGTATTTCAAGATGAATTAGATACATTTGAAGTTATGCCTAACAAAGATAATCCTATAGGATCATTTGACTCTTCAGATACATACATTTTTTGAAAAAAATCTTATGGTGGAAACCTTTGATTTTCCATTTCAAGATGAGAATGAACCTAAAGATACTCTAGATGAGATTCATGCTTTTCAAAAGTATTTAAAGAAGAATTATTCATTGAGGAATGGATGACAAAAGAAACCAATAACAAGTTCTACTCCACCAAACAACAATGATACTCCTCTTGATCCCAAAGCATATAACAATTCAAAACCTCTAAAGGTACAAGAGTTTATGGAAAAAGAAGGATATTCAAACATATGCCAAGAAGATGAGTTGTAATAGATTTCTCAAGAAATTTTAGTAGCTGATATAGATCACGTACAAGCTAATATTTATTTATAATTTAGCCATGAGGACAACTCACATAGAGTCATTTCTGAAATGAAGAATATTCTTGAGGAAGATGATCATTGGCATACATTATACCATGATTTATTGAATGAAATTGAAGAGCTTAAGATGATAGATGATGAGATAGAATATAATATTGATGCTTAATATAAGGATTACATCAATGATTTGGAGCTTTAAGAAGGTAATAATATTTTAGAGATCCCAAAGAAAGATGATTTAGAGCTTAATTAGATAGATGAGATGCCATTATCTACAAAAGTTGAAGATAAAGCAAGTGCAAAAGATCAAGAACTTTCACATGACTCCATCAAAAGGTTAGAAATATGTGATCAACATCTTTCAAATGGTAAGATTACAAATGAATTTCATGTCCTTTTAATTGATCATTATGAAGAGGCCTTTTGGAATGACTTGGAGATTTTTTATGCAAAGATTGATAGTCCATCCCCACCTCATAGGGAGATTGAAGAATGTTTTATAAAAATTACTATTGCATCTATTCATCAAGAAGAAATTAATGATGTATTGCAACTACGCTTGGATATCTATTAACAAATTGAAGACTTTGATAGAGCACTACCTAAAATAGAACCTAATAAAGACATAAATCTAAGCATACCAGTTGAGTTTCCAATATAATCATTGAATGAAATGAGATAAGTCATTATCAGTCTATGAGTAGAGTAGAGTTAGCATTCTTGATGCAAGAAAGAAGAATTTGGGAAGAAAATGATTGGATCTTGGATCCATATATTTAATCCATGTACTTGATAATGGAGATAGGAAGTAAAGATGCATCATCCAAAAGACATAGACATACAAGTTATCTTATTTGTAAGAAGATGCCATCAAAAGGAAACAATCATGTTTCAAGGTTTTATGGTAGACTAAATAGCTTTCCATTTGATCCTGGAGTAAGGATTGTTATTTAAATCTTGATATGTCACAATTTCTATGCTTTAGTTTGCCATTATCAAGTAATATTTGGTGAGTTATTTATGGAGTAATTTGTAAGATTAATTATATTTAGTGTGGGTAGGTTTAGATTAGTTTCATTCATGTCCCTTGTTTGTAAATAGTGTTTGTAAATATATGTTTACTTTATTTGATTTATTCTGTAGCTTCCAATAAGTCTTTTCTAAGATAGGTCTTCAAGCTCCAAATCCATCTAAGTGCTTAAAATAACTTCATAAACTAAGAATGCAAATATGACTCTTAAACATTGGTTGATCATGTATTTTGGAAATTCTGAGCTTAATGTTGTGTTTTAAATAATTTGATGAAGATTAATATATATTGACTAATTGTTCCTTAAAAATATTTAACCTTATTTTAATCTAAGTTTGATTTCAATAAGGATTGCATGTGTTTGAGTAAAAGTTTGAATTATTAGAATAAAGTCATGTTAACACTTAAAGAACATTATTGCTAAGGATGAAGTCTATGATGAAGTATGATTATCTTGAAAATTAAATTTTTGACAAAAATCCTAAACACCTAGATAATTATGGTTCCCAAAATTTGTTAGAAAGATAAATAAAATTGAAAAATACAAAAAATAAAAGACTTATTGAAAATTTCTGAGCAAAGGTGATTTTGGTAATCTCCATTGGGACTATGGATGCCTAATTGATAGTGGAGCAAGGCCTAGAGTGAAACCAAAGGTATCTCTATCAAGTTTATAGATGTTTGGCTGGTAGTAGAACAATGCCCAAGCCTTCCTTTTTATAAATCATGATTCATAATGAATATCTAAATATTCTACAATACTATGTTAATGATTAAGGTCATGAAATTTAGAAGTTATTCTTTGAATCCCAATGACAATCAATAATTGAATCAAAGCACAAACACAACATGACTAAGTTTTGATATTTGATCTTAATTAT
Organism: Torreya grandis; assembly: GCA_037957365.1. Lineage (NCBI taxonomy): Eukaryota > Viridiplantae > Streptophyta > Pinopsida > Cupressales > Taxaceae > Torreya > Torreya grandis. Next base: position 2,519,256 of record JARHVA010001243.1, on the reverse strand, counting down.
GCATTCTTAAGACTTGTTTCAATTATGAATTGATCTTAATAATGGTACTTGATCATGTGGAATGATTATTATATTTATTATTTTGAACTAAAAGTATCTGAATTCTAACATTTTTCAATGTTTCCCGCAGAAGTCACCATTTTTTCAGGTCAACATACCCCCATTTATAAAAATGAGGATCTTTGTTTAAATTTTGCAAATTGTGCTATAAATTAGGCATTCAACTTGATTAAAGTGCATTATTGAGTATTATGTTTTGATTTAGCTTACATTTACATGCTAGCACATAAGCTTTATTTGATCTTATCTGATGTTGCTAAAATTTGGTTCATGTGTTTCTATCTTGCAGGATCAATGGATTTTCATTATAATGAACAAATGTTCATGGGTTTATGCTTCAATGTTAATTTGACCCTTATTTGGTTAACTAATATGTTCCCATTCAAATCCAAGCTTAAATAACATCCAAAACCTTAGTCTAATTATTATAGCCTATGTTCTTATTAAAATGGATTCATATTTTTGAAGAGTCAATTAATTCAATTTTAGTCTTAGTTTAATTTCACCCTAAGTTTTGATGAAGTTTATTAACTCATTAAAACTTTAGTCTAAAATTTATGCTAAGTCTTTATATATCTTGAGCCCTTATTCTTTGATTTTACTTTTTATAGGTATAAATTGAATGCAAGGCTACCAAGTGTCAAAACCTCACTCAATCGGATCCAAGATGAACAACACATGGGTAATCTCTTAAAGTCAATAAGTCAAAGCTCCTCAGATCAAAGATCAATGGTGTGTATTCTTACATACAAATTATGATCGATGATCCATGTTAAATAATGGGGTTAATAAGTCAAGATATATCTACGACATACATTCAATCATGAAAATGAAGATGTAATGGTGAGCATGAAGTCAATATGTCAAAATATCCTAAGATTAAATGAGATGGTGATATGTGTCACACTTGTGGTAAATTAGATATAGATCATTGAACTACATTTGATAAAATGTATAAATATCATATCAATGTTATATATTGTATCATGTGTTTATTAGATCAATGACATAAATTTGATCATGTAGATCAAACATCGATAACACACATTCAATCATGTAGGTAGCAGATCAATGGTGTGAATCAAGTCAATAGGTCAATGAGCCTAGATTGTATGCAAGGTTGACACATGGTGTGAGATCATTAACTAGATGGAGACTATCAACAAGGTACATAGAATGCATGAAAGGATACCAAGTGTCACAAGTTTGGAAACCTAGATCAATGATCAATAGTTCGTGTTTGATCATGTGTGTAGCATATCAATGGTGTGAGTTTCATAATAGAGATCAAAGATCAATGACCAACATTGAAATCCAAAGTTAGGAGACTCTTGAGGAGATCAACGAAGTGAATTTGACCAAATTTCTAGGAGGAATGAGATGAGGACACATGTTTAAAGAGACAATGGTCATGTTTTAAAAATTAAATAAATAACATGAGAAGGGGATGCCACATAGGCAGACATGTCTAAATCAAAATATTTCATGGACCCAAGTATGCGAAGTATAAATGTGAGATAAAAATATGATCTAGGTTACTAAAGCACATACTTTAAATTCATATGTCATAATTAAAGCTCAGTTAAACCCTCCAAAAACCCTCAGACATATGAAAAAGCCCTAGAATTGTTCCTGCATTCACTATTTTAAGCCAAAAGAATCTAATCAGATAGTCAAAGGTTAAATTATCATTCATAAGAGGATAATTTGATCAGAGTCATAGAAATGGTGACTATAGACCTACTTATTAGAAATAGTTGAATTATAACTATCATCAGAGGTAGAGGGTAGAGCATTCAAGGATACAGAGTTTGTTGCTTCTTCAATGAATATGTGAGATAATAATTGCTCAAGCTTATTATATAACATTGAAAACCAAGGAATTTTAACCAAGGAAGATGAGAAGCTACTCCTAGTTAAGAGATTATGTGATGACATCATGGAAATTTAGCTCATAGGAATCCATTATGTTATTTCCAAGCTAGAGGTATTACACTGTATTGATGTCCTAAGTCCTATTTTCAAAGATGATAAAATTGACAAGGGTATGCTTATTCATGAACCTAGTTTGAAGAAAATAATATATATATCCCCTGTTGCCTTTGAATCTTATTATAAGCCACTTAGGCCCTAATTAGACCTCACCTCCATTAATGCATGTGCCCAAAAACATACCATGATGGATATCCTAGTAAAGTGGTTAAAAGTTGGTGACAATGTCATTGTAGATCCTAACAAGAAAATCCTTATTAGCCAATGCAGACCAAGGGTCAGAATGGTTATGACTATGTTGAAAAAAATATATGGATTTACATATACTATACATGTGGAACCAATATGGGTGCCTATTATATATTTAATTATTAAGGAAGAGGTAGTACCTCCTTTAGGTGAAACCATCATCATTTCCTTAAGTAGGTAGATCTATAAGATTAAAACAAAGAAGAATACTGATTTATTTGTGATGTCATATTTTTTATATGCCATATATGCACCACTAAAATCCACAACCAAAGAGAGTGGTCTCCCAATGGTACCCAGACTGTGTCCTAATATTATTCAAAATTGCATATTTACAAATATAGGGACCATATCTAGTTCATTTAGGATTGTGTATATCCTACTTTGATCCAAACCATCATTGGTGTCCCCATGATGAGGATAAGTCATTTAGTCAAGGAGTCCATTGAGATAATGGGATACATATGGATATACCCTAATTATACTATTATAGTAATAGAGGGAACCCAAAGTTTCCCCTTTAAACTACCAGTCCATATGGCAGATAAGTTGGTGGAGTAGGAAATTGCATACCAATTGTTCAATGTTATTGATGGGATCTCCAAGACCAAGAAGAAAGGACTTCTCCATGGTTTTCCCATGACTATTGGCATAACCATTTTTATAAAATGAGCCTAGATTAAAGTTGCTTCAAAACATAGGCTTTATTTCAATTTGTAGCTAGATGACTATAAATAGTGGGATCCCTGTGGTAGAGTAAAGGAACACTTGAAGAGCAAAGGTATTCTAACTGTGTCTTATGAACATGAAACTAGTGCATTTAATTTTGTGTACACTAAGGCATCCACCTATTATGAAGTTGTTAGAAGATTAAAATAACATAATATGATGCCTAAATCCATATTATGGAAAGATGAGAATATGAAAGATATATGGTAGCTTGGCCCTTCTAGCCTTCCACTAGTAGATATACAAATAGAGCATAGACTTAAAGAAAGGAGACCAAGTGAAATTACTTCAAGTTACTCAATCCCTGAGTCTTCTAGAATAGTAGAGCAAGATTTTCTTCAATAGGAGGATATTCATATGATAGCTTTGAATCCTCATAATTCTATTGAAGATGCATTAATAATACTCTCCATGACATATGAATCAGATACAAATGCAGATGAAGAAGAGGTTAAGGGAGAAAAATAGGAAAAGGAAAAGGGAAATTCATTGGACTTAATTATCATTCATCCTCCCAAGAGGAAGGCTAATACTAAAATTGTCTCAAGGGAAAAGAAAGCAAAAATGACCATCATTATTCCTTTGAAGGACATCAATTTATTCAAATTCTAGTGAAGAAAATATAATTTATGGACTATCTATACCTGAATAGTTCATATATGAACCAAGGTTGGAGAAGCTTCCTACTACCTATCATCCATGGGATATAATGGATACCACATATATCCCTCTACAACAAGATTTGAAGCCTTGGGTCATAGCCTTGTAAAATAAAGAAGAAAGGAGGCTTGATACTCCAAATCCATCAGTAGTCTAGTCACAAGTAGAAATTACAATCAAGAATATGGGCCAATATTTAGTGGGCTTAAGATATGATCCAGCTACTACATGCCTACAAAGAGTGACTAAGATAATTATTATGGAAGAAGGTTAGGAGGTTGTACATAAAAGGGTTGATTCTTGGTTCACCTAACTCAGAAGAGGGAGTAGAGACCAGGGGAAGACCCCATGTTTGAATAATATGTTATAGAACTATCTCAATCAAAGTCAGAAAGGCTACATGCTACAATCAATGCATTCAAAAAAGAAAAGAAGATTTTAGAGGAATAATCTATTCTGTCAGTACCATTAGATATTGTTAATAATTTTGAAACAACTATCTATGAGACATTTAATTATTTGAAGGAAATAAGGTCCAAATTGGACATGGTGAATAAGAATCATGCCATGTATTTGAACCAAGTCTATCAGTGTCAAGGTTTAGATAGGAAAATAAAGACATTGATCAAGATTCTAATCAAAAACTAGATTCATCAGTTTAAAATAGTCAGCCCATCACACTTGAACATGGCTATGATAATATTAATGGATAAAATTTTGGACATAAATAATTTGTCCAAAAGCATTGAAGTTATCTCAAAATAATTAAAATAACTAGATGTAAAAATGGTTCAAATACTATAAGGTTTGATCAAGGATCCAACCATCCTCAATCAAATAGGCTTAATAACTGATGAATAATTTTAGAATAGAGCTATTCACTTCATCCAAGAGGTCAAGAATAAAAGAAAGGGAACCACATGAGCTGAGAACAAATCTATATTGGACATGATCTTGTCAAAAAATAAAAATATTAATGCTAGAAGCATTAAAGAATCTATGGATAGGATAGATGAAATCTTTAGAGATCTAGCAGGGTAAACAAAAGAACTATTCATGGAGCCAATTATCAACCTCAAATTGATTGATGAATAGCATGAAAAATCCATGAGGAATTTGGATCAAAAGTAGAATGCTATAGTTGTATGGGTATCTCAAAGTACACTGAGTTGACTTAGAATGTTATTTTGTATCAAAAATATGTAAATCATTTAAAAATAATATACAATTTTGTAAAAGCATGTGCAACATGTAATGCATATGGCTTATAGGTTAGTCACATTTGAAAAGTGTCATTTGTTCTGGAATATTTGTAAAAGACATCTATCCTTGACACTTGTCTGATTCTTATTTGATAATGACTCACTGACATACCTCATAGGTTGTTGTTCCAATCTATAAAAGGAGGTATTATCATTGTAAAAAGGAGAAAGTTTTGAGAGAAAAACTATTTTGTAAATTTTGGAGCAAGTAATACAAGCAAGAGAATTTTGCAAAGATTGTCTCATCTTTTTTTTATTTTTTTGTTAGCATGGCTACTTCCTCAAGTTAATTTTATTATGTTTAGATTTGAATTACTTTGATGAATTCAAGATGTGCATATATAAATGCAAAGTTATTAATTTAAGCTTTATTCTAGGTTGACTGAAAGTAGTTAGATTCATTTCATTATTATTTCTTTTTTGAAGATGTGCAAATGCAATTTTATTTTATAAGTAAATATTTAAAGTGAATCTAATATATAATTTGTATATGTTTCAAATATCCTTAGACATTTACCTAGTATATGATAGTATCTATACCATTTTGTAATTTCATGTCATATGCTGGTTTGAAGATGCATGTCTTTGATGAAATTAGAGCTTTGTCAAGATGGCTGAACTAAAGAATAGAAACATCTCCCTTTCTTCCCTACCCTACCTATTTTATTATTTTTTGAACCAATCACTGTAGTTTACTTTCTCATTATAAATATTCATGCTAGATTAGATTCTTAGAATTTAGATTCTGATCATTATTCATTAGACTTAGTTAAAATAACTTTAAATTCTTCACAAATCTTTATGACCATGGTTGTTCCCAACAACCACTTTCATAATCATTTTGTGAAACAGTCAATTAGCTTGGATGCTACTACACCATAGATCTCAGGAAGATCACAACTAACAACTCATGCAAAAGATTCTTTGAATCTTGAAATGAGAAGTGTTTTCAACACTATTATAATCCTATCATACATTTACAAACATCAACATGTATTTGAATTGGTGCTAAAAGGAGGGCCTAGAACAAGATATTTGTGAATCTAAAGTATCTTGAGTTAATTTTAGTGAATTTTAATCAAATATCAGTTGATCCTTTACAAATTTATGTTTTTATTATCTTAAATTTGTAAGTATCACTGATATTCATGGTTTTAGACTAGTCTTTAGGCTTATTTAGCTAAAGATAGTTATTCTTTAAATATTTATGTGAAATTATTGCAAATTTTTCTTAAGCTTTATGAATTTGATGTGTTTTAGGTTAGTGATAGTAATTTTGTGTAAAGATAATTAATATTCACAAGTTTGGATATATATTTAAGCTAATATAGTTAAAGATAGCCATTCTTTGAAAGATTTGTATGAATTTGTGCAAATTTCATCTATTATTTATAAATATAAGGTTTCTACGTCATATTTTGAATAAAATTTGAATTTTACAAGATGAAACTACCATGATTAAGAACTAGGTCAAGGTTTGAGACAAGGATACCTTTTCTTTCCTTCGAAATTCATAGGAAAACAAGAGTGGATAAAAGTAAGGGTTTAGTTTCTAAATCTCAACTTACTTCACTTATTTTTGCTAATATATTGAATCCTTGTCAAGGTATGGCTTGGTTAGATGGATCTTCTATTAATGTGCTTGGTCAAGAACATGACTTACTAAGAATTCTAAAGAAATATTTACCTTCATTTGCCCCTACAGGTGTTGTTACTACTAAAAGAAGACATCAAGTCTTTTAATGCTACCTTAAGATTGTTAAATATTATTCATGAAGATGTTCCCTGTAGATTGTTTCCTTTTACCTTTAGAGATGAATCATATGATTAGTTAATTATTCTTCTTGAAAATTATATTGTTTGTTGGAATGATTTCAATAATGATTTCATTGATCAGTTTAGAAAAATCATCAATCTGTATGTTTTATATCAACAATTCACTATAATGAAGAGGGATTCAAATGAAACCATTAGAGATTTCATGCTAGATTTCAAAATATGTTTAGCATAACTATAGACCCTATATCCCTATTGAAGCTTTAGCTGTCGATATTTATAAGGCTGCTTTAGATCTAATGACTTCTATATTTTTGAAAAACATTGATGGAGTCATAGATATATTAGCCTTAGCCTATGCTGATGCTATGAAAATTAGTGATAAAATGCAACCTCAAGGTTAATTAGCATATGTTATTACTAATATCAATCCTAATTTTACTATATTGATTATCATCCCAAATGCTAATCATAAAATGTTTGCTTTAAATCAAACTCCAATTTTAAACTAGTTGCCTTTGAGTCATGCTCATCCTGGTCAGAACCTAGGATTGATAAATAACTCTAAAAGTGAATCCCATCAAAAAAATCAATGAGCTATGGTGCCAATATATAGTAATATTACTCAAGTCCATAATTTAGAGGCACCTACGAATGAAAATGAATCCATATTTAAAATAATTGAAAAAATGAGCACTGACTTTCTTTAGTTACAAAAAGAGGTAGGTAACATTAAGGAGAATTCCAACAGAAACTATTCTTATCAGATGTTTAATAGACCTATGAATAAGCTTTACAATAAAAACAACAAAAATAATAATGAGTCATCTACAACTAAGAACATACCTGAAATAAACATTTGTGATGTAGCCTTAGCTAATTATTGTAGGCTTCACAACATTAAAAAACATGGTGAATTAGATTGTATAGAATTTTGTAATGATTTTGAAACATTTCAAGATGATTTGGATAAATTTTAAGTTGTGCCAAACAATAATAATGATCTATGATCATTTGGATCTTTAGAGATATAATTTTTTTGAAAGAACTGTTATGGTGAAACCCTTTGATTTTATATTTCAAGATGAGAATGAATGTAAAGATACTCTAAAGGAGATTCATGATTTTCAATAGTATCTAAATATGACTTATTCATTGAGTAATGGAGAACAAAGGAAACCAATGACAAGTTATACTCTACCAAACAATAGTGATACTCCTCTTGATCCCAAATCAGATAACAATCCAAAACCTCTAAAGGTACAAGATTTTATGGAGAAAGAACGACATTCAAGCATAAGCTAAGAATACGAGTTGAAAGAAATTTCTCAAGAACTTCCAGTAGTTGATATAGATCAAGTACAAGATAATATTTCTTTAGAAGGTAACCATGAGGATAACTCACATAGAGTCATTACTAAAATGAAGAATATTCCTAAGGAAGATGATCATTGGAAATTATTATACCATGATTTATTGAATGAAATTGAAGAGCTTAAGATGATAGATGATGAGATAGAATAGTAGATTGATAATTCATGTAAGTATTCTACCAATGATTTGGAACTTCAAGAAATAAATACTATTTTGGAGATCCCAAAGTAAGATGAGTTAGAGATTGATTGGATAGATGATATGTCATTCTTTACATAAGATGAAGATGAAACAAGTGCATTAGATCAAGAACTTTCACATGACTCCATCAAAAGGTTAGAAATATGTTATCAATATGTTTCAAATGGTAAGATTACAAATGAATTTCATATCCTTTCAGTTGATCATGATGAAGAGGCCTTTTAGGATGAATTGGAGAGTTTTTGTGTAAAGGTTGATAGTCCATATCCACCTTATATGGAGATTAAAGAATGCTTTATAAAAAGTACTATTGAATCTATTCATCAAGAAGAAATTAATGATGTATTACAACCAAGTTTGGATATTTATTAATAAACTAAAGAATTTAATAGATCACTACCTTATATGGAACCTAATGAAGACATCAATCCAAGCATACCAACTAAGTTGCCAATATAATCATTGAATGAGAATGAGATAAGTCATGACCAGTCTATGAGTAAAGCAGAGTTAGCATTCTTGATGTAAAATAAAAGAATTTGGGAAGAAGATGATTAGATATTGGATCCATATATTCAATCCATGTACTTTATAATGGAGATAAGGAGCCAGATGCATCATCTAGAAGACATAAACATACATGTTATCCTATTTTCAAGAATATGCCATCAAAAAGAAGAAACCATGTTTCAAGGTTCTATGGTAGACTAAATAACTTTCCATTTGATCTTGGAGTAAAGATTTTTATTTCAATCTTGTTGTGTCAAAATTTCTATGCTTTAGTTTGCCATTGTCAGGTAATATCTAGTGACTTCTTTATGGAGTAATTTGTAATATTAATTACATTTAGTGTGGGTAGGTTTATATTAGTTTCATTCATGTCCCTTGTTTGTAAATAGTGATTGTAAATATATGATTGATTTTTGTGTGTTTGATTTATTTGCATTATTCTCTAGCTTCCAATAAGTCTTTTCTAAGATAGGTATTCAAGCTTCAAATCCATCTAAGTGCTAAAAAAAACTTCATAAACTAAGAATGCAGATATGACTCTTAAACATTGGTTGATCATGGATTTTGCAAATTCTAAGCCTAATGTTGTGTTTTTGATTAATTGATGAAGATTCATATATCAAATAATTATTCTTTAAAAATTTTAAACCTTATTTTAATCTAAGTTTTATTTCAATATGAATTGCATGTGTTTGAGTAAAGGTTTGAATTATTAGAACAAAATCATCTTAACACTTAAAGAACATTATTGCCTAGGATGAAGTCTATGACCAAGTATGATTGTCTTGAAAATTAAATATTTGAAAAATATCCTAAACACCTAGCTAATTATGGTTCCCAACCTTTATTAGAAAGCTAAATACAATTGAAAAATATAAAAAATAAAAGACTTATTAAAAATCTAAAAGTTTTTTGAGCAAAGGTGATTATGGTAACCTCCACTGGGGCTATGGATACCTAATTGGAAATGGATCAAGTCCTATAGTGGAACCAAAGGTATCTCTATCAGGGTTATAAATGTCTTGCTAGGATTAGAACAATTCCCAAGCCTTATTTTTTATAAAGCATGATTCATATTGAATATCTAAATATGCTAGAATTCTATGTTAATGATTAAGGTCATGAAATTTAAAAGTTGTTCTATGAATCCCAATGGTAATCAATAATTGAATTAGAGTACACACACAACATTACTGAGTTTTGATATTTGATCTTAATTCTGAATGCATAAGACTTGTTTCAATTATGAATTGATCTTAATAATGGTACTTGATCATGTGAAATGATTATTTTGATTATTATTTTGAACCAAAAGTATATGAATTATAACATTTTGTAATGTTTCCCATAGAAGTCACCATATGTTGAGGTCAACATACCCCCATTTCTAAAAATGAGGATCATTGTTTAAATTTTTCAAATTATGCTATAAATTAGGCATTCAGCTTGATCAAAGTGCATTATTGAGTATCATTTTTTGATTTAACTTACTTTTACATGCTATCACATAAGCTTTATTTGATCTTATCTAATGTTATGAACATGTGGTTCATGTGTTTCTATCTTGTAGGATCAATGTATATTCAGTAGAATGGACAATTTTTTATGGGTTTATGCTTCAATGTTAATTTGACCCTTGGTTAATAAATATGGTCCCATTCAAATCCAATCTTAAATAACATCCAAAGCCTAGGCTAAAAGTTCTTACTAAAATGGATTCATATTTTCGATGGGTCACTTTATTCAATTTTATTCTTAATTTAATTTACCCTAAGTTTTGATCGAGTTTATTAATTCATTAAAACTTTAGTCTAAAATTTATGTTAAGTATTTATATATCTTGAGCCCTTATTCTTTGATTTTACTATTTGTAGGCACAAATTGAATGCAACATTTCCAAATGTCAAAACCTCACTCAATTAGATCCAAGATCAATGACACATGGGTGATTTCTTGAAGTCAATAAGTCAAAGTTCCTCAGATCAAAGATAAATGGTGCATATTCTTACATACAAATTTTGATCGATGATCCATGTTAAAGAATGGGGTCAATAAGTCAAGATAGATCTATAACACATTTTCAATAATGTAAATAAAGATATAAAAGTGAGCATGAAATAAATATGTCAAAGGATATTAAGATTAAAAAAGATGGTGATATGTTTCACACTCATGATGAAATAGATGCAGATCAATGAACTGCATTTTATTGAATGTATAAATAGCAAATCAATAGTCTGCATTGGATCATGTGTTTATTATATCAATGTCATACATTTGATCATATTGATTAAATATGGATGACACATGTTCAACTATGTAGGTAATAGATCGACAGTGTGAATTAAGTTAATAGGTTAATGAACCTAGATTATATGCAAGGCTAACATGTGGTGTAAGAGCATTAATTAGATGGAGACTATCATCAAGGTACATATAAGGCATGTAGGGATACCAAGTGTCATAATTTTGGAAGTCAAAATTAAAGATCAATGGTCTGTGTTTGATCATTTATTTAGCATATCAATGGTGTGTGTTTGATCATGCAGATCAAAGATCAACAATCAACATTAAAATTCAAGGCCAGGAGACTCTTAAGGAGATCAACAAAGTGAATTTTATCAAATTTATAAGATGCATGAGATGAAGATACGTGTTCAAAGATATGATGGTCATGTTTTAAAAATTAAATAAATAACATGGTAAGGGGATGCCACATAGGTAGACATGTCAAATCAAAATATTTCATAGACCCAAGCATGTGAAGGTATAACTATGAGATCAAAATATGATATAGGTTACCAAATCACATACTTCAAATTATTTTTCCACCATTAAAGCCCAATTAAACCATCCAAAAACCTTAGACATATAAAAAATCCCTAAAATTCACAAGTGGATAATTTGATTAGAGTCATAGAAATGGCGACCTATGGACCTAATTCAAATAAAGTGGTTGAATTATACCTATAATTAGATGTAGAGGGTAGAGTATTCAAGGATATAGAGTTCATGGATTTTTCAATGAATACAAGAGATAATAATTGCTTGAGCTTGTTCTAAATCATTGAGAAGTAGGTAATTTTGACTAAGGAAGATGAGAAGTTACTCCCAGTTAAGAGATTGTGTGATGACATCATGGAAAATCAGCTCATAAGACTCTATTATGTTGTCGCTAAAATAGAGGTATTACACTATATCAATGTCATGAGTCCTATTTTCAAAGATGATAAAATTGATAAGGGTATGCTTATTCATGAACCTAGTTTAAATAAAATAGCATATATATCACCTATTGCCTTTGAATCCTATTATAAGCCACCTAGGCCCTAAATATACCTCACCTCTATTAATGCATGGGCCCAAAAACATACCATGATGGATACCCTAGCAAAGTGGTTAGAAGTTGGTGATAATGTCATTGTAGATCCTAACAAGAAAATCCTTGTTAGCCAATTCAAACCAAGATTTAGAATGGTTATTACCATGTTGAACAAACTATATATATATATATATATATTTGCAAAAACTATACATGTGAAACCAATATGCGTGCTTATTATATATTTCATTATTGAGGAAGTGGTAGTTAATCCTTTAATTGAAACCATCAACATTTCCTTAAACAGGTAGATCTATGAGATTAAAACAAAGAAGAGGACTGAGTTATTTATGATGTCATATTTATTAGATGCCATATATGCCACCACAAAAATACCCAACCAAAGATATTGGTCTCCTAATGGTACCCAAAATGTGTCCCAATATTATTCAAAATTATATATTTACAAATATAGAGACCATATCTAATTTATTTGTGATTGTGTATATCCTTCTTTAATCCAAACCATCAATGGTGTCCCCATGATGAGGATAAGTCCTTCAGTCAAGAAGTCCATTAAAATAATTAGAGACATATGGATATACCTTGATTGTATTATTATAATAATAGAGGGAACCCAAAGTGCCCCCATTAAATTACCAGTCCATGTGCTAGATAAGTTGGTAGAGCAAGAAGTTACCAATTTTTCAATGGAATCGATGGGATCTACAAGACCAAAAACAAAGGACTTCTCCATGGTTTTCCCATGACTATTGGCAGAACCATTTTTAAACAATGGGACCAGATTGAATCTAATTCAAAACATAGGTTTTCTTCTAATTTGTATTTAGATGACTATAGATAGTAGGATCCCTGTGGTAGAGTAAATGACACTTGAATAACAAAGGTATTCTAGCTATGACTTATGAACATAAAACTAGTACATTTCATTTTGTGTACATTAAGGCATCCACCTCTTATGAATTTTATAGAAGATTAAAAGAGCATAATATAAATCTTGAATCTAGATTGTTGACAGATCAAAAGATGGAATATAGATGGTAGTGTGGTACTAGGCAATATCATGTGGTAGATGTTATCCCTTCTAGGCTTCCACCAATAGATATACAAACACATCATAAACTTGAAGAAAGGAGACCAAGTGAAGTTAATTCAAGCTCCTCAGTCCTTGATTCTTCTAAAATAATAAAGCATATTTGCCTCAATAAGAGGAGATTCACATGATAACTTTGGATCCTCAAGAATCTATTTAATATGCATTGAGAATACTCTCCATGATATATGAATCACATAAAAATGTAGAGGAAGAAAAGGTTGAGGGAGCCAAATAGGAAAGGAAAAGGGAAAGTCATTGGAATTAATTATAATTTATCCTCCCAAGAGGAAGGTTGAGACTACAATTGTCTCAAGGGAAAATAAAGAAAAAATGTCCATCATTCCTCCTTTAAAGGACATCAATCTATTCAAATTTCAATGAAGAAAATCCAATTTGTGAACCGTTTATTCCTAAATGGTTCATATATGAACCAAGGTTGGAGGATATTCCTACTAAATATCATCCATGGGATATAGTTAATACCATAGATATTGCTTTACAACATGAGTTGAAGCTATTGATCATAGCTTTGCAAAATGAAGAAGAAAGGAGGCTTGATACTCTAAATCCATCAATAATCCAGTCATAATTAGAAATTACAATCAATAATATGGGCCAATATTTAGTGGGAGTAAGATATGATCTAGCTATATCATGTGGTAGATGTTGGCCCTTTTAGGCTTCCACCAGTAGATATACAAACACAACATAGACTTGAAGAAAGGAGACCAAGTGAAGTATTTCAAGATCCTCAGTCCTTGAGTCTTCTAGAACAATAAAGCAAGTTTTGCCTCAACAAGAGGAGATTCACATGATAAATTTATATCCTCAATAATCTATTGAATATGCATTGAGAGTGCTCTCCATGATATATGAATCTAATACAAATGTAGAGGAAGAAAAGGTTGAGGGAGCCAAATAAGAAAAAGAAAATGGAAAGTCATTTGACTTAATTATCATTTATCCTCCCAAGAGGAAGGTTGAGACTACAATTATCTTAAGGGAAAATAAATAAAAAAATGGTCATCATTCCTCCCTTGAAGGACATCAATATATTCAAATTTTAGTGAAGAAAATCCAATTTATGAACCAGTTCTACGTAAATGGTTCATATATGAACCAAGGTTGGAGAATATTCTACTACCTATCATCCATGGGCTATATTGAACACCAAAAATATCCCTCTACAATAGGATTTGAATAATTGGATCATAGCTTTGAAAAATGAATAAGAAGGGACACTTGATACTCCAAATTCATCAATAGTCTAGTCACAATTAGAAATTCCAATCAAGAATATGGGCCAATATTCAGTGGGAGTAAGATATGATCTAGCTAATATAGGACTACAAAGATTGAATAAGATAATTGTCATGGAATAATATTAGGAGGTTGTATATCAAAGGGTTGATTCTTGGTTCACCTAACTCAAAAGAGGGATAAGAGACTAGGGGAAGACCCCATGTTTTAAGATGTTCTAAAACTAGCTCAATCATAGTTAGAAAGGCTAAAGACTGAAATCAAAGGATTAAAACAAGAAAATAAGATTTTGAGGAAAAATCTATTATATAAGTTCTATTAGATATTTTTAACAATTTTGAAACAACTATCTATGAGACATTTAACTATTTAAAGGCAATAAGGTCCAAATTAGACATGGTGAATAAGCAACATGCCATGGATCTAAACCAAGTCAATCAGTGGCAAAGCTCATATAAGAAAATAAAATCATTGATCAATATTCTAATGGAAAACTATATTCTTAAGTTTAAAATAGTAATCCCATCACACTTGAATATGGTTATGATAATCTTGATGGAAAAATTTAGACACATAAATAAGTTGTCCAAAAGCATTGAAGATCTCTCAAAAGACTTCAAACAACTAGAGGGTAGAATGGTTCAAATACTTGAAGGTTTGATCAAGGATCCCATAATCCCCAATCAAATAGGCTTAATAACTAATGGAGAATTCTAGCCTAGAGCTACCCAGTTCATCCAAGAGGTCAAAAATAAAATCAAGGGCACCACAAGAGCTGACAAAAAATGTATATTGGACATGATCTTGCTAACAAATGAAAATATTGGTAATGCCAAAAGTATTAAAAAATCCATGGATAGGACAAATGAAATCTTTAGATATCTAGTAGGACAAATAGACTAGTTATTCATGGATCCAATTATCAACCTCATATTGATTGATGAACAATATGACAAAGTAATGAGGATTTTGGAGAAAAAGCAAAAGGCTACAGTTGTAAGGGCATCTCAAAGTCAACTAAGTTGACTTAAAATATTATTTTGTATCAAAACTATGTAAATTATTTAAAAATAATATAATATTTTGTAAAATCATGTGCAACATGTAACACATATGGATTATAGGTTAGTTATATTTTAAAAGTATCATTGGTTCTAGAATATTTGTAAAAGAGACATCTATCCTTAATACTTGTCTAATTCTTATTTGACAATGACTAACCAACATACCTCATAAGTTTCTCTTCCAACATATAAAAGGGGGTATTATCTTTGTTAAAGGGAGGAAGTTTTGAGAGAAAAACTATTTTGTCAATTTTGGAGCAAGTAATACAATTAAGAGAATTATAAAAAGATTGTCTCATTTTTGTTTGTTTGTTAGTTATCATGGCTACTTCCTCAAGTTCTTATTCTTATGTTTAGATTTGAATTGATTTTATAAATTCTAGGTGTGCATATATTAATGCAGAGTTGTTAATTTGAGCTTTACATTAGGTTGATTGAAAGTTGTTATATTTATTTTAAAATTATTGCTTTTCTTGAAGATGTGCAAATGCAATTTTCTTGTTTAAGTAAATGTTTAACGTGAATATGATCTCTAATTTGCATATGTTTCAAATATCCTTAGACATTTTCCTAGTATATAATAAGACATGTACCATTTAGTAATTTCATGTCATATGTTGGTTTGAAGATGCATGTCTTTGGTGAAATTAGAGCTTTGTCAAGATGTCTAAACTGAAAAACATAAATAACTCTCTTTCTTCCCTGACCTGCCTATTTTCTCATCTTTTGACTAAGTCATTATAGTTTACTTTTTCATTTTAAATATTCATGCTAGATTAGAGTCTTAGACTTTAGATTCTAATCATTATTCATTAGACTTAGTTAAAATAACTTTAGATTCTGATCATTATTCTTTAGATGTAGTTAAAATAACTTTAGATTATTCATAAAACTTTAGGACCATGATTGCTTCCAATAACCACTTGCATAATCATTTTGTGAAACTATCAAATAGCTTGGCTACTATTCCATCACATATCTTAGGAAGATCACAACCAACAACTCATGCAAAATATTCTTTGAATCTTGAAATGAGAAGTGTTTTTAAATCTATTAGAATCATGTGATACATTTACATGCATCAATAGGTATGAACTAAGGAGTGGAGTCTTCGTAGGGTGAAAATACACTCCCACTCTTTACATAAGACAATCACTTGATTCATTTAGATTGTACACCATAAGAGCCACATATTGGCTATGGGACCCTCCTGCATAATGGTTGTCTTATGGTTTAGTGTCCCTTTAGCCACCTCTTGGAGGTTGTTGTTAAATAGCCTATGTGGAATCTCTTTATGAAAGCCTTGTGAAGCACTAACTAGTCCTAGATTAAGATTGAGGTATTATCTTGTTATACCTATTATATATATTTGGGTATGAATATATTTCTATATTATTTTATGCATGACTAGATAGTATGTTAGTTTTGTGTTTAGAATGAAAACTATAAGTTCTGATTAGAAGGATTTGGTATTCTTGGGTACCTTTTTCTTTTTCTTTCTTGTCTTTTGTTTCCATAAGGTAATTACAATAATATGGTGGAACTGTGATTCATATAACCATCCTGTGAGATCATAAAGTTGTTAGGGAGAATACAATAAAACTTTAGGTAACATGTAAGGTTTGGGTTGGATTCTCTTGATGTTTAGTGTGGATAGTGTGGGATGCTACACTATATCTTGAATGGTGTTTGTTGGTTTGGAAGTAATAATTCAAAATGGGTTACTATATTGTGTTATCATTCTATGATGGATGCTTATTAAATTATGTGTAAGGAATAATATGTGTTGGTAGAGACATTGTTTTTAGGTTGGAAACATAGTTAAATATAGATGTGATCGCAGAATTTGTAACTGTTGTCATAAAAATTGCAAATTTTCTATAGTATGTTCTCCTTTTGATAAGAGGGATGTCTAGCAAGTGTTTGGTTCTCTATCAAATTTTTGATCTAAATAGTAAAAAATGTTAAATTTGCCTATCTTTCACAAGCCTTTAGCTAAAAAAGGTGTGCTTAGAAGGAAATGGAATTTTTTTAGCATTTTTTGAGGTGTCTAAGGTTCATTTCCATGGTTGGTAATGCTTTGTTGACTTAAAATTTGGAAAGTCATGCCTATATGGGTGGCTGAATTTTTATAATTTCTTATAACTATGTTAAAATGATGGTATACTATTTGTATTTGTGCTAAATAAGAATTGATTTAGAGCTATAATAATTTTTTTCCAAGGCTATAATTACCTATTTTGACTATTAATAAATGACCCATGCATCATAATCATGGGATTATATCTCAAGTTTAGATGTATTTTTTAGCATTTAATTCTATAATGACTTATGTTAACTGTCTATTATTCTTTTAGTTTCATAAAATGGCACATGATTCAATAAGACTTTTCTTATGGATGTAATTATGATTTATGATGGAAATAAAAAATGTATCTTACCTAGATGGTGTAATTGCATCCTATTATTTCCTAACATGTAATCTAATGTTTTTTCTAGTTAATATTATGATTGAGTAATGGAACCTTTGTAAGAGTGATTAAGTCCCTAGGGATAGTTGGGTCCTTGATTGTTCATATGGTCACAAGGATGGCTCCTCTCTAAGAGGGGGAGGATGTCATGACCCCACCCTTGTGCACTTTGACATGACTACTTAAATATTGATATACCATGTGTATATTTATTGTTTTACCCCTTTACATAGCTAGATCATAGTGTTAGATTTTGATGCTATGATATTTGACTACATTGATGTATTTATTATGTTATAATTATGCACTTTATGATGTATGTATTTGTCAATGTAATTAATAGCTAATTTTAGCTCATTACTACTTTATCATTTTATAATTTTTTGGATTAGATATTGTTGATGGATATACTTGGTGGTTATAGGTGCTACTTATAAGCTAGGCTAAACACTAGCATCGACTTTTGGGGTAGCAAAGTGCTTTTGAGTAGTTAGATGAGTTCTAATAGGTAACCTAGTATTCTTGATTTATGTTGTGCCTTTGAACAGTTGTGTTATTTCTTTATGCAATAATATTTTATCATGCCTTGTTGCTTTCACTTTTATATCATGTTATATTTTTGTGTTGATTCTTGTGTGTTACTTGGTGTTGTTTCCATTTTCTTGAACTCCCCCATTTCTCTCTTCTATGCATACTCTTCACCACCACATATCCACTTGATTCACCCTCACTTATACTGGACTCCCTAAGAGACCTACCTAGACCTACCTCCCCATGACACTCCTTCCACATGATTCATTACTCAAGTGATTGGATAAGTGTCCATGGCCCGATTAATTAGCCACCATGGCATTTAAACATTTAATAAAATTTAAAATAATATATATTTTATTATTTTAATTGCTATTAATTTCCTTTTTTATTTTATGACTTTTAAATATTTATTATTGGCATTTAAAATAATATATATTTTATTGTTTTAATTTTTATTACTTACCTTCCATGTTTTATTGGCTCAAAACTTTGTAAAGGCCATCTTTGACCATGCAATTTAGGAAGGAAGTCACATGGGGAGGGGAATGGGTCGATGGTTTTGGGGGAAGGGAGATTTCTCTCTCCTCATTGACTAGGAGTATGGTGAATGGAATGAGGAGGAAGGAAAAAAGTGAGAAGTAGGTGGAGGATACATAGGGGAGAAGGAGGAAAGGG